>QLTV01012186.1:93606-120581 GCA_003457575.1 Thermophis baileyi | reverse complement strand
TTACATTACATTACATTACATTACATTACATTACATTACATTACATTACATTACATTACATTACATTACATTACATTACATTTGCAAAACTTGGACTCTGAGAAAGGCAGATAGGAGAAAGGTAGACGCTTTTGAACTGTAGAGCTGGAGATATCCCATGAATTGCAAAAATAACAAACAAATAAGTTCTAGACCGAACCTCACCAAAAATATCACTTGAAGTCCAGATTGTCCAACAGAGGTTGTCATACTTGAATGAGGACCCAGATTGTTGGGGGCAATATGCTGACTCTGTAAACCGCTTAGAGAGGGCTGTAAAGCACTGTAAAGCGGTATATAAGTCTAAGTGCTATTGCTACTTTGGTCATATCATGAGAGCTGGCTCACACCAGTGTAGTGTGTAATATGTATATACCATGATATAAGCTCACACACCAGAGTAATATACATGTTGCAAAGAATATGACGTACATAGGGAAACGTATGACTAGTTTTTTCCCCTAACTACTTGTATAAGGATTATTCTTTATATTATTCATGTTGTCTTGTATTCTTGTATGGACTGCACCAGTAGAGGCTAAACCAATTTCGTTGTATACTTGATGTACAATGACAATAAAGGCTTTGAACTTTGAACTTGAAAAAGTCAATCATGCTGAGAGTGATCAGTGAAAAAAAGGAGAAAGGGCTGCCCTAGTACTTGCTGGCTAGAGACTGTAAAGAATGATACCGGAATAACCATGGTGGATCTAAAGGAAGCAGTGTGAGACACAGGGGTATGGAGAATACTGATCCATAGAGTGGCCGAGGGTTGGACACAGCTAAATGGCTGATGACTCATAATATTAGAATTATTTGCTTTAGAATTTTACAGGAGAGGAGAGGGAAATGTTGTGATTACCTAATAAAATTAGATAAAATTATACCATTGTGACAGAAACATTTCAAGAAATGTTGCAAAAGCTTTGGCTAGAAGCATCAATCCATATCATGTGTTCGTAAGTCCTAAAAACTGATAGCTCATAGGAAGAGAGCCCTAGGGCATGGTGAACATGTAAATAACATTGAAAATATACTAATTGCTACACATACAGTATATTTAATAAAATAATACGGGCATTTATTCTTATTCATCTTTTTTTAACTTCTATTTTCATATTAACCTGTTCTGTATAAATAGCTGGAACAAATGGGAAGGAAATGAAAGATTCAACACAGCATATTTTTGTTGTTGTTGTTAGACTAATAAATACTTTAATTCAACAGAAGAAAATACCAGAGAACACTGATTGAATGTTGAGTCTGCTGCCCTTTGATAATATAAAGCTGACTATCAATTTCTCAATTTCTACAGAAGAAAAAATACTGAACAAATGTTGAACAATCGTTGGAAATTTTGGCCAGGGGTTTAAAGTACTTGAGAGAAAATATCAAATACACAATGTGCAAGCAATCTCAAGGGGAACTCAGTGTTCTCCATTGTTACTCCTGAATTACTACCAACTTCGTCACTAAGAAAGGAGAGTTCGAAGAGAAAGACAACCGTGACCAGGTTCCTGTAATAGCATTTAGATGGAATTCTCCTGTCAAAGAAAAAGGAACAAAGGAGGTAGCTGAATGAGAGAAATTCAAAGTGAAGGTTCTATAACAGAGCAGTAATAACACTTGTCCAATGGGCTACCATAACAGAAAATGCCTCCCAAAGAATTTTAGAAGCCAATGGAGTCAGAGGTAACTTTTTCAAATGAGAAAATATACTAGCATGGACAAAAGGGTTAGAGTTGAAACTGCAAATATACAGTAAGAGATCGACACAAAGGAAGCAAAAGTAATCCAAAGATATTTTTAGGAATCCATGCTCACAAATTTATTTGAGCAAGAATGAAAAGACAGAAAGAAAGCTGGGTGTGTGTAGTTCTGCTAAGACATATGTCCACATCAAATTCTAGTTCTACGGTAATAGAATTTCCAAGCAAGCCAAAAATATCTAGAAATCTTGCCTGCAATACAGGACAGATAAAGAATGGTGGGAGGGGGCAGCTTGTTGTTGGGGAAAAATACAGCAAAGTATTGATTGACCTTAGATTGTCTTCCTAGTCTGATAAGCCAAGTGACCTGTTTATAACACAGATAACTACATACTCTGAATGAGCATTTATTTAACCATCAAACTGTACACACTACATGTCTTGAAACTGAAGTACTGGCTGAAGACAGTTGTGTCCAAAATAGAATAGAATAGAATAGAATTTTTTATTGGCCAAGTGTGATTGGACACACAAGGAATTTGTCTTGGTGCATATGCTCTCAGGGTACATAAAAGAAAAGATAAGTTCGTCAATAATGGACTATTAGATATTATAAGTGACTTTCCCAAAGGATTTTTTTTTTCTTCTAAACAGCTTTTTCCCCTCCTTTTGAGGACACAAGAAAGAGATCTAATTAAAGTCTGCTAGACAATAAGATCTTTTAAGGAATACAATCCCTAGGATGGATTTGGAACACAATTTCTTGTATTCCTCCTTGGTTCCTTTTTCAAAATGGAAGTTTTTCAAAATGACTGTTTTTCAGTCCTCAAGTACAGATACTAATTGTGTTAACAATTGAGTTTCTTAAGGAATTGTAGTTACAATCTGGATGCAGTCAATTAGTTATAAGGCAATAATTGTTAGCACACTCTGGGCCAGAAGACTACTTGCCCTTCCCTTTTATAGTGTTGAAAATATGTACAATATATATGTATAACACCTTTGGAGGATGCACCCTGTTGTTGTTCTCCCTTGAATATTGTTATCTGTCTTACCCCGGTCAAAACTGTTTGCTTATCTAACTATCTTCTTAGCCAATAATGGACACACTTGCACACCCAGCCCCCAAAAAGTGGCAATGAATGAAGGAGTTGTTCCTCCTTACCCCTACTACCACTTTTCCACTGTCCCATGTCCGTCCGGGAGGCAGGAGACCAAGGCAAAAAGAATAATAAATAGTCAATGTAGCCCTTCTTCCTTTTGGTCACATTTTAAGATCAATCTCACTCAGAATTAAGGGAAAGTGATCACAAAGACAGCTCTGTTGTTGAAACCAACTACTAAAACCAGTGGAGTTTAGATCATTAGAATTCTCCATTATAGTTCCTTTAGCATTTTTGTCATGAATGCATTTATTTTTTTAAATAAAGTTCCCAAAGCATTGCTTAGCATACTTTGTGAAACTTTATATTCTTTTACAATTTTTGTAGCATTGATATTGTCCTTATATAGAAAACTTGGATGGCCTGAGGTTTTTCTGAGCCAGCCAGCAAACAATATTCAGCACTTTTTAAAAAAGAAATGCTCATAAATAAAACAATAACTGATTTTGTGAATTTAAAAGGCATCCAAATATAATTAAATTAGTACTCACCCCATCAAACAGTAAAGAAATCAAGAATCGTTCAATTTGAAAGAACATTACTTGATTTCAGAGTGACAAAAGCAAAGTCAAAAGAAGTTAGAATAGGAAAAAAAAGATGCTGATTTGATGTTAAACATTTAATGCAATTATTATTTGACAATATTGTACATGAATGCTGGAAATATTATAAGTTTAAAGAATATGCACCAGTGAAATTATTGTTTAACTTCTAAAACAATACAATTTACTGTCAAAAAGACATCTTGTTGAAAAAACGCTGAAGCAGAACAAGTGCATCACAACAGAAAAATGCAATAACTGGCACTATGGATTAAAACAGAGAAGGAAAAGCTGTAGCCTTGGTTACAATATATAATCCTCATATGTTTTTTGTGATAAAGAGAAAAGTGATTCTAACTGCTTCTATATTTTTACCAATAAAAGCAGATGGTTCCTTAAAGGATAAATAATCTCTCCCTTTCTTTTCGCTCTCTCTCTCTTTTAAACACAGGTATTGATAAAGCTTAAAGGGCATTATCTGTTCCCCTTCTGAGTATCAGAAGATTTTTAAAGGGTTCTATGGTCATTTCACCCTTCTCTAAGATGACCTGATTTTGAAAAACAAAAATGCTGGTAACCCTTTACTTCCTCCTATCAAGTCATCTCAATGGCTTAAGCAGATAAAGAGTAGCACAGAAGAAAGAGGGATGCCTTGGGCCCCTCCAAAGTTTTCCTTGTGGGCATATAAATGGTGATCACTAACTGGGAAGGGAATTTAACAGCTTACAAACTTGTTTTCTGTAAGATACAAGGAAGTACCTTTTGAGGGGCTAAGAATTGCATTCTTAGTCTGTGCACCAAGGGCTACACTCAAAAAATGGACAGAGCCAAAATGAGAAAACAGTAAGATCAGTTTAAAAAAGAGACATATTATTAATTTTCAATAAATTAAATATATGAGTAAATAAAATAAACTTTCTGTCCTAGCAGGGTGCATCTAGATGGGGTATATAAATATATATAATATATAAAGGCAGAGCAGCCTAGCTTCATGCATAACATCCAGGGGTGAAATGCTACCGGTTCAGCCCGGTCCGGGCGTACTGGTAGCGGTGGCCACTGGTGGTTTGGAGAACCGGTAGTGGCGGCAGCATGAGGCTCCGCCCACCCACTCGGACATCACCATTTTCTTGTTTTTAACCCTCTGCGCATGCGCAAAGCCTTCCGCGCATGCGCAGAGGGTAAAAAAGTGCACGTGACGGTGGTGCACGCTTCTGAACCGGTAGGGAAGTAGATTTCACCGCTGATAACATCTCTGAGTCAAAGTCATCTACTAGTGACTTCTTGGAGATGTTCATGCAGTTTTCTGCCTACCCAGTATGTTCCAGCAGACTGAGTACATTCCAGGTCTCCGCCATTAAACGTTGCCATATTATGGGACCAAAGAAGCATGACTTGTCTGTTGTAGCCACTACTGTCTGGAACAGGATCCCCAGAGATAAGGATGGTGCCCTTTCGCCAAGGGTTAACAGAATAACAGAGTTGGAAGGGACCTTGGAAGTTTTCTAGTCCAACTCAAGCAGGAGACCCTATACTATTTCAGACAAATGGCTGTCAATCTCTCTTCTTCAAAACATCCAGTGATGGAGCACCCACAACTTCTGGAGGCAAGTTGTTCCACTGATTAATTGTTCTAACAGGAAATTTCTTCTTAGTTCTAGATTGGTTGTCTCCTTGATTAGTTTACATCCATTACTTCTTGTCCTGTCTTCAGGTACTTTGGAGAATAGGTTGACTCCCTCTTCTTTGTGGCAACCCCTTAGATATTGGAACACTGCTATCATGTCACCCTTAGTCCTTTTTTTCATCAAACTAGACATGCCTAATTCCAGCAACTGTTTTTAATATGTTTTAGCCTCCAATCCCCTAATTGCCTTTATCACACTTTCTAGAGTCTCAACATCTTTTTTATATTGTGGGGACCAAAATAGATTCAATATTCCAAGTGTGGTCTTACCAGGGAATTATAAAGTGGTACTAATACTTCATGTGATCTTGTTTCTATCCCTCTATTAATGCAGCCCTGGACTGTGTTGGGTTTTTTTGTGGTTGTAGTACACTGCTGGCTCATATTTAAGTAATTGTCCACTAGGATTGCAAGATCGTTTCCAGCTTCTGGAAAGCCTTGAAAATCTGGCTTTCCCAACCTGGGGATGATGTTTAGAATTTGTTCAATCGCTCCTGTTTTATTCTGTTCTTTTTGCTGTCTATTAGATTATTTTAATATGGCCTGTCAGTGTGATTCAATGTGTTTAGCTGTTTTTATGTTTTCCTTAATTTTGTATACCATCCAGAGTCTACTGAACTTGAGGTGCCAATAAATTTAAACAAACAAACAAATAAATAAACTATATGAAACTAATTTATCATTGCCTTCTTTCATCTAGGTATTGGCTAGGTGCTATATTCTTCCTATTATTGGCCAATTTTCCCTTTAAACAGAACTGTTTTAAATCACTCATTTTTAAGCACTAAATAGTCTGTCTTATTTTCTCTTTAAGCAAGGCATCTGAAAGAAATGAGGGAGAGGATTTTTAAAGCTATATTAAATCTATTCTATTCCATTCTGAATATTGTGTTTTTTTAATAATCAATCTAATTTACTTATCTCTGACCTCATTTTTTCAGGTAGCTAGAGATAATGTCCTAGTTGTGGCAAATGAGAATGGGGTACCAGCCAGGGGAGATCTTTCAACTTCAGTGGCAGATTGAATAAGGGGCACTAGGGACGTGCATCAAAGAAATGAAGAATACACATTTGGTTCACAGTTCGTCATGCACTGCAAAAGTATCTACTGCATCAAAAGCCATAGCCATAATCTTTGGTTCAGCCACATAAACATGGAGCAAGAGTCTTCTACTTGGATTTTGTTGTTGAACAGAGGACCTACCTCTAAACGTCAAAGAGAATAGATTATGTTTCTAATTATGGTTATTATAATTAAATTGGACCAATTGAACAAGCCAGAGTAGGATGTTTTATCCCAGTGGTGACACTAACACAACAGGATGTATTTCAACAATAGTTGCACTGATTTATTGAATCAAATTTCCAATACAATTTCTCCTTTAATACACTTCTTAATTTTTCCTCAAGCTGCTTGAAAATATTCACAGTTTAACACACAGCTTTCTCAGCAGGGTAAACAGTATGTTTTCTGTTGTGTTCTTGTTCTAGAGAGGTTGTGTGTTACTACAGAGGGTGAGCACAGAAAATCATTTTGGAATGACAAATACTTAAGAATTATTTAATCTCACCAATCTCTGCCTATATCGTGCTTGTCCTGTCCTCCACATAATAATTTGTCATCAGTGGGGCAATCGATGGGCAGGATTGTCCATAGACAGGACTGTCACAAGCAATCCTGCCTATGGACTATTATGCTGCAAAGCCAAGGCCAACAAGCCACCATTGATACCAGAGCAGAACTGCAGTAGACTCTCTGGTATTAAATGTCCCTGCCCCCAACTCAGCATACTATACGAATTCTGTGTTGAAATTCTACAATCCAATAGTTACTGATCTCTCAATCTCATTGACCATTATAAAGAGTCTGGTTCCCCAGTTCTCATTTGTCCAGATTACACTCATGCTTTACATCCTTCACTCACACCTGCAATACACAATTTATAAAACTTTTGCTTGAGTATCAATTTTTAATTACAGGTCATCAGATCTACAATCATAAATTCTCTGCAAGTTTTGTAGTATGATTAAACTATCAGTATCTATAAGGTAATTCATCCTTATGTTCAAGCATAAGAAGACCTGGCAACAAGCCAAAGTCCTTTCTGTTGAGTTGAAGGCTAGTGGGAAGATATTAGGAACTGGAAAGAATTTAGAATGTGGAGCTGAATGAAGAATTCAACTACTGGTAATTAGTCCCTTTCCCTCCTTTTTCTTATATACAGTACCAGCAGAAGCAGTGTCCACTCAGCCTTAGCCTAAAGCTGGTCCTGGACTGGAACTTTTTTATTCTGGCATGAATCCTGCAGTCATGTCTCCAAATGAATGGATAATTCTGTCTTAATTTTTCACTAAACCAATTCTTAGTCATGGTCTTAAACAATAACTCAATAAAGTTATTTTTTGTCTCAGATATGGTTGATTTCTCTGGCTTGGTCAGGCTCTGTATGTCCTTCCATATTTTGTTTAATAGTCCAAAGCCCATTCAAACCATGCCCACAAAAACCATAATAATGGATGGATACATTTTATTTTATTTTATTATTATTTTATTTTATTATTTTATTATTATTTTATTATTTTATATTTTATTTTATTTTATTATTAAACAACACTATTTGTTTTATTTTATTTTATTTTATTTTATTTTATTTTATTTTATTTTATTATTATTTTATTTTATTATTATTTTATTTTATTTTATTTTATTTTATTTTATTTTATTTTATTTTATTTTATTATTATTTTATTTATTATATTATTTTAAATTATTTTAGATTTCTATGGCTGCCCATCTTAGCGTACAACTATTGAAACTGTATTGTAGGAGTTCAGCAATTGAAAGCCTGTTTTACATGTTGAAAGTGTCAGATATGTCCTCTGGCATCTCCAGATGTTCTACTAGTCTGAAACCCTGGAGAGGTGGTGTTCTCTAGTGTAGTTATAGATAAAATTGACATGCAAAAAGAATCTTCTGATTCAAGTCATGGCTGCTGGATATGGGACCCAAGAGGCCAAGTATAAAATGTCTTTTAAACATTTTTATTTAAATGGTGGCTTTATAATGGTAATGCCATTTTTCACCTATATGATTTAGAATGTTCTTTTAGAACTGATGAAAATGTCCTATATCAAGTAGCTAATACAGATGGTAATTCGTTGGTTTTGGCTTTATTTTACATCAATCAAAGCTACTAAAATATCCTGGGTTTTTCAAAGCAACTGAAGTAATTCACTGTGCAACATATACATAAAGAATACCCATTTATCAAATCTGCAATGTGTTATTCCCCAAATATGTGGATCAGGGCAATTATTTTATCATAAACATTGACTCCTAGTCTCTCTGCAATGCTTCCTTATCCATTCACAAACTTCCTTGCACTCTCTCATTGCTTTACTTTTTCAAGGCTCTGATTATATGCCTTACCTTCATTCTCCAAGAAAAAAACTTATTCAATCAAATACTTCCTTCCACTAGAAGAGAATAGTTGCAGCTCAGGGCTGAACTATGGAGTCCTTGGTGTTCTGTGAGCTTGGTTGTTTGCTTGCACACCTCACAGTGTTAGGCCTGATGATGTTACCTAGTTGTGTAATGAAACATCCGCAAGAAAACAAACTCAGAGGGCACCAAGGATTCCACTTCCTTCCACTCTTCCAGATTTTCAAGTAGCCACCCTTATTATCAATGGAGCTTCTTTTAAGGATCCACTGCTGTGCTCGGGGTCACTTTCCATAGAGTTCCTGCTAGGAAGGGAGAGAAGGAACATTTTTCTTAAACACTGTCAATACTGGTGGGGAAAAAAGGATCATTTTAAAACCATACCACATATGGGTGAAAGTGAGTGAATGCGGTATACATGAAAGAAAATACATTAAGTTCTGGTCAGTTCAAGTCTGAAAATAAATAGAATGTGCGTGCATATGTAAGAGAAGGGAATAAATATGGAATCATGGTGATATGTCAATAATCAAGTAACTGCACCTAATTTGAGTTGAAGTCACACCCATCCTCTTTAACTGTTCAAACAAAGCTGTATTTTGTTTCAAAAGACATGTTGCTCTCTCACAACACATAGATGTCCGTTCAATTTTTTAGTATTTTTCCCTAAAGTAACAGTTGAGTTTGTACAAGCCTCATGAGAAAAATTCTAATGAGTTCCGACTTCATCGTTGCTATAGTTACAAGCAGAAGTTAGTGAAGACTTTTGCCCTGTATTGCAACAAATATCTGGGAAAGCTAAAAACCAATTAAATTACAGCTAATAAATATCTTGCACAATGAGCAGGGCAGGGAGATGGCATAAAGGTTTTCAACAGTAAGTTTCATTTTCTTATTGCTGTCATCATAGAAAAGGGAAGATTTCCTGAAGTACACAATCCATTACTAATTGATGCATTTACTTTTAGGGTCAGCACTAATATATTCTGCGTGGAAATTTTTGTAAGGGCAATTTCACTTTGGAGAAAGAGAGCTTTACAGAAGAAAAATGGAGTTCACAAAGTGCATAAGTAGACATGATCAGTGCTTGAGCTTCAAGTTCATTCAAATATAATGTGATATTTGTCATTTCTCTAATACAGCATGAAACAAAGTCTATTGGGATATAGTAGCAGGACCCTTGTTGGCTTTCATTAGATCAGCAAAGATTTCTGCAAACCAATCATATAAAAACAGCAATAAAGACTTGCATTATGTTTCAGGTAGGGAGGGGGAAGTATAGGATATGGTGGCATAAGGTAGAAAGCGATTATAATGTGAAAGGACATATGACTTTGTGTCTAATAGTGATCTTAAATTTCTTAAACTGCTTGTATGTTCAGAGAGACTTTATATTTTCATTCTAGATTTATAGGAAAAATCAGAACCAATGCTCAGTCTAGTATATTACAGAACGTGTTTCAGAAAGGTTTCATAATAAGGTTTCGTAAGAGCCGAGGTGGCGTGTAAGAGCCGAGGTGGCGCAGTGGTTAGAGTGCAGTACTGCAGGCTACTTCAGCTGACTGCTAGCTGCAGTTCGGCGGTTCAAATCTCACCGGCTCAAGGTTGCCTCAGCCTTCCATCCTTCCGAGGTGGGTAAAATGAGGACCCAGATTGTTGGGGGCAAAAGGCTGACTCTGTAAACCGCTTAGAGAGGGCTGTAAAAGCACTATGAAACGGTATATAAGTCTAAGTGCTATTGCTATAATACCTTAAATTAACCCAATCAGGTTAAACACATACATTAAAAAGACAACATAATCATCACTGGATTGTAGTACTACGCAAATAAAACAATTAAAGATGTATTGTTCTTGTTGTAATTGATTTAGCACACATTTTTTATTTAATTATAGTTCCATGAAAGAAGAATAAAGAAGCATAACACAAGTGAACAGTGTATTAATAAGACAAAGATGGAACTGAGAGAGTTAAAATATATACACTTTGATCCAATCTGGCACAAAGGCTTTCTACATTTGGTCCAGCTATTAATTGGATTTCATCCTTCTTAGCAGGCAATTGAACCCCATTGCTTTCCAAACTTGTTCTCTTGAATGAATGGGAAACTGACAATGATACTGATATTACAGTAAATTGCAGGACTCTTGCAGATAAAAGCAGAAGGTTTGATCAGGAAACAGTGTTTATGGTATACTGTGAATTAAACTCACAATAATTGAATTGGGATGCATCTCATGAAGTTTAACGTGGAAACACATTTTCCTACAGTATTTCCAAAAGATTGCTTTAACAGAATAACAGAGTTGGAAAGGACCTTGGAGATCTTCTAGTCCAACCCCCTGCTCAGGCAGGAGAGCCCATACCATTTCAGAGAAATGGTTATCCAATCTCTTCTTAGTGTTGGAGCACCCACAACTTCCAGTGTTGGAGCACCCACAACTTCTGGAGGCAAGTTGTTCCATTGATTACTTGTTCTATTAGGAAATTTCTCCTTAGTTCTAGGTTGCTTCTCTCCTTGATTAGTTTCTATCCATTGCTTCTTGTCCTGCCTTCAGGTGCTTTGGAGAATAGGTTGACCTCAACTTCTTTGCGGCAACCTCTTAGATATTGGGACACTGCTATCATGTCACTCCGAGTCCTTCTTTTTATTAAATGAAACATACCCAATTCGTTCTTTATATGTCTTAGTTTCCAATCCCCAAATAATCTTTGTTGCTCTTCTCTGTACTCTTTCTAGAGTCTCAACAGATTTTTTTTAACATTTTGACAACAAAACTGGATGCAGTATTCTAAGTATGGTCTAACCAAGGCATTATAAAGTATTAACTACAGCAGAATTGCTGAGTTCTTCTAACCATCTGTCTTTCCAATGTTGTTAGGTGAGAAAAAGAGAGTGAGAATGATTAGTGGATGTCTTTCCCTCTCATTTCACCTGCAAAGGCTCAAAAAGAATATGTTCTTTTGATGATGTTATCTAGTTTTGATAATGAAATGTCTGCAAGAAAACAACCAAGCTCAGTGAGCATCAGGGACCCCTCAGAATATGTTCTTCACATATTTGAGTGATTAGTAATGATAGTTTGACTATAGACATAGTGATGCCTAGCTACTGTCTATTCACCTTACTGAAACTATACTGTATGGTGTTGTTAAGTAGTGGGAATGATCACAGGAGACAGACTTCAGACAGCTCTTTATTAGATAACAGCTCAAGGCAACCAGCAGCAGTAGTCTGACAGCTTGCCCTTTTATAGGGAGCTGTCAGACAGAACAGCCAATAGCATTTGAGCATTCTCCCGCTCAAACGCTGGACCTGGGTGAAACCATGTACAGACAGTTAGTACATAACACCCCTCTCCTCCTAGATGGAACATTCCGTACAGCAAACGTAGTCACACAGGTAGGCGGGGTGTCTGGGAACCCTCCCTGACCTGCGCAGCTCAGTTGTTGGTGAGGCAGCGGCCTGTGCGGACAGGTCTGCTGTTTCTCCTGGGTCTGAGCATGGAAGCTCCTGGAACTTATCAGGCGTGGCCTCTACAGCCAAAGGAACCGGTTCGATATGAGGACGCCGCTGGACTCCAGCTTCTTCGGGTAGGTCTTCTATCACCCACGGGCTTGAGTCAGCTAGGGGAGGAACATATTTGTTTACAGTTTGCGGGTTGTTTAATTCCCCTTTTACCCGCTTGCATAATTGGTCAATGTGCCTTTTCCAGAGCCGGCCATCTTGCAGCTGGATCTCATAGGACATTGGACCTAATGTTTTTTCAATGACCCCAGGTAGCCATAGGGACCCCTCGGCATAGTTGTGCGCAAATACTGTGTCCTCTGTGGAGAAGGACCTGGTTGTTTGGCTGGGATCGGCTTTTTCTTTATAAGTGTAATTTGGATGCAGGTGGTCTAGTATGGATCGGAGCCTGCGACCCATGAGGAGCTCGGCCAGGCTGCGGCCTGTGGTGGCACTCGGGGTAATGTGCTGGGTTAAAAGGAATTTATCAATCCTGGCCTGCCAGTCCCTGGGACCTAGCCTACCCAGCGCTTCTTTAGCTGATCGCACAAAGCGTTTAACCAGCCCATTCATCGCCGGATGAAACGGTGAGGACAGGGCATGGTGGATCCCCAATTCTGCCAGGTACCCCTCAAAGTTTGTGGCTGTAAATTGGGGCCCATTGTCCGTTACTAGGACATCCGGTATTCCGTGGGTGGTGAAGAGATGCCTGAGGACTTTAATTACAGCCTCAGCAGTGGTCGAGCCCATAAGGAAAATCTCTAGCCACTTCGAGTAGGCATCTACAATAATTAGAAACATTTGCCCGTGGCAAGGGCCAGCAAAGTCGGCATGCAGCCGGGACCAGGGGGCTTTAGGTTGTTCCCAATCGTGGACTGGGGACTTGGGCGGAGCTGGCCAGGACTCTTGGCAAGGTTTGCATAACCCAACCCAATTTTGGATCTCTGTGTCCATATTCGGCCACCAAACATACCCCCTAGCTAAGGCTTTCATCCGGACAATCCCCAGATGGCCTTTGTGTAATGTCCAGAGAATTCCTGCTTGTAGGCAGGTTGATATGACTACATGATCACCCCAAAGGAGGCAGCCCCCTTGTTCGAATAGTTCGTGTTGACTTTGTACGTATGGATTAAGGTCAGATCTGACCGGGTCCTTCGGCCATCCCCTCCACACCCAGTTCAACACAGTTTTGAGTGAGGGGTCTTTGGCTGTGTGCTTAACCACCTCGGCTGAGGTGACCAACCCAGAGTCCGCCAAGTCAATTAGGAGGACCGGAGCGTCCGGGGCAATGTCAGTGAGCAAATCGGGCAATGGGCACCTGCTCAAAGCGTCCGCGTTGCCCATGTCCTTTCCTGGCCGATGTGCCAGGCAATAAGACTAGGCCGAGAGAAAAATGGCCCATTGGGCAAAACAGGGAGACAGGGCAGCCGGAGTGGGATGGTCCCCAGTGAGCAACCCCAAAAGAGGCTTGTGGTCCATAACCAAGTCCCTCCCAAACAGATATTCGTGAATTTTTTTCACTCCTGTCACGGCGGCCAATGCCTCCCTGTCCAGTTGGCTATAATTCCTCTCTGCACTGGACAGAGTCCTCGAGTAGTATGCCACCGGGGCCTCGGTGCCATTTTGGAGTCTTTGGCTAAGGATAGCACCGACGCCCACTGGAGAAGCGTCACACACTGAAACCAATGGCAGGGTCGTGTTATACTGAATGAGGAAACTGTCACTGGTCAATAGCTTTTTGACCAGCTTCCTTGGGGCCCCACACCCAAGGAGTGTTCTTGGCTAGCAGTCTGTGGAGTGGTTCCGCTACAGTGGCTTTGTTTTTCAGGAACAGACTGTAAAAATTGAGGAGCCCAAGGAAGGCTTGGAGCTCGGCTTGGTTTTGTATGGCTGGGGCCTCGTGGATGGCCCTGAGCTTGCTTTCCGTGGGGTAGATGCCTTCGGCGTTTATTCAGTAGCCTAAGAATTCTACCTCCAGCACCCCCAGCAAGCATTTGCTGTGCTTGGCCTTAAGCCCCGCAGCTCGCAGTTTTGACAGGACCATTCTGACTTGACAGCGGAGCTGGTCCTGGTCACAGGCAGAGATGAGGATGTCATCGAAATAGGGCACGACCCCGGGGAGGTTCTGCAACAGATGTTCCATTACACTCTGGAACAACCCCGGGGCCACGCTAACCCCAAAATGCAGCCTGTGACATTTAAAAGCTCCCCTGTGAGTCACAATGGTCTATGCCTCTGCGGTAGTGTCATCTACTGGCAGCTGCTGGTATGCCTGCGCAAGATCGAGTTTGACAAACAGGCGGCCAGGGCCCAGGGAGTGCAGTAGATGGTGCACAATTGGCACAGGATAGGCGCTCTGTTGCAATGCCTTGTTTAATGTGCATTTATAGTCTGCACAAATCCTGATGCTGCCGTCCCCTTTAACGGGGGTGACTATGGGTGTCTCCCATTTTGCATGGTCGACTGGTTCCAGGATTCCCTGCCTAATGAGCTTGTCCAGCTCTTTGTCTATCTTTGGCCGCAGCGCTAGAGGGACCTGCCTGGGCTTAAGCTGTATGGGGGCTACCTTAGGGTCAAGGCTGAAAAAGATTGGAGTCCCCACATACTTGCCCAAACCTTCACTAAAGACATCCTGGAACTCATCAAACAGGTCTTTGAATTCTGCGGTCTCGATGGGGTTGATGCCGGTCACCCCCAGGCCGAGCATGTCAAACCAGACTAGGCCCAGGAGGCTAGGGAGGCTGCCATTGACCACGGTGAGCTGGAGAGATCCCTTGAACTGGTTAAATTTGACCTGGAACTGGCCTTGACCGATGACAGGGATCTGGTTCCCCTGGTAGTCAGACAGGCGGATGGACGATTTCTGCAGCCGGGTAGGCCAGAGACTCGGAAGGGCGAGTTTCAGCATCTACCAGGCCATGATTGAGACTGCCGAGCCGCTGTCAATCTCCATAGGGATAGGTGCGCCGTCGATGGAGACAGTAACTGTCAGCTTTTTCTTGCTTGGGCAGCTGGCCCTGGCAACCCATGTTTGGTTGGTGTCGGGTTGCTGCATGGAGGCTTTGTTGTGCAGTCTTTGATTTTTGCACCAGTAGCGATTTGACAGCTCGCCCCGAGCAGAGTCCTGCACATGTGCATCTTTGGTGGGAAAAATGGCATGGCAAACTCGTGCCAAATGCCCCCTCTTCTCGCATCGCTGGCATACAACATCCCGGAATCGGCATGATGCCCTCGGATGCCGCCCCCACAGCTGGCACAGACAGCTTGAGAGTCTTTAGCAACAGGCGGGCGCCTGTGGTCAGTGAGGCAGACGTCATCGTCGCTGCTGTCTTGCTCGTCGAGTGTGCCCCTGTGCACAGACGAAGGAGGCTGAGTCTCCTTCTTGGTGGCGGCAAAACGGTGCAGGGACTCCGCGGCCTCGGTCGAAGATTCTGCAGCCCTGGCTTCATCCAGTGTGGCAGCCAGGGTGAGGTTGGGCTTAGCCAGGAGCCGGCGCTGCAGGCGGATGTCCTGCACGCCACAAATGAGTTGGTCCAGCAGGATGTCATCCAGGTCGCGGAATTCGCAGTAGCCGGAAGCCTTAGGGAGGGCAGTGATGTACTGATTTATCGTCTCGCCCTCCTGCTGCATCCACTGCTGGAACTCGTAGCGCCGAACAACCTTGGACGGGGTGGGAGTGTAGTGTGTCTTCAGGGTAGCCTGAAGGACGTGCCACGGTACGGTGTGTACCGGGGTTGGGTCTGACAGCGACTCTGCGGTGTCAAACACCTCGGGGCCGCAGTGACTTAGGAACAACACTCTTTTTCTATTATCCATCAGACCCAACAAGTCATTTGCCTCGAGGAAGCACTTGAAATGCCGCATGCATGAGTCCCACTTCTCCTTGGCAGGGTCGAACGGCGCAGGCGGGTGGAAAGCAGACATTTCCATAGAGTAGGCAGAACCCGGTGGGACTGCCTGGCTGGTTGCAGTGCCTGAGAGGGTTGTCTTCATTCTCCTGGTCCCAAACCTTCGTCGCCACTGTTAACTAGTGGGAATAATCACAGGAGACAAGACTTCAGAAAGCTTTTTATTAGATAACAGCTCAAGGCAACCAGCAGCAGTAGTCTGACAGCTTGCCCTTTTATAGGGAGCTGTCAGACAGAACAGCCAATAGCGTTTGAGCATTCTCTCGCTCAAACGCTGGACCTGGGTGAAACCATGTACAGTTAGTACATAACAGGTGTAGTTGTGTAGCTGTTCTTCAAACAGAACTAACACCATTGCAATATCTGCAATTGAGCTGAATATATATTGGAAGATTTGTGAAGACTAGGTTGAGATCTAAAGCACACTACAGTATTTATCCACATTTTAGAGGTACTCTCAAAATAGTAATTGGTAGGAAATTGGTATCAAAATCACAATTACTGTTAAGGTGCTACATAGTGAGAATCTCATATCCATTGAATTAAAGTACAACAAACTGCAAATGCCTGGACATTTAAAAATACATTGAACTAGAAACACTTGCAAAAGAAAGAAAAAGTCCCTATCATATAATTTTGCTTATCAGTAATAAGAATGGAAGAGAATAAATCCCCAAAGACTGTAATCTAAGGTTGCTAAAGAATATAGTGTCTTCATTGCAGCAAATTAGCAATTGCTGTTAAAGAGAATTAGATCTAGTCTTTCTCCTGAATGGAATTGGAGAATGGGGTAGTATTGGTGTTACATATAGAAGTTGTTTGAATGTAGAACTATTGCATTATGGAAAAATTCACAACCAGTAATTATTTTCTATGCAGGGAGGTTAAAAACAAAATGCCCCATAACACTGGTAATGAACACCTATTCCAGTGTAATTTCTTCCTTAGAGTTTTAAATGCTTATTATATTTTCCATTTTTCTGGCAGGTTCAGCATTAAGGGATTAAAATTAAAGAGCAAAAATCAAAGCGTTTGAACTTAGGTATAAAATGTGACTTATATTATGGAATACCACTTGTGAAGAATGCTGAAGATCTCAATTTTCATTTTTACACATGCCATCCATGAAGGTAATGGAAAACAACAGATAACAATTGTAGATTTAGGGCTCAATTGGACCTGCTGTGAAATATGTCATTTGAAGTACTAGCTGTCAGGGGATAATAGCTACCATTGTAGGTGAGTTTGTCAGGCCGATAGCAGGGGGAGAGACCCTCTCACCTTGCAGCATGTTGCTGATGAAAATTGTCTTGTCCACAGCAACAACTTTAGCAGAGAATTGCAGTAATTCAGTGATGTGTTTGGTACCATATCTGGTGTGGCTTTTAGTTTTTAGAAAATACAACTCAAACTAGGTGCATTTTGTATGTATACTCATTTTATTCACTCTCCCCAGTGGACCTGAATCTCTTGATTATCGGATTGGGAGTTATTCTTCCAATTGTTGCTATTTGGGAAGGAAATCCACTGAATTCATTAGTATCCATTAGTATTAATTTATTAGTATTTAGCATGATTGTTGATTAAGACAGTTGTAAACTTTTTCATGTCAAATAGTAGAACAATTTTAACCCAAAATTAATTTGTTCCACCAGAAATCTACTATGCTGTTAGTGAGTATGTCCTATTGTGGGACAGAATTTTTTGGTACATGGAAAGAAATCTCTAGAGTCAGTAAATGTTCAGGAATTTTGTTTGGCTGACAGTGACCTACTTCAGAATTCCTGTTGGTATCCCCTAGATACTACTATACACACCTATACATTAAGTTGCTTATAACACACTGTTCAGTTACATTGTTGCAGTGTGTTGATTAAGATGTTGGACTAGAGCAGGGGTGTCAAACACAAGGCCCACAGGCTCGATCTGGCCCACAATGTGGTCAGATTTGGACCATGGGGCCATCCCGGAAAATGTAAGGGGCCGTCCCGCGTCGCTTCGGCCCGGTCTACTCAGTACAAAGAGGAAACATCGGGCCAGCGTGGCTTCGGCCTGGTCTACCCAGTGCGAAGAGGAAACATGCCAGCAGTTTGGGGAGTGGCGTCAAGCTGGCCATGCCCACCCAGTTGGCCAGGCCCAGTGAGTGGCATCAAGCTGGCCACACCCACCCAGTTGGCCACACCCACCCAGTCAGTCACGCCCCTGCCCCCCCCAGGTCAACCACAGCCCTGATGCAGTCCTCAATGAAATTGAGTTTGACACCCCTGGACTAGAGTCAGAGTGACCTTGGTTCAGGACAACATGAATTGGTGAGGTCACTAAGAAAGATAAGTCAATCTTTCTCTTTCAGGCCAATAGTTTTGTATGAATATAACCTGAAGGGAGACCTCCCATGCAATCCCAAAAGAAAGACAGCATCCATAAATAATAAGTCATGCCTAATTTGTCCCAAAGGTGCTTTTTCAAGAGGCAACTGGACTTTCTAGTTTTTCTTTGAAGACGTTTCGCTTCTCATCCAAGAAGTTCTTCAGCTCTGACTGGATGATGGGGAATGGAAATAAAAGCTGAACAAGCTTCTTGGATGAGAAGAGAAACGTCTTCAAAGAAAAACTAGAAAGTCCAGTTGCCTCTTAAAAAAGCACCTTTGGGACAACCATGACCTGGATGACTGAGAATCTCCGTAGACATCATGCCTAATTTGAATTCATAATGATGGAGAAATTTGATGTGGTAGACTTGGATCTTGTGCATTTATAAATGGGATATAGAAAATGATCTGTCATAAAATGAACACATGCATGTATGAAAATCTTTTAAAATCAATAATTTTTTATTCTGTTTTCCATTTTTAGAATTACAGAATGATATCCAGTGATGACAGTGTCTGAAATTTACAGAAACTACTGTACATGATAATTGTTCTAATATTTTCCCAACATGCCACTGGATTGCCAACCAGAACTATGCTGATGTTACTAATTTTCATTCACTGTATTCTAGAGGGGGACGGGAATGAACATTGATGGAAGAAAAGAAAGAGGAACCTCACCCAGCTTTAGCAAGCTAGCAGAGGCAGCAGTTGCTTCTATACCGTAAAATTCCCTCTTAGATAGAATTGCTCTAAGACAGCCAATGTAGATAGCATGCAAAGGACATGAATGGGTTTCCACTTATGTGGACAATATCTCGTTCTGTCTAGAATGCAGATAGAAAATCAGCCAAAATGTATCCATAGAAAGGTAGTTTAATTCTTGAGCTCTAGTCTTTAGTCATGTGATTTAAAAAAATACAATGCAATCATCAAGCTTGGCAAAATCTGTGCAAGTATTAGATGCATAATTTATCATGGCCAAATAATATTCAATTTAGATACATGTCAAATATGGAATCAGTGTAAATATCTTCTCTCCCAACTAATCCAGTAGCATTTGTCTAAAGAAACAAGTCCTGAACAAGTAGGACACGATTGTGTAATATTATACACAATAACCCAGTTATTCCAGAGTTATTGATATAAGTGTTTGGAATGAAAAGAAGGAAATAGAAAATGTTTGCAGGAGAGGATGTTTAAATAACCTGGAGCTAAAGCCCTAACTCAGAATCCTTAGAAAATTGGACTAGTATTTTTCAGAATTCATACTGGCTAAGAATTATGGTATTTGCCATCCCAGTATATTTGAAGGACATTATGTCAATATTTCTAGAATGTACAAACTTCCCCTTTCCTAACTGATTTCATTTTTATGGCTTTTTATATGATTTACATATTCTCAAATTATAAATTGGACTGGTTCTTTCCTTAGTCCAACTTTTCTATATAGGCACAATTGTAGAAATATTATCATGAAGAAATACCTTTCAGGGAAAAAAATAAGTTTTTTTTTCTTTTGAAACAGTAAAATATTCATAAGCAAAAAGTTATAACATAAGGTCCAATTAATAAAAGACCCGCAATCTCCCAACTGCATATAAGACATAAACTCTTCAAACATCAAGCTAGTCAATGATTTATTCCAAACCAAAAGCAACAGTTAAATAAACCCTACCTATGAGCCAGATGAAACTACCTCTTTAGAGCTATCCCAGAGGAAAAACTCTTCAGAGAGAATTCCCTAAATGAGCAACCAGCCCTGAAAATACTCTGTTGTGTATTCTTGTCAGTTTAATGATATCTAAAGTGAGACTGGGGGCAGGGAATCTGATTTATAAGAATGCTTGACAACAGTCTTTGAATTTGGCTCAGAAGCAAATAGGCATCCAGTTCAGCTGATCTAATATCAAGGAGAGAAGCAACTTAGAACTAAGGAGAAATTTCCTGACAGTTAGAACAATTAATCAGTGGAACAACTTGCCTCCAGAAGTTGTAAATGCTCCAACACTGGAAGTTTTTAAGAAGAGATTGGATAACCATTTGTCTGAAGTGGTGTAGGGCTTACTGCCTAAGCAGGGGGTTGGACTAGNAGGGGGTTGGACTAGAAGACCTCCAAGGTCCCTTCCAACTCTGTTATTCTATTCTATTCTATTCTATTCTATTCTATTCTATTCTATTCTATTCTATTCTATTCTATTCTATTCTAATTCCATTCCATTCCATTCCATTCCATTCCATTCCATTCCATTCCATTCCATTCTGTATTTTTTTGACTGTACGATATTAACGACTCCTTCTTGAGATACAGTCAAGAGGATGTGCTATATTTAAAGAAATATACCCCAGAGCAGAGGTGGGTTCCTACCGGTTTGGAACGGTTCTATAGAATAGGTAGTAACTTGGCAGCCTGGGTCGCTGGAACCAGCAGCAACCCAGGCCTGCCACGCCCCCAAGCCGGTTCTCTCGGCGCCGCAATCTTGTTTTTTTGCTTCTGTGCATGCGCAGAAGCTTTTTTTTTACTGCGCATGCGCGCGCACCCTCAGCCCACATGGTGCATCCCTGAGCAAACCGGCAATAGGAAAATCCAGAACCCACCCCTGCCCCAAAGATGACATTTCGGGCCTTTTTAATGATCTTTGATGCTTCATCTCTATATATCGCTTAATAGAATGCTACTAAGTAAACCAAAATTCTGGATTAGGTGCTCCTGTAAGAATCAGTTGCTTCTGGAGAAGAAAGCTCAATGCTTTGTAGGTTTTCAGCTCCACAAAGAGTGCTAGAATTCCATCTGAGGACATCTTAAGTATCAAAGATCAATCATTTCAAGCCCACCTTTTTCCACGTAAGAGGTTACAGGAAATATTAAGTAAAATAATTTGCTTTCAAACTATTACTGTACCTTGTCTAAGATATAAAGAGGGGAAAATTGCATTAAGAATGTATTAGGAAGCTCTTTTAGTCACATCATCCTATTGCCTGATTGCTGCTGATGGGTTTCCTAAATGACAGAGGCTGATATCATCTTTTCTTTTAGTACACTGAGATATTACTCATTTACTTTGAGCAAAAAAATAACCACATAAAAAGTAAGTTTCTCTCTTCCTCCTCTTCCTCCTCCTCCTTCCTTAATGCATTTTCATCCTGTCACTTTTTTTTAAAATTTAAAGGTAAAGGAGCGCCAAAGAATTGAGGCCTTTGAACTATGGTGCTGGAGAAGACTCCTGTGAGTACCTTGGACTGCAAGGCGATCAAGCCGGTCAGTCCTAGAGGAGATCAACCCTGACTTCTCTTTAGAAGGCCAGATCCTGAAGATGAAACTCAAATACTTTGGCCACCTAATGAGAAGGAAGGACTCACTGGAGAAGAGCCTAACGCTGGGAACGACTGAGGGCAAAAGAAGAAGGGGATGACAGAGAATGAGGTGGCTGGATGGAGTCACTGAAGCAGTAGGCATGAGCTTAAATGGACTCCAGAGGATGGTAGAGAACAGGAAGGCCAGGAGGAATGTTGTCCATGGGGTCGCGATGGGTTGGACATGGCTTTGCAACTAACTAACAACAACAACAACAAAAAATTTCCCCATCCAGTCATGTCCAACTTTAGGGGGAAGTGCTCATCTCCATTTCTTAGCCGAGGGAGCCAGTGTTGTCCAAATACATTTTCTTGTTAATATGGCTAGCATGACTATATGCTGGCGGAGTGCTGTTACCTTCCCACCAAAGTGGTACCTATTTATCTACTCACATTTGCATGCTTTTGAACTGCTAGGTTGGCAGGAGCTGAGGCAAGTAATAGTAGTTCACTCTGTTCTGTGATGCTCGGATCTTGAACCTGGGCTGTCAGCTTTCCAACTGAGAAGCTCAGCATCTTTAACCACTGACTCATCACATCCCCCTTTTTAATTCAATTCAATTCAATTCAAATTAATTTATCCCATTTTATTTATGCTGTACCCATCTGAGCAAAACTAAGCCAACTGGAGAATGATAGATTCAATGAGGTTCTATACTTCTTTTAAGTTTCTATATTCTTCATATTGTTAGTACAGCTTAATAGAGCTGATTATTTACTACAGAAAACCATGTATCCAGAATTGCTATAAGTCAGACATATAGTTTAGATATATTCCAAATAGACCATATTAAGGAAGCACAAACAATCATTTCAGTTGCATCATCATTTTAATGATATTTGCTTATTTAAACAGAATAACCACAGGTGGCATCAGGCAAGATATCTGACTTCCTACTGACTTTCCCACTGACTTTGCTTGTGGAAAGCTTACAATGAGAAAGTCAATGGAGAAGCCGGCAAAGAAGGTTGCAAGTCCCTCTGGTAACATGCACTTTTCCACCAGTCCCTTTGTGCTGGTGCTACAACCAGTCATTTGCACACCTCTTCATACCCTCTCCAACCTGTACCACACATTCTCTATATATCATGCTCGTCTGTTCTTGAGTAGATTTTTAATGCTTGCTTTCTATCTCATGTTTTAGTAGATAAAGCCATTTTCAGAGAAGGAGACAGATTTCAAAAAGCAAAGGATTGGAGAAGAAGAACTCAGTATGGACCTCAGATACTTACTTTAGGATAAAAGATAAAATTACATATTTACATCATGCTTGTTTGGCTGCTGATTACTGAAAAGACTTCAGATGTCCACATTGCCTTTTATGGTTTGGGGTTTTTAAAAATTAAAAATCAGCTTATTAAAGTCCATAAAGTTGGGAAAATTTATCTGGTTAACAAACCACTTCAGAATTTTTTGCACATTATTATGAGGTTGGCAGGAGAACAAGGTGAGAGAAATGTCAAATAGCCAGATGAATGAGTAGTACTCACATTCTGCACTCTCAGGCTTCATAATGGCTCTTTTATCATCTATTTTCTAAGGGAGATTTGTTTAGACATCAGCTTTCTGTGACCTGCATCTTCATCCATACAAGCTGGGAATTCTGGACACTGCAATCCAATAAATTAAGAGGATGTCAGGTTAGGGACCATTCTGTGGACTCTATGTATAACAGAACCCAGAGTACTGGTCTCAGTGTCAAGCTTCAAACTTGCAATTTCTAACCTGATGTAACCTTTTTTGAACCATTCATAGCCTATCAGCCATCTCAAAATATTTAACGCCAATAGTTTAAAATGACAAAAGGGACACCTACTCACTGTAACTCTTTGTCACTAGTAACCTATCCACAGAACAATCATTCAACATGTAGTAAATTAATCTACTGAAGGAGTAGGTACTCTTTTTTAGCATCCCTGCCACATGCCATCCTTATTCATAGCAGCAAATCCTTTACATATAATATGACCATATACCACATGTCATGTAATCAATTACAAGTTTGAGATTGCAAGTGGCCTGAGTAATGCAGGAATAGTAGAAAGATAATACTTTTATAATACCATATAGTAAGACTTTAAATCTATTTTCGGCAGTGCCAGATAAACTGGGCATTAACTCATTGCATCAGGAACATTTATACATTTAGCAACATAGAGCCTGTCTGGTCTAATGAGTAAGGCACCAGACCAGAAAGTGGGAGACCAGGAGTTCTAGTCCCACTTTATGCATGAAAGCCAGCTTGGTGACCTTGGGCTAGTCACTGTCTCTCAGCCCAATCCATCTCACAGGGTTGTTGTTGTGGGGAAAATAGGAGGAAAGTGTGCTGGATATGTTCACCACCTTGAGTTATATTTGTAAAAATAATAAAGGCAGGATATAAATAATAAAAAAATATTAATCCCTCAGACATCTGTAGGCATCCCACAGAAGCCTTAAGAAACCAATAGCTAATTTCCCCCAGGGCCAGTAGATTAGGGAGGAGACCACCATAGACAATCTTGATAGGCATTATTAGGAACATGTTTTGTGCAAACAAAGAGACAATGTTCTTACAGTTTGTTGCAACTATCTTTGTCAACTCCCTACATCAAGAGTGTCAAACTCACGGCCCGCGGACCGGATGTGTCACATCAGTGGTGAAATCTAAAAATTTTCCCTATCGGTTCTGTGGGCGTGGCTTATTTTGTGGGCATGACTTGGTGGTCAGGTGGGTGTGGCTTCAGGTGGGCGTGGCTTGGTCAGGTGACCGGGTGGGCGTGGCCAACTTGTAAAATGTGGTGAAACTCACTTAACAACGCTCTTGCTTAGCGACCAAAATTTTGGGCTCAATTGTGGTCATAAGTTTTTCTTTCTTCTTTCTTTCTTTCTTTCTTTCTTTCTTTCTTGCTTTCTTCCTTCCTTCCTTTCTTCCTTCTTTCCTTTCTTTCCTTCCTTCCTTCCTTCCTTCCTTCCTTTCCTTCCTTCCTTCCTTCCTTCCTTCCTTCCTTCCTTCCTTCCTTCCTTCCTTTTTCCTCCTTGTGATCTTGTCTGCTATCAGATTACTAGGAATGGGTGAGGTTATATCTAATCGAAACCCCCCCCCCCCCGCTTTTTTTGACCACATCAAAGTCATGATGGGAAAAGCATAAATTTCTTCCCTCATTTCACCCTTACTGTCAGAATAGTTTCTCCATACCCACTCCTGTTACTGAGAATAGATACCCCACCTATATGTAACCTCTCACGAAAAGTCTGCCTCCCTGCTTACTTTAAATTCACCCAGCTCAGAATGTCAAGCTCCTTTGAACAAATTCATAACAGGCCACACCTTACTAATAGAAAAGAAACAGCTCATAATCCTCTATCTCATCTTTGTAGTCTTTGGGATACAGCAGAAAGCACTTTATTGAACCAGTGATGTATGAGGCAAATAGTACCATTCCAAATATATAAGTATATTTTCCATCATACCCTAAAATCATAAATGTTTTGGATCAATTACAGTGATGAGTTGCATGCCAGAACCAATATCTTTCCAGACTGCCCATATATTGCAGACTCCTGCAAGAACACAACCTAATGTTTTCAACAAATATTCTTTGACTGCAGGATTCAGGAAAACACATCTAGATTATATTATACTGTCAGTGTCTGTAGAGATTCTCAGTCATCCAGGTCATGGTGGCCCAAAGGTGCTTTTTTCAGGAGGCAACTGGACTTCTTGTTTTTTTCTTTGAAGATGTTTCGCTTCTCATCCAAGAAGCTTCTTCAGCTCTGACAGGATAGTGGGGAATGGAAGGATTTATATTCCTGGAAGACAGCTGGTCATTTGCATCATTTTAGATGGTCGTTAAAGCACTTGGAGGTTCATCTGTGTCCTCAGGTTCATCTGAGTAGTGCTCCTGGTTCCTGTAGTCTGCAATTTTTTTTCTCAGGAAATCCATTCCTAGCCCTACACCATTCAAAGGGTGTTCATCCCAAATTGTATAATATAAAATACATGAATAAATTACACGTAAATAAATAGATAGCAGGAACAAAGTGATGTTCACTCCAGCCATGAGAATAATAGCACCCTACAAAGGGTTTCAAAAGAGTCTACAAGAGCTTTGCAATATGTGGAAGGAAAGTCTTGCAGGGGCCAGCAAAAATTCTTCCTTCCCTTTGTTTCCTCCCCTGGGACATTAAGGCAACCTGAAAAAAATTGCACCACACCTGGTTTCTAATATAAAAGGAAAACACGTATAAGTGCCTGAACGTGTGTGTGTGTGTGTGTGTGTGTGTGTGTGTGTGTGTTGGAGAATGATTTGTGTTGTGTGGGAGAGCAGAGATGAAGAATTTGCAATTGAGAGAGTAGAGCAGCTGTCAGCTTAGCAGAAAACTGTCAATGATGGAAGAACAGATCTGGACTTCAGTAAACCAACAGCAGACAAACTGAGAGTAGCAGAGCTCAGCAGAGACATGGAGAGCCTACAACCAGCCAGCAGCTGGTCAAGCTCTTTGCTTTCCCACCCCAGCCCAGACTAAGAAACTGAAAAGCCAACAGAACACCAGGCTAGAAAGTGGGAGGCCGTAAGATTTAGTCCTGTCTTAACTATGAAAGTCAGCTGGGTGGCTTTGAGTCAGACATTCTCTCAGCCCAATCCATCTCACAGGGTTGTTGTTGTGGGGAAAATAGGAGGAAAGTGTGCTGGATATGTTCACCACCTTGAGTTATATTTGTAAAAATAATAAAGGCAGGATATAAATAATAAAAAAATATTAATCCCTCAGACATCTGTAGGCATCCCACAGAAGCCTTAAGAAACCAATAGCTAATTTCCCCCAGGGCCAGTAGATTAGGGAGGAGACCACCATAGACAATCTTGATAGGCATTATTAGGAACATGTTGGGCATGGTTAAGCCTCATCACCTGAGATGCTAATTAAGGCTGTTTTCTTTCTTTCTTTCTTTCTTTCTTTCTTTCTTTCTTTCTTTCTTTCTTTCTTTCTTTCTTTCTTTCTCTTTCCTTCCTTCCTTCCTTCCTTCCTTCCTTCCTTCCTTCCTTCTTTCTTTCTTTCTTTCTTTCTTTCTTCCTTCCTTCCTTCCTTCTTTCCTTTCTTTCCTTCCTTCCTTCCTTCCTTCCTTCCTTCTCTTTCTTTCTTTCTTTCTTTCTTTCTTTCTTCTTTCTTTCTTTCTTTCTTTCTTTCTTTCTTTCTTTCTTTCTTCTCCTTCGTCTCCTTCTTCTTCTTCTTTTCCTCCTCCTTCTTCTAATTTCCCCCCACAACATGG
>QLTV01012186.1:55377-67703 GCA_003457575.1 Thermophis baileyi | reverse complement strand
GGAGAGAAAATGAGAAAGAGAGAAAAATGAGAGAAGTGGAAAGAAAGAACAGAAAGAAAAAAGAAAGAGGAAGGGAGATGGAGAAGAAAAAGAGAAAAACAGAAGAGAGGGAGGGAGGATGGGAGGGAGAGAAAGAGAGTAACCCGGGTACGTGTGGCTGGGGGGGAGTTGTCATGTGACTGGGTGGGAGTGACATTGAGTTGGCCACGCCTACCCAGGTTTTGTGGCTCCCAGTGTTTTCTTTTCTGTGGGAAACGGGTCCAAATGGCTCTTTGAGTGTTTAAGGTTGTAGATCCCTGAAAGACTGACCCACTCCTGTTTAAAGGCATGGGAAAGGCATACTGACTTCATGCAGGACCCAGATCAGTCTAAACTAACTCACACTAAATTTGGCATCAAATAGAGGTCTTCAGGTTTTTTTTCAGTTCCTAATCAAATAGGTGAAGATGAAGGACAAAAGACTGCCTCTGTATATGTTCTGAATGATAACACAAGTTAACTATTAACATATACTAGCTACTTAAACTCTTTTGTGATAACTACAATTGTTTGAAGATAATGGAAACAGTACTCCCAGGCAGCATCTAACTGACTTTGGCTCTTCTCATAAGCTAAGGGTCATATACTTAATTCTTGGTGAAAAAACACTGAGGAATACCAGAGCTATTAAAAAAAATCTGGATTCAGTCATCAGAGGCTGAGCAACTTTTAAAAAGTATTTGGATGGGAAAGAGAGACAGTTTACTGTAGTGGTTAAGGCACCAGGCTACAAACCATGAGACCATGAGTTCTAGTCCAGCCTTAGGCACAAAGCCAACTGGAACCACTTCCAAAATCTTGCCAAGGAAACTGCAGGAATCTGTCCAGGCAATTGCTAGGAGTTAATGCTGACTTAAAAGGATTTTAAAAAGGCAATAGAATTGGAACAAATAGATGTTTTAAGAAATACAGAGATATCAGTATGTAGAGGCAGAGAAAAGAGAAGTCAAAGGACCAGTGATGGAACTAACAAATTACAGGCACAATGTACAGGGTTATTCAGAAAGAATGAACCGATTTCATGACACAATATTTTATTAAGGAAAAGTAATACAAAACTCCAGCCAAGTCACAAGTATTCTACTCACAATCAACTTTTATTTCCTGTCTTACAAGTGTTCAATGTGGCCACCACCTGCAGCACGGGCCACATCAATGCGATAAGAGAATTCCTCCCAGGCGCATATCAGCATATCACAATCCACTGAGTTGATCACTGTTGTTATTCGATGTTTAAGGTCATCGAGGTTAGTGGGTAGCGGTGGAACATAAACGCGATCTTTTACATATCCCCACAAGAAAAAACCACACACGGTTAGGTCTGGGGAACTCGCAGGCCAAGCACAAAGAGCAAGGTCTTGGGCCCCCTTCCAACCAATCCATCGCTGGGGCACTTTTTCATTTAAAAAAGCTCGAACCATCAGGTGCCAATGGGGCGGTGCTCCATCTTGTTGAAAAATGAAGTCACGCGAATCTGCTTGCAGTGAAGAGCCAGTTTTGGAGCATATCGAGATAGGTTTGTCCTGTAACGGTGTTTTCTCCAAAGAAAAAGGGACCATAAACCTTGTCTCTGTTCCCCAATACGCAAATTTGAAACCATACAGACTGCAGCTCGTTCAGGCACTTACCAATGACGACAAAAGAAAGCAGATGGAATTTTGCGATTCGATGCTGGAGATGATGGAAGACGAACCCTTTATTTCACATTTAATTTTTAGTGATGAAGCGACACGTATCTGGGGAACAGAGCACCCGTATGAAACAGTTGAGCACAAAAGAGATTCCCCTAAGGTGAACGTCTTCTGTGCTGTGTCTCAGGACAAGGTGTATGGTCCCTTTTTCTTTGGAGAAAACACCGTTACAGGACAAACCTATCTTGATATGCTCCAAAACTGGCTCTTCACTTCACTGCAAGCAGATTCGCGTGACTTCATTTTTCAACAAGATGTAGCACCGCCCCATTGGCACCGGATGGTTCGAGCTTTTTTAAATGAAACAGTGCCCCAGCGATGGATTGGTCGGAAGGGGGCCCAAGACCTTGCTCTTTGTGCTTGGCCTGCGAGATCCCCAGACCTAACCATGTGTGATATTTTCTTGTGGGGATATGTAAAAGATCACGTTTATGTTCCACCGCTACCCACTAACCTCGATGACCTTAAACATCGAATAATAACAGCGATCAACTCAGCAGATTGTGATATGCTGATAGGCGCCTGGGAGGAATTCTCTTATCGCATTGATGTTGCCCGTGTTGCAGGTGGTGGCCACATTGAACACTTGTAAGACAGGAAATAAAAGTTGATTGTGAGTAGAATACTTGTGACTTGGCTGGAGTTTTGTAATACTTTTCCTTAATAAAATATTGCATCATGAAATCGTTTCATTCTTTTTGAATAACCCTGTAATATAAAATATGGATATCTTACCTGTCATACTGACTGATTATTCCATGGCAATTTAAAAATTTGTTGGCCTTTATCTTATAAAATGTGGGATTCTATAATAGAAGTTCATGCCTCTTTTCTCTCATATAATCTCAATATTATTGACTGCTATTCCCTGCTGATCACTAGATCTTCTTTTTGGAATCTTCATTAAAATATCCCATGGCTATTTCTCAAACACTTTGCACTTATAGGTAGTTCTCACTTAGTTACCACAAAGGATACTGGCAGGTCTATCACTAAACAAAGTTTAATGGAAAATCATGTGAGTTTGTCTATACTTTCCTTTTGTCCACTCTCCTACACTTTGGAATGTTCAACCCATTGCTGGGATAATTACTAATTATTAAATTAATGTTTGTATTTGCTTTCACTGGAGAGAAAGGAATTACTAGAGAGTAAACAGGCACACAATGGGGAATACACATTGAAATGAATATGGTGGTACCAGCAGTTTAGGCTCTGCAATTGGGGAAGAAAAAAAAAGTAATTTCTGTACAATCTCTCCTGTGCCAATCTTGTCCCCCTCTCACAGAGCAAAAAGCATGAGAGGAAGGTATTATAAGAGAGTAAGCAGGCACATAATGGAGAATACATGTTGAAAGGAATGGAACAACAATCAACAACTAAGGAATAAAATATTTCCAATAATACTGACCATGGTCATTTATAAGGAAGATTTTTTTATATATAATTACTTTATAGACACTTCATTGGAATTTTACTATTACTAAAACAATGAATTCTCCAATTCTACTTTAGAATTTTACATTGAAGTATAGAAATAGACCAATTTATTATTTTAGATTTGTATATTAAAGTTTCAGCATGACTTTTCAAAGAAAAAAAACAGTCTAATTATAAACAAAAACATAGTTATTTTGAATGTAATGGTACATAATACTTGAATCTCTTCACTATGTATGATTTGTTTATTATTTCAAACATTTTAAAATTAAAAATTTGTTAGAGATATTTATATAAAATATTAAAATAATTGTCATGTGTTTAATATGTAATAATAATGTTAATATTCTTACAAGCAATAGTTAGCTAACTGCATAGTCACTATTTTATTAGAATATTTAACCTTTCTGGATATGTTAATTATTCATTGCTTACTGCTATGACTGATCTATTTTCTGAAGTACAGTAATCTTAGAGAAAAAAGATCTGTAATCATGTTCAATCATTGCTATTTTGTCTTGAGATTGGTCAGATAATTTAAATATTATATAATAAGGACCTTTCAAATAGGGGAAGGGGACTCTTAACTATAGTCTTAGCTGCATAAAGAATCTTCTTCTCTAAGTTCAATGATGTAAACCAGGCAAACTTGATATAATAAACTTGGAAATGTTACAATGTGTGGACATCAGCTCCCAGAATACCCTTGTTTGCTGGGGAATTCTGGGAGTTGGCATCCATACCAGGGGTGGGTTCTAACTTACCTCGCTGCCAGTTCGCTTCCTCCCGCGCCGCGTGGCCGTGTGCGCACTTCATGTGTGTGCACATGCGCAGTGCCAAAAAAATCCCCCCCCCAAAAGCCAAAAACAAGATGGTGATGCATGCGCAGTGCTGGAAACTTGGCTTCTGTGCATGCGCAGAAGAAAAAATAAATTTAAAAAAATCCCCCCCCCCCCTTCAATTTTTTTTTAAAAAAAGATGGCAAAAAATTTTTTAAAAAAAAAATTAAAAAAAAAAGATGGCGGCGCCCACGGACCAGCACCGACCAAACCGGATCCGTGACGTCACTGTGACGTCCCCAGCGGGTTGCTACAGGTTCGGGCAAACCGGTCCAAACCGGGAGGAACCCACCTCTGATCCATACCATAAAGTTGTCGTTTGGAAAAAACACGGATGTAAACACATTGTCAGGGTTCCAAATAGCATCTAAAACTAAATCAGAGTCCGAGGCAAGCAATAGTTTAATAAATTTCCAATTTATTAATAGCCTGACACACATACTCTGTATTACTGCTCAAACATATTTTAAGCCTCCAAGAAATAGGGATCAAGAAGATATAAAGAAGCTGTGGATGCTCAGGAGATTCTACTTCCTGAGGTGGAGAAATATCTCCATTTCATAGATAGAACCTAAAACAGATTGAAAGGTCAGTGAGAAATAAAATGAAACCAGCAAAATGTCTTTTTGCATATTGTGGAGATAATTAGTCATAAACAGCACCCTCCCTAGTGTTTTAGTGGGTGGAAATGTTGGTATCCTACATGGCAGGCTTCCAACAACATCATCTATGTTCTTTGACTATTAGCAGCAGAAAATCTCTTCCCTACTGCAGCATCAAGTAGCATTCCTCTCTCAGGTGGAAGGCAGAACACATGCATAGATGCTTTTATTATTGAAATCTTCAAAACGCTTCTCAGTATTATCATATTTATTTGAAACACTTGGCAGTACAATGGAGGCAATAAGAAACTAGGAAAAGATTTATTTCCTGTGCTGTCTAGGTCAGGGAATCTTATTTTATGGCTTGCCTGCAAACTGCTTACCAACATGCCAAATCTGGATTAATGGTAAATCACAATGCTGGGGTCACCGCTGGATTTGCCTGCTGAAGCTAAATTACTTTAATCTCTCCATTATGTTAGCATTATTACTGTGAAACAGACCAGGCAATATGCATGCCGAATCTCTCCTACGCCCTGATATAATAAGCAGAATGGCTGGCGCTGAAACATAGCTGCCATATAAGGAAGGAAGGCTTTATTACCCCCTTCAGTAATGAAGAGGAATGGCCTGTGTAAGAACTGACTTAAGAAAGGTATATATCTGCCATCTGGAACTCTATAAACTGGTCCTGGGTACAATAAACAGTAAGAAGTACTGATGGGGGAAGTACTTATTCTTTGCAGGCAGGTTTTTTTTTTTTTCATTCATAAAAGTGCAATAATGACTATGTTGACAGGCTGCTATTTAGAGGGGAGAAACAGGGATAGTTGGGCTGAAACAAATAACTTATAAGTGGTCAAACAACAACAACAACAACAACAACAACCCTACCACTGTATCACCAAGAGACCAGTCTGTTTTCTTCCCTCCCGACAGCACAGCAAAATAACAAACAGGCCAAGGGTAAAGAGAGGTTGCATATTCTTTCTAGCAATGTTTGGCTATTTATCACTCTAATTTCCTTTTTTCTTTGTCTCTGTATTGTAGTGCTTTCATCTGAAGATAATGGCCTTGACCCGACTTCACTAATGGTGCTTGAGTGATACACTGGTTGGTGCTATACGTTCCCATGTGCATCATCTACAAAATGCATCATTCCAGTTTCGCGAAGCAGAATTCAATGGTGCCATAACGATCAGAATGCATGTATAAAATCCATTTTCAGTTTTAAAAATGCATCAAGTGCAGACAGTGTGGCCAAAAAGAATTTGCTGTACTCTCCATGAGGCACGACGGGAGCAATTTTCCTCATGTATCAATAGAAGTGTGTATTGAACAGGACTGAAGCTACTGCAGTAGAGTCCCCAGATGTGCTCCTGAATCTCTAAGAGACTCAAACACTGTTCACGGTCTTCCAGAAATACAAAATCACATTGTTGGTTAAAAGCAGGACCATGCAGCTTTTGGGTGGACGAGGGCAGGGCTGGGTTGGCCTTAAGCACAATCCAACAGTGGTGCCCCTCAGCCTTTCCACTGCTTAACTTGCAAAATATTAAGTTTCAATAAGTGATGAGAATTAACGTTGAGTATGGCAGTGAATGAGTTAAAGCAGAAGTGGGCAATTATGACAAATTACCACCTGTGCACTTCAATTCCCAGAATTCCCAAGCCAGCATGGGTCAGGAATTTTGGGAGTTGAGGTCCACAGGTCATAAAGCAGCCATAGTTGCCCACTCCTGAATTAAAGAGATGATAGCCAGGGAAGAAAGCTCTGTGGTGCCCACCCCATCTTCCCTTACTGCATTAAGCACATGTTTATTTTGTTGAATGGTTAATCCAGGGGCTGACTAAAGGCCATACTTAGTTTTTAGCTGGGTGCCGCCCTCCCCACACTGAGCAGAGAAGTGGGCAGGCGAAAGCAAAGATGAATTTTATGTAATTAGTTGATTAAATACAATTTCAATGATTCTGGCTAGTGTAGGTAATATTGGTTTCCCTTTTGTCACATTAAACCTTGCAGTTCAGCAGCAGCATTAATCATAGCTCTGGGGTGGGCAGACCACTCTGAGCCACAAGTTGTGAACGACTGTATTAAAACAAAAGGAAAGCCTTGTTGAATAAGTTTCAAAGGCTTCTTTAGTTAAGCATTCTGTTTCCCAGACTGGTCAGTGGCTTATGGGAACCCACAAGCAGGATATGAGTTCAATGGTTCTCCCACCCTCAAATTATTCATCAGCTACAGGTAGTCCTCAACTTACAGCCACAATTGAGCTCAAAATTTCCATTGCTAAGGAAGAGAGTTGTTAAGTAAGTTTTGCCTCATTTTACAACCTTTCTTGCCAGAGTTGTTAAGAGAATCAATGCAGTTGTTTAGTTTCTAACAGGGTTGTTAAATTAATCTCATCAGAAGATTGAAAAAAGTGTTCACGTGACGCTGGGACACTGCAACCATCACAAATACAAGTCAGTTGCTAAGTGTCCAAATTTTGATCATGTAACCATGGGGATGCTGCAACGGTAGTAAGTGTGAAAAATAGTCATAAGTCACTTTTTTTCAGTACTGTAGTAACTCTGAATTGCCACTAAACAAATGATTGTAAGTTGAGGACTACCGGTAGCATGGAGAAATAATTCATTGTTTTTCAACAAATGTCCTGAAGGACAGGCTAAAGGGACAAGTGAGATCATACATGTCATGAAATCATTACACAAATGATATAATTAGGTAAACTAACTCAAGTAGTTTGTGCTAGGGTGCAATGGTCTGTTTATCACCATTGTGGCTTCAACTAGATGCCCATGGCCTTATCCTATATGAATTTAATCGTATCTTTCTTTTCCTAAGTCAAATCACTCCAAATTCTCTAAAAGGGAAACTGTTCTATGCTTTTAATCATATTGTTTGCCATTTTCTTCAACATGTCAAATTTTACAGATCCTTCTAAGCTCTGTGTGTGTGTGTGTGTGTGTGTGTGTGTGTGTGTGTGTGTGTGTGTGTGTAATGATATATACAGTATTAATGGATCATGCAACTCCCAAATTTGCTTAAAAGCATTCTAATATTGTTTTATTTTCCAGAAATAACTTTCCCATGAATGGGCGTTTTAGATGATTAGGGAACTAAAGGCTAAAATATATGAAGAATGGTTGCAGGAATTGGGTATCTCTAATTTAATGAAAAGAAGGACCAGGGGTGACATGATAGCAATGTTCCAATATCTAAGGGGCTGCCACAAAGAAGAGGGAGTCAAGCTATTCTCCAAAGCACCTGAGGGTAGGACAAGCAGCAATGGATGGAAACTAATCAAGAAGAGAACCAACCTCTAGAACTAAGGAGAGAAATTTCCTGTCGGTTAGAACAATTAAATGGTGGAATGACTTGCCTCCAGAAATTGTGGGTGCTCCAACATGGGAAGTTTTTAAGAAGAGATTGGACAACCATTTGTCTGAAATGGTATAGGGTCTCCTGCTTGAGCAGGGGGTTGGACTAGAAGACCTCCAAGATCCCTTCCAATTGAAGAATAACAGAGTTATTTGTTATTCTTCAGTTGAATTAATTGAGAAGAACAGGAATATGAGGAATAACAGAAATACGATCAACTTGACCACTCTGGAGGCCCATATCTATTTAGGGCCCATTTCTTAATATGCTGGTACAATGGTAGCAGTAGTGTTGCCAGTTATTTGAGAGAGGGACTAACACAGTAGAGTGCCAGAATACATCAGTTAAGGCCAGAGGGCTGTAATGAATGGCAGCATTCTTCTAGCTTTTCAGACAATAATACTTTCTAGCTTTATTTGAAGAATTCAGGGATATAACCTAAGGCTTTTGCAGACAATGTATAGGCTCAGCCCGAGAGATATAGCTCTGCTTTCATACATCTATAGCAGCAAGTTCAAGAAAAGAGACTATGTTACTCATAAAATCTTTACTAAAGTAAAAGCTACAAAAGCAACCAACAGAGAGTTTCGTGCCACCTCGAAGACCAATAAATACCTTATTATATAAACTCTTATGGCTCATGATGTTTTGTCCCAGCTGCCGAACTGAGAAAAACAACACAAGCAACGTACAAACAAACCTTGTTTAATACTGTTTAAACTACTAATGCTCTCTTAGCAGTCGTGTTTGTTAAAGTCCATCAAATCATAAAGAAGTCCTTTCGGTGCACCAATTGTTAATTAACATCTTAACAGTTGGCAAGAGTCCAAGCACAAAGTATCAAAGTAGTCCAACCAATTAGGCTTAACTGATAAGAGCCACCAGAACTTACTGAAGTTGGCAGAAAGCCCAGAACTATGAACAGGAAAAGTAATGCCGATTTGAATCAAGAGCTGAACAGGAAAATCAAAGCAATACGTGGATTGAACGGAGTTGTTTCCTGAAACGTGGTTGAGCGTGGTCACTACTTAAATACTAAGGGCGTGGCCAATTAGCCCAAAGCCTTACTCCCGAGGAGACCTCCTCCTGAGTAACCATTCTTGCCTCTTGGCAGCCCTGCATGCCTGTGAATTAAGATTAAGCTCCTCCTCTTCTTCCTCATCACTGATGGGAGCTTCTGGAGGTTCTGAAGGCCCTGGCTGAATCTCTGCCTCTGGCACCGAGTTCCCACTAACCTCCTCACTGTCTGACTCAGGTACCAGCTGCACAGGCCGCCGGCACATCACCACAACAGCCTCTTTGCTGTCGGTGTCCGCAACCAGCTGCACGGGTCGCTGGCGGGCCACAACACTGATCCCTTTACCGAATGACAAACAAAATAATATAATTAAATATCTAAGCTATTTATTATTAGAAAGATATCTACATTACAAACAAAGTGAAGAGCGAAAAGAAACAGCATTTGTTGCTTGTAGATTCTAATGCAAAAGTTCACTGTCTAGCAGTCACAAGGATTATTGCCACAACAACAGGTTATTTATCACAGTCAATATCAGACAAACAGACAATCAAGAATCAGTGCCATGGGTGTAAAGATCACAGCACAACAGTGATCCTTTGATAGTTAACAAACACAGGGCCATGATATCTCATCAGGTCAAGCCAAGCACACGAAGACCAAACCCTGAGGATTAAATAAAAAACCCACAGTTAGAAATGATAATTGGAAAATGTTTGATAGAAATGGATATAGAATGTCAGTGTCAACCATGAAGCTGACCTGACCAGAGCCATTTTGAGGCTTCAGTGTTGCCACACTGGAGCTGAGGGATAGGGAGGGGGGAATTGAGATAGCTGGGGTTTTGTAGCCAAAACAAAATACTTTCTCCTGAAAACCAAGGACATTTACACAGGTGGCCGGATAGAAGAGGAATGAAGTTACCTGGCAACCAGATGGCACCCTGATTGGACCATGTGACTGATTGTTGGGAAAAGGGGGAAAAACTTTTACTTTTAATTAGGTGAAAACCATGGGAACATTCAGAGTCGGTTTTCACCAGATCGTGCCAATATGATATGTCAAATAAAACTATTCTTTGAGGAACCTACCTGCCTTGGAGTTCTGTTTGCTATGGGTATATTACTTGGAACCCTGACAGTCAGACCAGAATATCTTTGGTTTGGGTGGATGACCCTACTTTACGATCTTCAAATCTCAGGTTTCTTATAACCTAGAAGCAGCAACAACCAAGATGTCTATCACTCACAAACGAATCAAGCAACATCCATCTTAATAAAAGAGGAGTCTGATGGTATAATCAGCTTGACTGAAGATAAATAGGCTGTCTTTCCATAAAAGTTGTTCCAAATATGGTCATGACAGGCACACCTGGCATTGGGCATGACTATACAAACGTATAGAAAATGGAATATCTCCAGATTTCTATAGGCACTTTTACAGATTCTATTTCCTATTTGTCTGTCCGAACCCCAGCCATTCCTTGATTTTATATACAGTACACTGCCTCTCAGCTGTATTCCAAAAACAAAATGATAAGGAAACACTCTGGAAGGATTGAACATAATCACTTGTGACAGGCTGGATCAATGGCAGGCCCATCAAGATATTTCCCTTCAGTAGTCCCTTCAGTAGCCCCAGTAGTCCTTTTCAAGAGGCAACTGGACTTTCTGGTTTTTCTTTGAAGACATTTCACTTCTCATCCAAGAAGCTTCTTCAGCTCTGACTGGATGGTGGGGAATGGAAGGATTTATTAATTTATTAATTCCATTAAATCCTTCCATTCCCCACCATCCAGTCAGAGTTGAAGAAGCTTCTTGGATGAGAAGCAAAACTTTACGGTCTGTTTCTGTTGCTCCCGTCTGGGAGGAGATTTCAAAGTATTTCTAGGACTACCAGATTCTGTAACAGCTTTGTTCCTTATGCCATCCCTCTGGTAAACTCGTAAGATTCGTTTTTCTGACCATGTACATGTATACATCCAAACCAGACTGTGTTGTTTCTCTGTGTCATATAATCAGGGGTGGGTTCTTCTTTTCTTCGCTGCCGGTTTGCTCAGTGCTGTGTGGGCGCGGGCGCACTTTGCACATGCACAGTGCTTAAAAAAAGCTTCTGCGCATGCGCAGAAGCAAAACACAAAATGGTGGCGCCTACGGCACCCCCGAAAGAACCGGTTCAGGGGCATGGCAGGCCTGGGTCGCTGCCAGTACTAGTGACCCAGGCCGCCAAGTTACTACCGGTTCTATAGAACCGGTCCGAACCAGGAGTAACCCACCTCTGCATATAATATATATGGGTATATGCATAATTTTCTATCTATCTATCTATTTATTTTCTCATGTTTATGTAGTGTATATTGGAGGTGGTGACCGTTTGAGAGCTGTATGCAACAAAATTTCATTTTAATGTATGCTGATTAGTATACATTCAAAGTGACAATAAAGTTATTCTATCTATCTATTCTATCTATCTAAAACGTCTTCAAAGAAAAATCAGAAAGTCCAGTTGCCTCTTGAAAAAAAGCACCTTTGGGACAACCGTGACCTGGATGACTGAGAATCTCTGTAGACATTCCCTTCAATAGATTGAAGTTAAACTTTCTTCCATTCATCTTGGGCTTTCTGCTTGGTGGTAAGCACTGAGGAATTTAGCCTTCAAGGCTGGTTCACAATATTTCCACTGACCAAGAATCTATCTTAATGCTTAATTGTCTCAGACAGGGACTAGTTTGAGAAGCGAGTTTGGCAAATTGAGCAAGAACAAGGAATACCAATCTCACTATCTTTATTTTTTTTTCCAGATTTTTATTGTGTTTTTTCCATTTAACAAATTTCCATAATTTTTACATAACTGTGCTCATTTACCTATTATTTGCATATCTTATTTTTACATACCATTACATCCAAATTTAAAGTATTCCATACATAACATTTACATCCTCTTTCATTTTAGTCCATATATATTCCATATCCTTCCAATATACATTTTGCTTTACTGTTTTATTTTGCCCTCTTCTTTTTTCCCCTTGTTTTCTATGTTCAATCCACTCGTACCATTTCTTCCATATGACATAATACTCCGAATTCATTTGTCCTTTCAGTTCAATAGTTGACTTGTCCATTTCTGCACAATCGTATATTTTTCTTATTACCAAACTTTCCAAGGGTATATTTTTTTGTCTCCAACATTGCGCGAACGCAATTCTTGCTGCTGTTATAATATGTAGAATAATATATTTTATTTATTTATTTAATTTATTTTATTTTTCAAAATTTGTATGCCGCCCAAATCCCGGAGGACTCTGGGCGGCTC
>QLTV01012186.1:28535-48119 GCA_003457575.1 Thermophis baileyi | reverse complement strand
ATAGATATATAGATAGATAGATAGATAGATAGATAGATAGATAGATAGATAGATAGATAGATAGATAGATAGATAGATAGATAGATAGATAGATAGATAGATAGATAGATAGATAGATAGGGTGCCAGTGTGCGCCCAGTAAAAAAAATGACAATGAAGGTTACAATGAAGACTATGGTTACAATGAAGACTAAGGTTACAATGAAGACTATGTATCAGAATGGTCAAACAAGTGGCAACTTCAAATCTCAATCAACAAATGCTCTGTCTTACACATTGGCAAAAAGAATCAGAACACAAAATACAAGCTTGGAGGACACGACCTTGTAGACGACCCTCATTCTGTCAAGGACCTTGGAGTACTCATATCTAATGATCTAAGTGCCAAAGCCCACTGTAACAACATTGCCAAAAAGGCACTAAGAGTAGTCAACTTAATCCTGCATAGCTTCTTCTCTGGCAACATTACGCTGCTAACTAGAGCATACAAAACGTTCACTAGACCAATTCTCGAATACAGCTCACCCAGAAAATACGACTTCAGCAACAGAGTGATCAATGCCTGGAATTCACCACCTGACTCTGTGGTTTCTTCCCCAAACCAAAAAAACTTTAACCTTAGACTGTCTACTGTCGACCTCACCCCATTCCTAAGAGGTCTGTAAGGGGCGTGCATAAGCGCACCAGCGTGCCTACCGTCCCTGTCCTACTGTCCTATTGTCCTCATCTATCTGTATTCACTTTGATTATGTTTATGTTTATACCTATACCTGCTATCTTGTACATGTTTGACAAACAAATAAATAAATAAATAAAATAAATCTTGCCTTGCCTTATCATCTATCATTTTTGATCTTCCGAGAACCTCCTGCCTATTTTTCCTTGATTGCCATCTCAGCTGTCCTTTGCTTTTTTCCATTTCTAGCCTGAACTACTTCTGGGTAGAACAAACTATATTTTGGTTTATTGACAGAAGAAAATAATTCCATTTTGGACCACACATGGACTAAAGCACCCCAAAATAAATGCAGCGGATCAGGCTGGGACAATGCCAAACTTGCTGCTCCAGTTAGTATCCAAAGTTGTACCCTCAAAAAAGTTTTAGACTCTTTGTAATAGACAATTTTGTCAATATCTCAAAAGATTGTAGCATAATCATTTAAAGTATGGAACTGTTCATTTGCAAATGTTTATACTCAAAAAACAGGTTAGAAGACACTGTATAAAAGAAAGGGAAAAAATGAAATGTTGGTTTGCTATCAAAACAGAGCAGTTATTTAAGAACATCTTTAACAATTTATCATGAATCGGTGATGACGGTGGATTTGGAAAAGTCATATTTTTCAGCTAGTGCAAAAGCTCAAAGTCAAACAATTCAAAATCATATCAAATTGTTCTTTGCTAGTAAGATTACTTAAAATAGTCTGGACACTTACTGAAGAAATGATTTACTTTCTTGTTTGCTTGCAAGATTTTATTTATTTATTTATTTTATATGCCACCCGGCTCCCTGATAAGACACTAACTGGATAAGGTACTAGCCAAAGAGATACCATGCTCTATAATCTGATACTTTTAAAGAAATAAATGGAGAGAAATGGAAAAGATTAAGGAACTATTTATTTTCTGATCATGATTTTAGGTTTTAAGGGAAACTATTTCAGAAATTATACTGCCTGAAATCCTTACCAGTTTAAATGACAATGGTCTAATTGTAAAATATGATAAATTGTAGATTGGAAATTTCTTTTCAATTATATTCATGTTGAAATATGCTGTCATATCAACTATTTGTAAATATATGACCACCCATATTTATGTGGTTTTTGTACTTTTTGGTAGCTAAGCATGTTTTCTTAATCCTAATCAAGACACATATTGTTTTGGAATTAAGTGTGTATTTTATGGACATTTCATCCTATTGAAAATTTTGAAAGGCTGTCAAAATCGGGATTTAGGCAAATGTTAATTGTACTTCATTTAATTACATTTCAGTCATGTGACAGATGAAGACCAAGAGATTTGTCAAGTATATTTACAAAAATTATGCTTGCTTGTTTTCGTAAAATAATCTTCGGGAAATGCCTACTTTATACATAATATTTATAATCAGCATTTCAAAGAATTTGGATTTAATTGTAAGGGTCAAAATGAAATGAAAGAATTTTGAATTAGTGGGCAAGAGTAGAGCAGAACTCAATTGTTTATTTCCAGGATGAAAAAGACTTTCTCCTTGCATAATTGAAAGGGAACTCTTATTTCATGATATGAGAGTTGGATTTGTCAAAGAAACATAAAAACAAGTTGAATGTAGTGGGAAGGATGAGTATAGATGATGTGTGTATAGCTAAAGAAGAAGAAAGTTATAAATGAGTGCTGAATGAATGCATAATGAATACAAAAGTGAATGAACAATGCAAACAGAAATAGGATAGGATAGGATAGGATAGGATAGGATAGGATAGGATAGGATAGGATAGGATAGGATAGGATAGGATAGGATAGGATAGAGAGTTGGAAGGGACCTTGGAGGTCTTCTAGTCCAATCCCCTGCTCAGGCAGGAAGCCCTATACCATTTCAGACAAATGGTTGTCCAATCTCTTCTTAAAAATCTCCAATGTTGGAGCATTCACAACTTCTCTAGGCATGTTGTACCACTGATTAATTTTTCTAACTGTCAGGAAATTTCTTCTTAGTTCTAGATTGCTTCTCCTTGGTTATATCTGGGAATAATTATAATATTAATTTATTAAATGTATATGCCAGTGATTACCAGCGTCTAGTAGTTTGATTAGCATAAAATGAATGAATATTGAATTGGAAAGCAAATATATGAAGGGAGAGGGAATGAGTAGAGGGTAAGAGAAGGTTTAAAAAATCGTAGATAGATGAAGTTGATGACAATCTAAAAAAAAAGAGAGAGAGTAGTGAGAAATTTAAAGAGCCACAAGTGCATAAAGTGATTTACACTTGCAGTGGTTTGGAAGAATAGAAAGGAATAAAAAGGTAGAGGGACTAGTTTGATATAAAATAGCAATAGCAATAGCAATAGCACTTAGACTTATATACCGCTTTACAGTGCTTTACAGCCCTCTCTAGGCGGTTCACAGAGTCAGCATATTGCCCCCAACAATCTGGGTCCTCATTTTACCCACCTCGGAAGGATGGAAAGCTGAGTCAACCTTGAGCCGGTGAGATTTGAACCGCCGAACTGCAGCTAGCAGTCAGCTGAAGTAGCCTGCAGTACTGCACTCTAACCACTGCGCCACCTCTTCAATACCTCCTTTCATTTTTTTAATCTCATCCCTTTTATTTCTTTGGCTTACTATTTCTTAGTACATTTCTATGCTTTACATAAAGTTGCTTAACCTCAAAATGAATAGTATGATGAGTATGTATGTCTCTATGTCTCTATGGAACATTTCTATGTATCTATGTTGCCTTTTTTTAATTCTTAAATTTCTTCCTCCATCTCCAGATTAATGATAGACAGATTTCATCAGGAGTAATTCATTTTAAAGTTTCATGAATTTGAAAAAAAAAAAAACCTTCCGTCCTCAGTAATTGAATTAAATAATACCTGCCACTTTTTTTCCCCTGGTATTTTTCCATTTTGAGAGACTGTAGACAGTCAAATAAAATGTTTGACCAGCAGAATCAATGAGATTTACTTATTAGTTAACACAAAGAGGTTTGTGTTGTGACTATTCACCCAGAATTGTGATGTTCTCTATATTTTTGCATCTCTTTTTCTCTCTTAATATAATTCCTCTTAGTATAAAAAAAACATGCTACCCATACTTCCTTATAGAAAAACAGATGAGGGCATTTTCTTTGGTCCTGGCAGTTATATTTGTTCTACAAAATTACGGTAATGTATTCAAATAGCACTTGCTGTACAAAATAGCTAATTTTATACTCCCTATCAACCAGATATAAACTTTTTATTTCTACTGTACTCCCACCATACCAACTTTGTAAATCTAGGGGGGGGGGAGAGAGAAAGAAATATCCCTCTGACAGTTGAGATTTAATATTCTGTAAAGAGGATAAGCTGACACTTAACTGCAAAAATATAAAATAAAAAAGCATACTATCCCTCATGCCGAATGTCAACCTACATGCAATTTTTATTTGTCCCTAGACAAGTTCTGGCAAGATGCTATATCTGTTATCTGAAGTACTGGTTTATTAAAATGTATCTCTCTACCCTGTAAAATGTGACAATTGCTCAGCTTCCAAGTTTAACTATGAAGGTCTTCCAGTTCAAATATTCTAAATGTCTTTTGCATTTTGCTGCTTTCCAAAGATTATCCCCTAAGGTAATTTCTGCCTCTTCTTCAGAAAAGTAACTTTTCTGCAAGTTCTTAATATATTCTTTCTTACAATAGACCATCTGTAGAATTATTCTAAAATTGGGGAAGTTTCTAAAACTTGGAAAAATAACGAGAATAATAAAATGAGATGATGTCAGTCTGTCAAGGCAGTCCAGGTCAGGAAGCAGAATCCACAAGAAATAATAGAACTCTACTGATAAAGGCCAACGTAACAGAATCTTGAAAGCCTGATGCCGTTTTCCCCTTTCTCTTTCTTGTATCAAAGAAACTTAAGACAGAGGCACCAAAGAGACTTATGACCCCTTTCTAATGCCTTCTTATTTTCCCATAATTCAATTTTTAACTAACTGCCACATTCCTTCTCCAAGATCCACTTTGTGGCTCTCTACAGATGGGACATTGTAATTCAACTCATTAATAGTTGATATTAATAGTTAATATTAAAATAATTTAATAGTTGCCTAAATAATTATAACAATATCTAGTTCCAATATCATGAGAAGGATGGCCAAGAAGCAATAGATTCATACTTAAAAAAAAGGGGGGGTTGCAGTATAAGTCGGAAAATCTTACAATAAGAGCAATAGAGAAAGTTCCTTTATATTAAAAGTACACACATCTCACACTCAAAATTCCAAAGGGGATAAACTTGGCAATACTGTAGAAGGCTTTTGATCTGTAAGAACTAAAATAATGAATCAAAGTCATATGCTTGTCAGTATCTACTACCACCCTTCAAAGTAAGAACAAGATTACATAATGCCACATAAAGAAAATTGCCTGTCTTTCAAAGAAAGATGACATGAGGGATTTTAATTATTCCACAATACTTCGACAGGCAAGCAAACAAGGATGTTCCTTCCAGCAAAATTTTGACCTGTCTTACCTATAATATTCTTCTTCAGGGGATGGAAAAATAGAGTAACTTTGTTTGACTTGATAGCTCCTAATAGAGAACAAAAAAAAAATGGAAATACTGATAACATTACTGGAACATTTGATTTTGAAAACTGAATTATTTAACAACTTAATTACTGAATAACTTAAGCTGAATGCAGTCAAATACATATCTTGGACATTAAAAAAAAGAAGATATTTTAATGAACTCAGAATAAAGATAAGTAGGGGAAACTAATGGAAAAAGGAGTCCAAGAGGAGTGAGAATTTCTAAAAAGGGAGATACTAAAAAACCATTGCAAGAAAAATTAAGTACAACAAAAGCCAATATGATTGAATGGTGACCAACTCAGATTGGATCCTGCAACATTATCCTGGGATACGCATATTTGCCTTCCTTCGCCTTCGTAATATTCAATATTAAGCTTAGTGAATATTTGAAAGCAAAAGAATCAGACCATCTAGGATGAATGTAAACAGGTAGCCCACAAGTCTGGAGCAATTGTAGAATAAATAGTCACAAAGAGCTGAGAAAAGTGGAAGATGCTGAAGGCTGCTTCATTAAATAAAAATGCCTACAAAGGCAGAAAACAAAGAAAAGGTAGAACTACTTTCCTTGTATGTTGTTTTCATCTTCCCCAGTAAGAGGGCATGTGATTCCCAGGCAATTTTGAAAAGCAGAACTGAAGCTTGACATGGAATATACATGTATTTATTTTGAATGAGATTCAGTCTTCAGGATCGCACTAATTCTATCACAACATACTAAAGGAGCCTGTGGATGGTTGGCTGAAACTTTATATAGTATCATCCAGAAACCCTAAGGATTGGGTGAAAGGATGGCCAGATTTACAAAAGAGAAAAATAAGGTTCAGGTGAATTAAAGACCACTCAGAATGGCATTCAAAGCCCAAATTCTCCTCTTGGGTTTTAAAACTGGGACATTCTACATATACAATAAGTGCTATGACCATAATGCTAATAAGGAAGACTTGTTAGCAACAGAAGCAATTCAGAAAAGCAAGGAACATGAGGAAGAGTCCCTGCCTCTAGCAGTAATCAATGAAATGCAGGGTTGACCCAGAACAATGTTTCTTGGCAAAGGGTATGTGATAATGCTATCTATTTGCGCCCACCATAAATTGCTGCTGGCTGATACTAATTACAGAGTGACCTGGCAATATCAGTAAGCTTTCTGACTTTGACAGTATTAACACTGTTCCCTTAAGCCACTCCTCTATGGTCATGCAGGCTTAAGTCTAAACTGATTTAAGAAAAATCTGACTGCACTGAGAGGCTTTGGCAATAGAACAGAAGAGAATAACAGAGTTGGAAGGGACCTTGGAGGTTTTCTAGTCCAACCCCCTGCTCAGACAGAAACCCTATACCATTTCAGACAAATAGTTATCCAATCTCTTCTTAAAAACTTCCAGTGTTGGAACATTCACAACTTCTGGAGGCAAATTGTTCAAATGGCTTGCAAAGGACATTTCAGACTGATGTCTACCCTAACTCCCAATTTCCTATTCCAGAAAAACATGGTCAATCATTTTTTTTTCCTTTCTGAAAGTGAGTTTTCCTGGACTTATACATACAGTATGCATACCAAGTTGTATTATATTTAAACAGGCAAAGTGAAAGAGTAAAAATGCACATATAGGCAAGTACAACAGCAAGTATTTAAAATGGAATTGTGGGTATAACACTATAACTGTGCAGAATGTTCCCTGTTCAAAATGCAGCAGGGTTTCTTTAAAGAAAAGAAAAAAAGAATTTTGCTTTTGTGAGCTGTCTACTCTTCCTCTAGCTTTTTCGTTGTTGTTAATGAAGTCCACGGTGTACTGTTTCATCATTTTGCTGGTCACTTGAGGTAAAAGGTTTTCAGCCACAATTCTCAAATATCCCAAATGAACCAAAGTGATAATAGAAGATGTCAATTATCCTGATACCTGCTGGGAATCTGGTCTGCTAAGACTCAGAGATTCAACAGATTCTTGTCCTCGGTTGCTGCCTCCTTCATTTGTCAGAAAGTGGAAGTAAAAAAGGGAGGATGTGTGGGTTTGTGTGTGTACTATATGAACCAAGAGGGAGGAATTGGTGAAGACTGAAGGTAACTGGCCCTTTGGGGAAAAAGTGATCATGTTATATTTCAGCTTTGGGTGTTGAGAGGTTGAGGAACTGAGACAAGGCAGGCTGAATACTGGATTTCAGAAGAAAGGATTTTGATGACCTCTGAGGGAAATTAAATTGAATCTAACAGCCTGAAACTGTGAAGGAGAAAAACTCCAAGAAGGAGGGGAGCATTCTACAAAATGAAAGACTACAGTCACAAACAATTCCTCAGGGGAAAGAGAGGGAGAGAGAAAGAAAGGGAGGGAGGGAGGGAGAGAGAGAATTGGAAGGCTTGCCTTAAATGTCCTTAAAATCATTAAAAGGGAAAAGGGCCATGCAGAGAAATTGGAAGGAGGGAAACATAACCAAAATAAAACACAGGGTAGTTTCCAGATATTATAGGAACTCTGTCAGAAAAGTTAATGCTTAAAATACTCTGGGGCTTGGAGAGATGCCACAAAGAGGATTATTTGGGTATCAGAAAGAAAATGAAAGCCAAAGAGAATGTAGTTCCATGGCAATTGGTGATGTAAAGAAGGCAGAACTCCTTCACTCCTATTTTGTTCTATCTTTTTTTTCCAGAAGGCCTCATGATTATGCCAGTGAAGGAATGAGGAAGCGGCAGTTGAGGATGAAGAGAGGGTAAAAGAGAAAATAACTACTAATTTAAATGAATTCAAGTCTCTGTGACTAGATGGATTAGATCCCAGAAAGTTAAAAGAACTAACAGAGGTAATTATAGAATCATTCTTCGTAATCTATTAGAACTCATGAAGAACCCATGAGACTTGAGGAAAATGAATATGACAGAACATGACAGTGTGAAAGGGATAGGAGTATCTTCGCCGACCATAGGTTAAACATCAGTCAATAGTTTGATTGATCTGCTAAAAATAGTAAATACTATCATGGGATCCATTAACAAGAATTTATAGGATTATAACAACAGATTGTGGGAAGTAATCCCACATATTCTGCTCTGATCAAATCCCATATGCAATATTGCAATTCAAAAAGGGCAAGGACAAATAGGAGTGAGTCCATAGTAAGGCTACCCAAGATGAAGAGTCTGGAAACCAAGCCTTATGAGAAAAGGTTTAGGAGATATGAAGCAGACTTCATATATCTGAAAGGCTGACATACAACGTAAGAGACCAGAGTTATTTTCCATGGTCTTAGAAAGCAAGGCCAGACACATTGGGCTAAAGCCACAAGGAAAGTGGTTCAAGGGAGACATCAGGAAGAAATTCCTGATTTTATGACCTGCCAACCAGTGGAAAATGTACATGGTATGTTGAGTTGTCTCATTGTTAGAGATCTTGAAAGAGAGACTAGATGTACAGTATCTAATGGATCCTTCTCTAAGCAGGAGCTAAGACCAGATGAATTTTGTGATATTTTTCAATTATTTAAAAATATTTATTTATTTGTTTGTTTATTGATGTAAAGTTATAATATCCATAAGTACACAAAGAAGTCCTGAAACTTGCACGGTTAGTGCTCAATAAAATTTTTGATGAAGAATTTTCTAATCTCCTTTATTGTAATCCAATTGATCTACAATATCAATAAACATTTGTATTTTTCATGTATTTCTGATTTCAGTTATTTGGACAATTATTTTTCTTCTTATAAACCATACTCCAAATGCTTCACTTTGCCATGCTGCATAATACACAATGAAAAAAGGAAACCATTCTTCATTAGTCAAACTTATGCTATGTACAGTAGGCTCTTAATTTTGCCATGTCAGTAACATATATCATTTTCAGTATTATATCAGGTCATAACCATGAAAGTGTATCTTAGTAAATTGTTGCTGTTGATATGTCTTGTAATAATGCTTGGTTAAAAAATGTGGTATCATTTCAAATTTGTTTTGTAAAACTCACAGACTAGGGCTGTGTATTTCTTTCTGGGACTTTAAAATTTTTACATTCCAACACATTTTATGATGTGTAGGTTATCTGAAGCTTGGGTGTGTGAGAGTGTTTTTATGTGTCTTATGTGTCAACCATTGTCTGATAAATCTTTTTTTTTTTTTTGCTTATGAGTTAAAGTATGGCCATTCTTTGATCCACCTTGTTTGTTCTTCTCTAAGCCTTACTACAGATAGTACTTCCTGTCAATCTAGGCCAGTTTGTTTTTTAAGCAGGAGTATAAACATCCCTAGCGCCGCGAAATGGAGTGAGCTCCCGTTACTTGCCCCAGCTTCTGCCAACCATTTAGTCATGCCGGCCACATGACCACGGAGATGTCTTCGGACAGTGCTGGCTCTTCAGCCTAGAGCCGGAAACGACTAGCATGCATGTGTGGGGGAACCTTTACCTTTACCTTTTATAAACATGCTACAAGCACTGCCAATAATGACCTCACAGTGGGGCCCATTCATTTTTACCTTTGTTTGTAAGGCATTACCAATAAAACAGTATCATGTATTTTTTTTTTCCTTTTCAGAGTTTCAGCTGTTCAGGACCCAACTCCTGTTAATTTTCCCACATTACATACAATTATATATAGTTTATGTAGTTATATGGACCTCTGCTGGCTGTTCCCAAGAGCTCTTAAACCTCTTACAAGAGCATAAAATGGTTATTATTATATTCCATTCTGTATCCCCCCCAATCTCAATCTATTAATATGCAACAATCCATCTTTGAAAAATCTGGACATAATTCAATGTAACTGATATGAATTTTAAAACAGCTGGCTCTTTAATCTAGCTCTTCAAACGGGCAGATAAAGGACAATCTTTCATTCTCACTAGCTATCCTTTTATTTCTTTCTGTAGTGTTTGTTCCTATTTAAATTTATGCTTCATAAGAAAAGCTCTTGTGAAGAAATGATTAAATAATTGGACATCTATACGTATCTGAAAGAAACTCAATGTTCTCTTATACTTCTATCAGTGGTGGGTTCCTACCAGTTCGGACCGGTTAGCTAGAACCATTAGGGGAAATTTGACCTGGGTCACCGAACCACTAGCGACCTCTGGCTGGCCATGCCCCCAAACCGGTCCCCCGGTCGCCGCTTGCTCCCTTGCCCCGTCTACCTGGTTGCTGCTCTTGCCCCTGCCTTGTCGCCGCCTGCCCGCTCGCTCGGCCCACCCACTCACCCACCCCACCCACTCACTCACTCACTCACTCCTCACTGCCTAAGCTGCCTTCCCAGTTCCCACGTGATGCCTGCCCTGTGCCCCAACTGAGCTGCCTCCTCCTGCCTACAGGTAAGTTGCAGTCATGCGAGCCCCCCCCCACGCCATCCCTGCAGCTTGTTGCACCCCCCCCACTGTCCCCACCAAGCTCGTGTGGCTGGCTAAGCCAGCAAGGCCCGGCGCGCCTCCATTCCAGGGCGTGCTGCCTGCAGCCTAGCTTGCTGCGGGCCCCCCACCATCCCCACCGGGCTCGCGACCTTACCTTCCTCCCATGGCTGGTGGCAGAGGGGAAGGCATGCCAGCGTCCATGAGGAACCAATGCTTGGAGCAGTTTTGGAGCTTGTTAAGGAGGAGGACCGCTCCTCGGCCCCAGCCATGCGTTTTCAAGCCTGGGCTATTGCAATAGCTTTTCACTCCAAGCAGCCCAGGCTTGAAAATACATGGCTGGGGCCAAGGAGCTGTCCTCCTCCTTAACAAGCTCCAAAACTGCTCCAAGCGTCGGTTCCTCATGGGCACTGAAAGTATCGGCTTTTAACCTGGCAGTTTCTCTGTGCCTGGCTTTCCAGATGGGTCCCCAAAGTGCTGTCCTATGAAAGATGCTCTCCCAGCAAGAGACCGGTGGAGAGAAGAAGCTGATCACATGGAGCGTTGTTCTTGTTTTCTCTGCCCTGCTCTCTTGCTGGGAGAGCAAGAAGAGTCTTCTGCAGCACAAAGCCTGTAAGTGTAAATCCCATCCGAAAAGCCAGGCAGAGAGAAACAAGTTGAATCCTGTTTCTCTTTGGCACAGCACTTTCTGGACTTACCGGGACCCAAAGCGCAGTGCTGCAAAAGACTCTGTCTCTCTCCCAGCAACAGAGCAGAGGAGAGAAAACAGGTTGCCGGAGAACACGTGGAGGGTTCCATCATGTGCTCTCCAGGTCAGCAGCTGCTGCTTCTCCCCCCTGCTGCTTTTGCCTGGGAGAGTCTTTCTCAGCACAGCGCTTTGTGTAAGTCCCATCCGGAAAGCCTGTGCTTTCTCAGGGCCCCAAGGGCCGCCACCCCTGCCCGCCGCCACCTGGAGCTCCCCTTTCACCTGCTGCCCTCCCCGCTGGCCGCCGCCTGGAGCTCCCCTTTTGCCCGCTGCTGCCTGGAGCTCCAGTTTTGCCCGCTGCCGCCACCCCCCCCTCGGCGGGCTAGTGTCTCCTGAAGCTGCAGGTGTTGCAGGAGCCAGTCCATGTGCTCTCCACTTGCTGTTTCTCCCCTTTGCTGTTTTTGCTGAGAAAGTGCTTTCCCAGCAAAAACAGCAAAGGGGAGAAACAGCCACTTTTCTCCGTGCTAAGTTTAAGTGCAAAAGCAGCAAGCAGCCATGGAGGCAGCGAGAGGAATATGAGGAGACGCGCCCCAGCCAGTGTCTTGGGGCGGAGAAAGTTGCACATCTCTCCATATTCCTCTCGCTGCCTCCATGGTTGCTTGCTGCTTTTGGAATTAAATTTAGCATGGAGAAACGTCTCCCAACAAGGGCCAGAAAAAGAGGCAAGTAGAGGGGTGCTTCGCTCCCACTCTGGAATACTGAGCGAGTCTCCATCCACCGCCGTCGCCCTTCTCCTCTCAGGGCAGGTGAGGAGGGAGGGCGAGGGGAGGGCAAGGGGGGGGGAATCCAGCCAACAGGGAGCCACAGCAGGGTGATGAAAGAGCTTCATTTATCTGGGAACCTGAAATGAATCTTTATTTAAATCTGGTAAAAAGCACCGAAAGAAGAACGAACAACATCAGCAAAAAAACCCCCACCCCAATCCTCGCCTGTTTTTGGAAATGGTTCAAGAGGGAATTCGCATGCGCGTGCGCATGCGCGCGCACACACACACACGAGAGAGAGGGAGAAAGAGAAATATGAGAGAGATATATATAGAGAGATGAGAGACAGAGAGGGCTGCCTGCCTTTTCCTGCTGCAGTCAGGCAGTGACACACAGAGAGAGATTTGACTCCGTCTGCTCCCCTCAAGGCGGAGAGAGGGAGAGAGAGAGAGAGAGAAGAATGAGAGAGAGAGAGAGAGAGAGAGAGAGGCAGAATGAGAGAGGCAGAGAATGAGAGAGGGGGAAATGAGAGAGAGAGAGAAGAAAGAAAGAGAAAGAAAGAAAGAAAGAAAGAAAGAAAGAAAGAAAGAAAGAAAGAAAGAAAGAAAGAAGAAAGAGAAAGAAGGAGAAAGAAAGAGAGAGAAAGAAAGGAAGAGAAAGGAAGGGAGAGAGAGAGAGAAATTTTTAATTGTTCCATTATTTATTATGTGTTAACATTTTACACTGTCCCTACACCTAGAATGATTTTACTGCCTTTCTTTTGCCCAGGGCTACCACATATTTTTCAGGGATTTACATGCATTCAATGTCTATAGTCCAGAGCATAAATATGTGTGTGTTTATTTTGTACATCAGGTTGCATAAGTCCAGCTTAATATGCTATTCCTGGTATGTGATGTTTTGTATACATACAGAGAAAGAAGCACTCTTGTGATCTTTTAGGCTTGCTGTCAAACATCAGCCATAATACTAATTACTGTTTTGAACAATATGCAGGTTGTATTATACGAATGGCTATTTTATATGTGAAATTATGACTGAAATATTTATGCACCTATATTGGTTCTCACTGTCAGGAAGTTTCTCCTTAGTTTTAGGTTGCTTCTCTCTTTGTTCAGGTTCCATCCATTGCTTCTTGTTTTGCCTTCTGGTGCTTTGGAAAATACATTGCCCCCCCTTCTTTTTGGCAGCCCCTTAAAATCCTGTTGCCTATCACACTCTTGGGCAAAGCATGTGAGTCATTTCCTCCTTTCAGTGGTCCATGAAAGTACATCTATAGTATGTAGACAATAAAGTTGAAAAAAGGTGAACATTTTTACAGAACTATAGATACGTTGAGGCAGGGTGTGACAAGGAACGGCTGGGAGGGGAGGGGCCAGGCGAGGCACCTCTTGATGTTAGTGACATTGAGTTGGCCACGCCCACCCAGTCACGTGACCATGAAGCCACGCCCACCCAGTCACGTGACCATCAAGGTACACCCACAAAATAAACCATGCCCACAGAACCGGTAGTAAAAAAAATTAGAACCCACCCCTGCCTTCTATCTCTTAGCAACCTAATAACACTCAGAAATAGCTGCTGGATGGAAATAGATGCAGAAAATGTGCATCCCTGCAATCTAGTCCAGTGTAGTTGCTATTTGGTTCTGCTTTAGATTGCAGGTAATCCTTGATTTATGACAACAATGGGGACCAGAATTTCCACTGCTAAGCAAGGCAGTCGTTCAATGAGCCGGGCCAGATTTTACAACCATTTTTCCCACAGTTGTTAAGCAAATTACTGCAGTATTAAGTAAAATCACACAGTCACTAAGTGAATCCTGCTTTCCCATTAACTTTTCTTGTCAGAAGATGGCTAACAGAGGTGGGATTCAGCTGGTTCGGACCGGTTCAGGCGAATCGGTAGGTAGCGATCTGCGGGCCGTCCTCCCACCTGGGCTCAATCCTGTCTTATATCACTGTGTTTTTGATGCCGCACACATGCACGGATGGCGCGTGCGAGCAAATTGCCATGTTTTGTGATGCCGCACGCATGTGCGGATGGACGCGCTCACATTTCCGGTGCTGGGCGAACCGGTTGTGACAGTATGCGAAGCCCACCTCTGGCTAAGAATGTTACAAACGGCAATCACATGATCCCAGGACACTGCAACCATCATAAATACACGCTGATTGCCAAGTACTCAAATTTTGATCACATGACCGTGGGAATTCTGTGAATAGTAAGTAGTAAGTGCAAGGACTAATTATAAGTCACCTTTTCAATGCAGTTTTAACTTTCAAAAGTCACTAAATGAAAGATTGTAAGTTGAAAACTACCTGTACCTTCATGCCTAATATTTGGCTTGGAACACCATTTGTAACCCTCCTCCTCTTCTTCCTCCTCGTTTTTTTAGTACTGCATAGTAAAAAGGATGAAAAAAGCAAAATCATGAATCCATTTGTCAGAAATTTTGACTGGCCTTTCTAATTTGAGATCATTGGCCACTAACAAATTGTGAGTGTCTATTATCAATAGATAATTTACACTGTTCCATCTTCCATCTTTAATTGTGACTGGACATCTCTGCATCCTCATTTCTCCCTATTACCCAACCACAGTTAAATTGATACTCCTATCTTACAATGATATTCTGCATATCTAATGAAGCAAGTACAATCCACACAAGTCTGTAATACATTTTGGTTGCTATTAAACTGCTCCAAACTTGAATTTACTAACCAATCTAGCTGAGGATGACATGCATGGAAATACAATATTGTTTAAAACAATGCATTAAAACAATGTATTATATTAAATAGTATCAATAGTTCATTGCCCTCTTTAAGATCTATGTCTTTGCGGGGGCTTGAATAATGCCTCTCTGTTTCACTAGAATCATTGGGTATAGCAGTTATTATCACATTTAATATGTTACTGCATGTCATATGAGGTAGCCTTCAGTAGAAAACTTCCTCAATTCTAATGCTTCCTGCAGGCTAATGAGTAGGAAAGTTTAGCACAAACTCTAGCAGGCAATCTAGATAGATAAAATACTTTATTGGCCAACTACAATTAGGCACACAATGAATTTGTCGGTGGTGCATAAGCTCTCACTGTACAAGCAAAACATCAAAGCAATAATCATAATATCAGAGTAATAATAATCATAATAATAATACAATAAGAGAAGGTAGTGGAACAGATGAGAAGGATATAAGTAATACAGCCATACTACATGGGTAATTATACTTAGACATAAGACAATAATTAGGTGTTCCATAGAGTGATGGCATGAGGAAAAAAGCTATCTCTGTGTTTAGTTGTTTTGACATGCAATGACCTATAGCGGCATCCTGAGAGGAGGAGTTGAAACAATTTATGGCCAGGAAGTGAGGAGTAGCTATTTTCTCAGCCTTCTTTCTCACCCGTGCAGTATACAGGTCTCAATGGAAGGCAGGCTGGTTGCAATAAGTTTTTTCTGCAGTCCTAATTATCAGTTGAAGTCTGTACCTGTCCTCTTTGGTAGTATTACCAAACCAGACAGTTATAGAAGTACAAATGACAGACTCGATAATTCTTCTGAAGAACTGTATCAACAGCTCCTTGGGCAGTTTGTGCTTTCTGAGTTGGCACAGGAATAACATTCTTTGTTCTGTTGTGAAAACAGCAGAAACACTGCTGCAGGAAGAACTCAAGTTTGCCATTGCTCTTTCACCCAACCTCATTTATTTGGTGACTAATAGCTACACAGTTGTAAGCTTGCCATTAGTCTGAATTTACTGGACTATTACTAACACAACCTAAGTTCAGAAAACCATTGGTACAATTGGTGGTTTATATATTGCAATTATAGAAATCTTAGCCCTGGAAAATAGGTATCTGTGCTTCCCCATTCCAGGTAAGGGTGTGTGACCTCCCTTTTATAAAAATGTATTTGCACCTTAGTTCTTGATCTCTGGTGGAGCTGTGTATCCAGATCCTCCAGAACTCAGGAAACAGGAGTTAGAAGATCACAGAAAATGATCTGGTAGAATAATGTTCTGTTTGTGATGGACAACTCTGCTAGAGTAATATTACATAATCCAGTTTGATGTAAAATATAAAATATGTTCCTAAAACATTGAACTTGGACTCTTGTGACGAATATTCCCAATATCCAAGCAAACCATTTCTATGATTATCAGGTACAGATTTCTTCCAAGAAGTTTTGTACTTCGGGTAGTCTCCTCAATTCTGTTAAGTAGAAACTGGAGCTCAGTAGTTTAGTGCTCATACTTTGAATATATGTTCATAAGATTCTGACCTAGTCAATCTCTTTTTGAACTGAAACTTGAACTAAAAGTTTTAAGAATATTCTATTGGATCAATCATAGGCTGAAGTTAGTTTCTTTTTCAAATCAACCTTCTAACCCTGTATCCTATCTTTGAAGTTGAACACTGAATAATCAATTATGAAATGGTTTGCCTTTCAGCACTCAGGAAATGCAAGGATTAGAGCATGGGTGTCAAACTCGCCGTGTCACATTGTCATCACATGACTTTTTGTGATGGTTTTTCCATTTGCGGAGCTGGGATGGGCGTGGCCTATGTGTGATGCATCTGGCCCATGGGCCGCCAGTTTGACACCCCTGGATTAGAGCATAAATTGTATGCATGAAGTTGCACCTACTTATTTCAATGACAAAAAAATATTGTAGAATTTAAGAGCTGTGTGATACCTTCAGATCGATTCTACCAGCAGAATCTTTCTGACCCTAATATCCTCTAAATTATTAGGCTGTGTAATAGAAAAATATAGTCTGAGGTACTCCCTACAAGGAGGAAGCAAAAGGGATCCAAATATACCATACTTGAGCTACTAAAGGTTGAACAAATGCCACAGCTCCCAGAGGAGATTATAGAAAATGCTGCCGTTAGCATTATTCACACCCCAGCAGGCCCATTTTTCTATTTCTGAGTGAAATTGTTACTTGTCAGGCAAAGAAGCTCACATATTTTGTGCACCTAGTTACAGTTTTGCCATAAATTAATTACTGCCAGCACATGAAACTTAAGCTATTTCTGCCTGAGGCACATAGGGTGAGTTTACCTCATTAATGATCTCAGAGTGGGGGAGATAAATTCACATAGCTGATGTAAAAGGGTTGATGAAAATTGCTAATTTTTGATGTGGTATTGTTTTAATATAGGTGCAGTCAACAAATCTTAGAACTGCAGCAGAAGGGAATAGTAGAAAACAGTCTTAAAATGTAGAAGAGAAAGAAGAGAGAAAAATAATGCAAGGAAAGAAAAGTACAAGAACCAATGTCAGTGGTTTCCTTGATGTAGCTCCATGTACACATTCTCCCTCACATTTTGCATATCATATGGGGGATTTATTTGCATTTGATGTTATAGAAATGTTTCTAAACATAGAAGCATAGTATAGCATACACACTGAAAAATATCTTGTTGAACATCATTTACAAAGTAAACAATGGCAGTTTCCTAATGTGTGAATGTATGGGGAAAGATCCGGTCAAAAAGCAGCTTTGTTGATTAATGTTGCTTTTAAAAATAAAGATCATTTTGTCCATTCAAATTGGAATGTTAAAATTGAGGGGTTTCCAAATTCTGATTTGGACAAAAATGGAGATATTGAATTAAAGTAGGCTCTTCTGAAACAGCTCTCTGAACAAAGAGCATTTCAGAGCCGATAAAGGAGAGAGGAGCAAGAGAGAAGGAAACAGAGTTTTGTGTAAATGATAATTTGGTTTCCTAATCTTAGTAAGTAGTTAAACAGGACTGTCCAAAAATATGCAGAAATATTAAGGATTGAAATATATTCCAATTTTCAATATTTTTTACTAGTTATCTTTCCTTAAACTAGGAACGAGAACTAATTTGTGTGAGATCTTTCTGCACTCAGTGAAATACAACACTGAATGATTGTTTAGAATATCCAGTATATTAATGTACTACTGCCAATGATAGTTTCATTGCCATTCTGTTTTACTTAACAATGAGAAAGAAATTTGTTTTGTTCCCAACAGAGTGTGAGTTTACCTGATTTCACATTTTGGAACTAGCATATCATCTTAAACTTAATTATCATTTCAAACATTCACTTGTCTCAATTTTGCAATGCAAAATTATAAGAATAATGTAATGTATTAATAATAATAATGTAACGTGTTCAGCATAGCTACAATTATAACCAAATACCTTGCATGCAAAATTAACAAACAAGGCAAAAAACAAACAAACAAACAGTGTATCACCAAAATGGAAGATCAGGTGGGAAAATAAAATTAGTATGCTAAGATAAGATGCAAGCAAGCTAGAAGAGGTGAAATAAAAGAAGCTGAAGAACAAGAAGATCAAAGAATACACGTAGTCCTCGACTTATGACCACAATCGAGCCCAAAATTTCTGTTGCTAAATAAAACATTTATTAAGTGAATTTTGCCCCATTTTACAACCTTTCTTACCACAGTTGTTAAGTGAACCACTGCAGAAATTTTGATCACATGACTATGGGGATGTTGCAGTGGCTGTAATGGTCATGTCACTTTTTAAGTGCTATTGTAACTTTGAACAGTCACTAAATGAACTGTTGTAAGTCGAGAACTACCTGTACCTGATCAAGGAATATCACCTAGAAACAAGGAAAATTAAAGAAGCACTAGGAAATAATAAAGTAGCAAATAACAGCTACGGTATACTTCCTAACTGACAAGATGATTTTGAAAACTGCAAGAGAAGGAAGATCAACTTGAATGAAGTTTGGATTGATTATAGAAAGGCATTTGGCTCCCTGCCACATGATTTTATAATCAAGTACTTGGAAATAACAGGAGTCAGTGGAAATATCAGATGCTTTGTGCCAAGATCAATTGCACAATGGAAGACACAATTGCTGGTCAGTGGTGATAGACTGGCACAGGTTAATATCAAGAAAGGAATCTTTCAAGGAGACTCACTATCACCATTACTGTTTGTCATTGCATTGATTCCTCTGTCAACAGTATTGAACAAGTCAAGCCATGGCTATCAAACATCAAAAGCATCTGTCAGGCTATCCCTTCTTCTTTACATTGACAATTTGAAGCTGTATGGAAAAACACAATTTGAGGTAGAATTACTGTTCAGTACTGTCTGTATATAAAGTCAAGATATTGCAATTGAGTTTGGACTGGAGAGCAAACAGTAAAAACTGAAGGGATCAAAATGTCCTATAGAAATAATACCAAGAGTCTGGGTCAAGAAGTTCATTACAATACCTAGACATCCTTCAGGTTGACACCAAGCACATTGAAGTCAAGAAGTAAGTCAGAAGTGAAAACATCATGAAAGTGAATCCAAACTCAATAGAAGAAATATTATCAAACAATTAACACCTGGGCAATCCCAGTCATTAGATACATAGGTGGAATAGTGGACTGGACTCAAGCAAAACTAAGACCAGAAAAATAATGAGAATGAAACATCTTTAATCCATGCAGTGATGTTGACAGACTCTACTTACCAAGAAACATAGATGGGTATGAAATGTTGCAAGTGCA
>QLTV01012186.1:6779-28421 GCA_003457575.1 Thermophis baileyi | reverse complement strand
GAGGAGGAGGAGGAGGAGGAGGAGGAAGAGGAGGCATTGGAAGAATTTCTGAAGGACAGTAAAGAAAATGCTTTGAAGCTAGTATACCATGAAGACCTACCAAGTACTGGAGAGATCAAACTGGCCCACAAGAAAAACTAAATGAAGAACAGAAAAGAGGCATGGGAAGACAAACTATTACATGGTCAGTACATTAAAAAACATATACAGACAAAGCAGATAATAATAAGACCTGACAATATATATTGAAAAAAATTGAAGAAACAAACAGAGGGGCTAATTCTGCTGCACAAGTTCAAGCCTTAACAACAAATGCATGAAAGCCATTATTGAGAAGACAGCAACTGACAGCAAATGCTATCTCTGCAAAGAAGGATGAAAAAAACAGTGGACCGCCTAATTAGCTCCTGCAAGAAGATTGTACAGACTGATTACAAAAAAACAAAAAATGACATGACAAAGTAGCAGCAGTGGTACACTGGAAGATCTGCAAGAAACACCATTTGCCTGTAAGCAAAAACATGTGGGAACACAAAATAGACAAAGTAATAGAAAATAAAGAAGCTAAAGTGCTCCAGGACTTTAGAATTCAAACAGACAAGCATCTATCACACAACACCCCAGCCTTAACTTTTATTGATAGGAAGGACAAAAAAGTTGGATAGTGGATTTGGCAGTAACTGGAGACAGCAGAATACAAGAGAAAGAAGTAAATAAAATACAAAAGTTCTTCGAACAGAAGTAGAACAATTGCAGTTTAAAAAAAAGGAAAGATAGTACCTTTGTATTGGGTGCAATCCCAAAGCAACAGGAGCACCATTTCAATACCATCAGCATTGACAAAGTCATCATTAGTGAATTGTAAAAGGCAGCTCTACTTTGAACAGTTTATATCCTGCAACAGTACCTTTAACATCATCAAACAACAACAGCTGCCTATTCCAGAACCTTGGGAAGGAATTGATAGGGGGATAAAAATGCCAGACCCAGTCTAAACCACTGGCTGACTGTACAACCAACCATAATCATAAAAGCATCTGTAATGATATTTTAATGAAGTAATGAAAAATGCATTAAATTAAATTCTTCTTAAAACAATCTTTACCTGACAAAATTTCAGATGAAAATGCATTTGACTGGAAAAGTATCACCCCAAATCAGAGGTGGGTTCCTCCCGGTTTGGACCGGTTCTATAGAACTGGTAGTAAACCGGAGGTGATATCACAGAGCTGGTTCTGTCAGTGCCGGTTCGTGGACGCCGCCATCTTTTTTTTGGATTTTTTCGCGCGATTTGGTTTTGGGGGGGGAGGGAATTTTTTTTGGGAAAGGAAAATGGGGGGGGGGGAATTTTTTGCTGGTTTTTGCTTCTGTGCATGTGCAGAAGCCGAGTTTTCGGCACTGCACATGCACGCACCCACGTGGCGCGCCCACATGGCACGCAATGCGCGTGCAGCCACACGGCGCGGGAGGAAGTGAACCGGCAGCGAGGTAACTTAGAACCCACCCCTGCGCCAAATACATACACACACACACACACAAATATAAAGGAGGAGATTATACACACATCCAAAGAATGTAATTATCTTTCTGTGTTGAAAAATTATGAAACTGTTACTTTCAGTTAATACCAAAAACCTAGCTTTTAAAACTTACTTTCCAAATGTCTAGTGATATTATAATGGTTCAATATTTTGGGTTTTGTCACAAAAGATATTTCTATTATTTCAACTTGAATGAAGGTATAAAAAAGGTTAAGATAATGTCTTTTTAACTCTTGGTGACTTAATATCGTATTCTTTGCAATAATATTGAAGAATGTTGCTGCTGACCTGATACTGCTTATCTTCTAAGCTTAGAAAGAGTTGGCAAATTCCTGAAACAGATATCTTCAGAATTTGGTTATATTTCCCTCACAATCACAGGATACAAGGTTCTTAAAACTCACCAGGCATCTGATATGAAACTGCGCAGAAATGTTACCAATTAAAAAAGCATATCAAATTCAAGTAGTAAGTTCTCATTAAGCTATAGCAAACTAGAACAAATGAGCTAATCAGGAAGTACCTTAATCTCTTCAGCACCTCATCATTCCCATTTCAAGAACTCAGACAAGCAACTAATCTGCTGGAAAGACTGGAAATGAACTACTGGTAATAATGTATTAATTCAACATAGCCCACAGTTTAAAAAAGAGGTCTTACCAGGAGATAAAATGTTTCAAAATCTCTCAACGTTCTTTTCTGCAATGTGATTCCATCTTTAATAGAAAATAACCGAATCCTAGGAATTAATTAATTATAGATAGATAAATGGATAGAGATAGAGATAGAGATAGTGATAGAGACAGAGATAAATGATACAATACTAGATTCATATTTTTATTCCCTCAGCGCAGGGAAATTTCGATTTCTTCCTAGTTTTGGGACCAAAAATACTTTAAAAGAAAATAAGTAATTTTCTTTAAAAAAAAATGCATTCTGGGCTGAACAAAGGCTTACTCCCAGCCACTGAGTAACTGGCAATAACATCAGCAAGTATGGCCTATATATAATATTTTACTTATATGTGACACATAGATAGAACAAATAAAAAACTGTATGATAAAATGTATGCAAAACTCTAAAGAAACAGTTACAACACAGCAATGGGAAGAGTTATGAACTAAATCTATAAAATTTATACCAAGTTTTAACCTAAGGAAAATGGGTACAAAATGTTTTACAGATGGTATACAACTCCATCAATCATATCTAAGATAGACAAGTCATAAAATAATAAATGTTGGAAATGTCATGAAATACAAGGAATGTTTTATTACATACAAAGAAAAAACCCAACTACTGGAAAGACATACATAATATAATGCAGAAAATTAGGGAATTTAAATTGAAACCACAACTTTTCTTACTAGGTATAATCTTAGGAAAAAATCAAGAAACATCATAATTTGGTAAGATATATGCTTATAGCAGTGAGAATAAATTTTCTTTAACACTGGAAGAAACACACAATTCTGACAATATCTGCTTGGGAGCTTGAATTTAGAAAATATGCAGCAATGGCAAAATAGCAGTATATATAAAAAATAGAAGTTTAATTAAATTTAAGCAAGAATTATTCCCATACATACAACTCATCACACAGCATGGCAATTATAATCACTTATAGTCTGGCTCCCAATGATACCCCTATGCCTACATATATTGCAAATTAACAGATGGGTAATAGGTTTTTCTCCCCTTTTTATGCAGTTTGTTATTTGATATAGTTAAATTTGCTGCATACATCTATGTTTTCTTTTCATTAATATAAATTGTGTGTGTGTGTGTGTGTGTGTGTGTGTGTGTGTGTGTGTGTGATATTCAGTGATTGTCTTAACACCAAAATATTTTTGAATGAAAAAGCCAATTTTAATGCTTGTAATATTGATATTCTAAATTGTAATTAATATTGATAAAACAAGGTTCTGGTTTTATTCTTTTTCTATTTTAAATATTCTTAGTTATCTAAGTAATAGAATGTCAATAATTTTTAATGATATTATATAAACATCACTGTATTGATATAATGCAATATATTAAGATTTGTAATAACACAATAAAAAGAAAAAAAACTTACAATAATGATAACAGGGTAAATGCCTGAATAAAATAGAATGTATAAAGAATTAACAATTTTCAAATACAAATCTGAACATATTTGTATAATTTTGAACCTAAAAATAAAGAAAATTACAATAGGAGTACAGTCAAATATTACTCACATATTGTTCCACCTTCTACAAAAAGTAAGATATTTTGCTTTAAGTCGGCATGTGTACCTGTCCTCTACAGAATTTTAAACCAACTAAAGCCCTCCAAAACATCTTAAGTAAACCAAAAGATCCAGTAGCCCATGTGAAACAACTACAACAAAAACCCAGGAGTCATCTACAAAAACCCAGGAGTCATCTACAGCCACTATGTAGGACAGATTAGGCAGAACATTAGCAGAGCATATCCATAAATACTATCTAGCAGTTAGAAGACACAATGAAAACTTCTTAATCTCAAAACACATGGATAGATACAATCATAGTTTCAATTTGGAAACTGAGCATCGTAGACCAAACTAAATTAAAAACACCGGGAAATTCCTGAAAGTTTGGCATTTAGACAAATCAACTATCAACAGACACATAGAGATAACCCATTTTTAGATGCCATTCAAAAGAGAGGAAAAAAAAAAACTAAAAGTCCAGAACACATCCTCTGAAACCTACACCAGATAAACAGGGATTAAAACCAGACAAACAATCAAGAAACTATTAAGGATAAAACCACGCCCCCACCAACACTGGCAGTGCAAGCCTCCATATAAAATAAGGAGCAAACCCCACACGCACTATCACTGATGCTAGTTGGGGAATGAAACATCTGCAAACAAACCACCAAACTTAGAGAGCACCAAGGACTCAACAGTTCAACCTGGAGCTGCATATATATACTATATATATATTTTCTATTGGAATCTTAATCTACTTGAATCTAAGAATCTTTTGTCAAGTTAAGATGTTTAATGAATAAGAGGCTTAGTGTTTGGAGAGCAGAGATTTACTGCTGCATTCTGGATTGAAGCCTGACAGTAACTGTAGCAGACCACTGGAGTTTTGGTAGATGTTTAAAGATGCTTTGTTGAATCTGATCCTAATTATCAATTTTGTTTATTTGAATTAATGCTACCCTGTTCTGCTGAGCAGGGTTTTTTCATCCCCTTTATAATTCAGAATTCCTTTTCCATGCATCAGTTCTGCCCTGCATTAAAGACTGGGTTATTTGGAATATAGTTCATTTATCTTACTGCAAATCCTTTTAAATAGGCCACAGCTAGCAAGGTAAAGGTGGGCTAGTTTCCATCAAGAAAGGCCTCAGGTCAAAGTGCTTTTTGCCTGACTAACCTTTCAGATCTCTTTGACCTATTGAAATCAAAAGTGGCAAGCACCTTGAAGGATTCCTGGAGGAATGGCCCAGGACTCATTGGCTGGGGGATGATAGATGTGCTGCTTTTATTATTCCATAGAGTCATAAGCTTGGAAGGACTTTGGGGTTATTCTATTCCATTAGACACTAAATTGCATTTTGTTTGAAAAGACCCTATGTTCAACTAGGTCAAAATCCTTCTAGATCTTGATCCTATCTTCGAAAGTGTTGCCTATTTCCCCCAGCTTGGCGTCATCTGCAAATTTTGTTTCCTTCTATCCTTTCATCTAAATCATTTATGAAAACTTTGAAGAGTACTGAAACTAAGACAGAACATTGTGGTACCCCACTGCATGTTTCCTTCAACATCGATGTAGCTTCATTGAGGACTACATGTTAAATGCGGTTAGTCAGCCAGTTACGAATCCATTGGGTGGTGATGCTGTCTATTCCACACTTTTCTATTTTACCAAGAAGTAGGCTGTGGTATACTTTGTCAAATGCCTTACTAAAATCCTGTAGGTGGATAGAGTTTATAATTTTGTCATAAACTGATAGTAACAGAATCTTTGAAGTCTGAATGCACCTCCCTCCCTTTATTTGTATGTGCACTGTAAAGTAGCCTGTCTGATTGGACTCAGGTTTCTTTTATCTGACTGTTAACTTGGCAGCAGTTCTTCCTCCTGTCCTTTAAGACCATTCCCTCTGCTTTCTAAACAAACAGAGGTAGCCTCAGAACATCTGGAGCAGTCAAATGACAAAATGTGGAAAAGAGAAATAGAATCTAACAAAAGAAAAGACTTTAAACAAGACTATCTTTGCCTTAACTGAAAACCGCTGACTGTAGCTTTATTTAAGACATAGTGCTGACCCACATTTCCTTGCTGGAAACAACCATTTGACCTCCTGTGTATTGCTGCTTCCCATTTGGGTAAAAAACTTGAACTCTGACCTTGGACTGGCTAATGAATCTTGACAAACTCCAGATTGAACTTTGATTATTCTCCAGTCTGCTTTTGAGGAAAGTGAAATCTATTCAGGAAAGCCTTATCTCCAGAGTCTCTGATTTATGCTTCATTACTTGTTGGCCATTTGTCTACTTAGCTTTGAGTAAATTGTTTTCTGTCTCCTAACAACTATGTATATGTTTGAAACCTGAAACAGGACAGCAGAGTGTCTGAAGCAGGGGTGAAATGCTACCGGTTCGGCCTGGTCCGGACATACTGGTAGCGGCCGCCGCCAGTGGTTCGGAGAACTGGTAGCGGCGGCAGCGCGAGGCTCTGCCCACCCACCTGGACGTTGCCATTTTCTTGTTTTTAACCCTCTGCGCATGCGCAAAGCATTCTGCGCATGCACAGAGGGTGAAAAAGCGCACGTGACAGGCGCGTGCACGCGCTTCCGAACCAGTAGGGAAGGTAAGTAGATTTTACCGCTGCTCTGAAGGGTGTGGTTAAAGTAGTGAAGATGGTAGCCACAAGCATCATTTTGATTGCATCATCACAGACACCATCTTAACTTTTCTGCCAATACCCTGCAGATAGATCTGAGTGATAATGATAGGAGAAACAGTTCAGCTGATGTGCTGAGGAAAGTAGTAGGAGAGACGTTTACCACAGAGCATTGACTGAAGAGTGGTATACTCCTTTCTGATGTGGTTGTCTTATTCCTCTAAGCACACCATTGAAGAATGGGCACACTTAGCAGTGAGGAAGAAAGAGGACACCCATTTAGCCAGCTAGATCAGCCAAATTAAATCTGTTAATCAATAGGACATATGTCACAGTCACATCAACCTCATTGATAGTTGCTGGTCAGCACTACCTGAAGGTTTGAGGGGAAAGAATTGCATTTATGTGCATGGAGGGATGATTTTCTGTCCATTAAGAAGCTAATTTTCCAAATGACATAGCAAAAGGTGGTGGGTGGGAAGGAAGGAAAGAAGAAAGGAAGTGAACAGTTCACAAATCTTTGTTTCTTACAAAGCATTTTAATGGGTGGCAGGAAGGGGGGGGAGTAGAAGCCTAAGCATTTAGCACATTTTCTGTTCTCTCTTTCTGTCTATTGGCAAGGGAAAGGAGTTATATTACAATCCCACATCTGTGGCAATGTGATTGTTACTAGAGCTAAGGCAGTCAGGCCACCACAGTTTTATAGTTCATTGGAGATGCTGCAGGTAATTGCAATTGGTACATCCGCAGACGCTATTTGTCACCCTGATTGGAAGAAGGCAGAGTCAACGGTGACATAAACGTAACGGATAGCATGGGGCCAACGAATTAGAAATAATACAAAATTAATATTTCTGGAGACAATGCATTTTAACCAGCAAATATGCTAGAGAAGTTATAAAATACAACAATATCCCCATAAGCACAATGGAGATTGCACAGAATGTCTAGACAGTGTATAAAATCCTCTTGCGATGTGCACTTTCTTCAAGGTCTGTTGGCATGAACACAGAGTGGAACAATGGCACAAACAAATTTAGAGAACATTCAGCATGAAATCTAAAGCCTGCTCATTAAATATGTGAACCCTTCCACTCATATCGCCATTAACGCATTTGCAGCAACATACACCCTCTTCTCTCTATACAGCAATCCTTAATTCCTTATAGAATTGTGAGTACCATTGGGAACCCTAGAGTTACTGGATGTTGCAATATGGATTTATACTTGCAGCATTTGTGTGTTAATTTCTCTGCTACAATGTTAGGTCAATTTTTCAATTGAGTTTATTTTCTGATTACATTTATATACTGTATATTTTTTTAAAAAAAATCTTAAAATAATAGCACCTTAAGTATTTTTCTTTCATATGGGGAAATTTATGTAGCCAAATAAAATAGAGATGTAGAAAAATGAACAAATCAAATATAATGTCTCCATAATGTATTCTGGCAATGCATGCAGCATGTTCATATTTTAAACCTGATGTTTATGACTCATAAAGTGTAACAATGGTCCACTGAGCTCACATATACAGGAAATGGATATAATCAGCTAGCAAATAACAAATCAACTATACAAACCACATAAGAACAGTCTGTAGGTATAGTTCTGGGCAACTGGAACATTGCTATGAATTCCCTATGTACATTTCTGATAAATGATTTTCATTATGATATCCTTTTGTCTAATACTTTTGTTTCCCAACAGGAAAAATATAAAATCTCGAAAGACTGTGTCAATATTATTTTATCCTTGTAACACTCATTTCTGAATTGTGCCTGTGTGCAAACAAACTTAAAGACATGAATAATTCATCAGTATTTCGATCTTTTCCTACAGATTTGCGTCCATTTTTTATGTATCTGGTTTAAGGTAATTTAAATTAGAAGCTAAAGAGTTAATGACAGGCTACTGGGTTTCTTCAGTTTTACAGATTATCCTTCTACTCAATCAGTAAGACTATGAATACCTGGGCAAGAAGGTAAAGAATCGGGGAGTATAAGTTGTTCCAATGAAAGGATGTGGCTCAAGAAGAGAAAGCAATATTCTAGAGGTGAACAAATGGCTATTTAGATGGTGTCATTGAGAAGAATTTGACTTTCTCAACCATGGATTGATTTACCTACAAGAAAACTACTAGCAAGAAATGGGTTGCATTGTACAAGGACCAAGTGCCTTGCCATGCTCATCAAAAGAGCTTTAAACTAATTATAAAGATGAAATTTTAATATAAAGTATTACAATTGTAATGGCTTCCCAAGATACTTCTCTGGGCGCCAGTCTGGATGAAAAGAGCTGGTTCCAGGGATGTTGGGGGACATGTGGAGGAACATCTGGAGGTTGCTGGAGGCTCTGAGACAGGAGCTGCAAGGCTGCCCTCAGCAGAGCGGCCACAGAGGAGCGACTGGATGAGTGGCCGGCTGAACTAGGTACAGGAGAGGCACAATTACAGCTGGGAAGCCCAGAGGCTTCGAGTGGAGAGGGAGGGCAGTGCAGCTGGCCAGCAGATATTAGGAAGAACTGCCTTCTCCTCCCGATTTGAGAGCAAGTAGGGCTGAGAGAAGGCAGGAGCAATGAAGGTCAGCCAGGCTACTTGTGAGATGGCAGTCTCACCACTCTTGATGGGCTGCACCAGGGAGTGGCTATTTAGCGCATGGAGGGAAACAAAGCTGGGAACAACTTGTCCATTTCCTTACTGTGCATATTTCAGCCTCGGTGATTCTTGCCTTGCTACTGGACCTGGATTCTGTACCTCAAACTTTGGATCATACCTCTTGAACTCTGGACGTGCCTTGTGGACTTGCCTTTGTCTTGCAGATTTACCTTGGCCCTGTGGATTTGTGCTGGGTATTTCCTGCAACCCTTGGGGGTTACACTAGTGTTAATGTGGGGAATTTCTGGGGAAGACTATTCAGGGCTTGGGAAGCCTCAATAAAGATTTCTAACACCTGTGGGGTGTGCGTGTGTGAGTGGGACAGGACAGAAACACTGCAATTTATGGAACTTGGGAGGCGTTCTTTTCTGTAGTTATCAATCTTCCCACCATACTCATATACCATACAGTTAGACCCACCCCACTGACCTTTAAAAAGGTAGTGAAAAATCTGACTCATTCCTCAGCTGTTTGGGACAGAATGAATAGAGCTCCAGTTTGGAAGTGTGCAATAAATCTCTATATCCAATGACTGATCTTCTATAGTTGATAATGTTTATATTGGTTTTGACATCTTTGTTCACTGGATTATTGGATGCTGCCCAGAGTTAGAAACTGGGCAGCCATAGAAATGTTATCTTTCAGTCTATCTGATGTTTCTCCCCATCAAAAGCAAGGTTTCATGTATTTTTATTGTATACATATGTATACAATATGGAACATGGAAAAATGAAGCTGGAAGTACAGCTAGCAATAGCTTAGTTACACAAGGTTTGACCAATTATTAAAGGATTGTTTGGTATACCATTGTTTGGTATACCATCGAAATACCATTGAAAAGAGAGCATTAAGATTTGCATGTACATAATATCAAGTAGCATCCTGTGGCTTTTTTGCAATTGGAGAAAGTTTACAGCAAAATTGGTGATTTAGGACTTGAAAATATTTAAAGCACATATTTCATACCTTGTGGCTCTCCCAAACCTCCAAAAATAGGTACTGTTTCCATTCACTTTGGTGATAGCACTCTTGGCATAAAAATCTCATGTGACCTTCAAACTGAAGAAAATGTACACTCCTGAATTAAGACATATTATCCTATTTGGGCATGTTTTAAGTTTAGGAACTGAAGAATTATGTTTCTTTTTAAGATCAAATGAAAATAAAGCCCAACACAGTGAAAGACAAAATAAATCTAATACACTTCGACATCTTAGTCATTAATAAATAAAAATGGACTGGAATTGGAAAGGCAGAAGATCATATTGTTTCCTACATTGGATTTTTAAAAAAACAAGAAGGAATAGTGTTGCTTTCAAAGTCAGGATGATATAACAAGAAGAGATATAGCAATGTAGTCAATAACCAAATAAAATCAATTAGACTTTGCAGATAATTATGCTTCAGCCACTGATGTAGAAGAAGGGAAGGTTAATAAGTATTATAGTCAAGCTAATCTGAAATCATCAGAACATGCAAGCAAGAGATTGGAATTCAAAACTTGGAAATACTAAAGAGGAAAATGGACTTGGCTTTTATGAGCTAGGAAATGGAAATGAAGCAAGAGAATAAGTTAACAATTTCTGCCACTCAAATGATTTATTCATTGCTAGTACAATCTTCCAATTACCAAAATGACAGCTATATACATGGATCTCACAGGATGAAGTACATATAAATCAGTTTGACTACCTTATTGATGCAAAGAGGTGGAAGAACTCAGTTATAGCAGCAAAAACATGGCCTGCACCTGTTTGTGGATCAGATCAAAAACTGTCTGTATGCAAGTTCCAAATCAAACTAAAGTACAAGAACAAAGCCAGCCAGGAAACACCATATGTTCTTGAACACCTAACCACCATTTCCCAGGAGAGTATTAGGAATCACTTTGAAGTCCTGAATCTGATTGATAAGGAGCCAGAGGAACCGTAGAGTGAAATAAATGGGCTGTTAAAGATGAATGTGAAAAGAGATTGTCAAAGATCAAGAAACAGAAGAAAGTAAGCTGGATGTCAGAAAAAATGTGGAATTGCCAAGAAAATAAAAGAAGTTAAAACCAAGGAAGGCAAAAATTTCAGGAAAGAACATAACAAATTGCTGTGGATATTATCCTAATCCTAGAATTAGCCACAACCTGCATTTAGTGAAGAGTGATTAAATCAGATTCTTAAATTTTATTTTATTTTTATGTTTGAACAGATAATTTGGTTTTGATATTTTTAAAGGCAGCATAAGTGAAACGTTATTTTTTTAATTAAACTACAATAAGTACATCAAAAAATACTGCAATGCAAAATCAATAACAAAAGTCTTCTTTAACTGTCCTGATTGCAGTTGAGGGAATCAAAGCAAATTAAAAACCTGGGTTCATCAGAAAAATAACATTCTTGCTGAATATTTTGTTTTGTGGATAGCAACAAAACTTATCCTTTCTGACTATTGAAATTATATCTCAATATTACAGTATTTAAACGTGGATCTGTGAGTGCCCTGGAATGATCTGTTGGATTGTATGGCACAAGTAAAATTATATACAATACTTTGATTTGATTTGATTTGCAAATTTGATAGATTTCCCAAGTATCTAAGATCTTTAGCTCTTGGTTCTTTAACTCATGGTACTTTAATTGACAATATTTGTGATAAAATCCCTCCCAGTTGGATAGTTTGATTTTAATCACTCTTCAGATGAACACTAACTTTTAAACTTGTCACCAAAAATATTGTTATATTATTCCTTACTGCATTTGGATTTAGAGTATATGTCTAAGAAACATTATCAACAATCCAGTCAGTATAATATACTGATCACCTGACATTTTTGTATGCCATCCAATTACACCATGAATACACGAGCCATATAAAGAATCTTTTTCTAGTGCTCTATCAATCTTCCAAGTATCAGTGCTTAAGCTCCACATAAATAAATCATCATTTCACCATCTTTGTTTCTTCTAGAACTCTATTGTTTAAGAAAAGAAATGGAAATGTGCCAAACCAGCACAATAAAAATGGTATGCTGTGATTTATCAATTTCTTAAATATATGTTGCTGATGTTAATGCAAGCTGGATGAAACTGATTCAGGTCATTGGTAAACCATCTCAAAATCTCAAAAGGTAACATTGGGTTGTATGGAGCTGTGTTTATAAGTTAATACATGTTGTTGTTGCTTTTCCCATTTAGAAATTAAAACACAGCATAGCTACATTTTATAATTTTAAAATTCTGGGCAACGTAATCAGCTAGTAAATATGTTTCCACCATCACTTTAGATTTCACAATTTATAGAAGAGATTCTATGTAGTTCCCGATTGAACAGTGGAGTGCTTGGTGCTCTAGCAACAGCACATAGACTTATATACCACTTTACAGTGCTTTACAGCCCTCTCTAATTCAGCATATTGCCCCCAACAATCTGTATCCTCAATTTACCAACCTCAGAAGGATGGAAGACAGAAGATCATATTGTTTACTACACTGGATTTAAAAAATCAAACTCCTGGCAGTGGGCAGAGTAAGCCTGCAATACTACATTCTAACCACTGTGCCACAACGGCTCCTTCTTAGGACATCTCATTCCATAATATGTAAAATCCATAAATATAGTTATTAGTAATTGCAATTTATTTGTCTTTTCTCTACAATAGTATATATCTTTGAACAATAAGAAATACAATAGAGTTGAGTGACCTTTTTTCCCTATCAATATTTTTATTTTCTTGCATTTTTCTTGATGCAGATTAACACGCCCAAATAATTCTTGATCTCTTTCTTCTTCTCATCTCACCCAAATGCAGAATTTCATAAGAATACCATTTGAAATGAAAAAGAAGAGCAACACATTGGTGTTACCAGTAACAGCTGTTCACCATTCATCACAAGGAGTTTGTGAATTGGAAGCATGTGCAATACAGAACTAATTAGAAATGTTCATCCTCTGTAAAATTCTGGTAATTAGTGACACGAGGGTTGCTAATTTAATTGGCAGGACTGAATTCAACAGAGACATTGGACAAATCAGATTTCAGAAGTTTAATTACATGAGAAAAGCTGGTATTTTGATTAACTGAGTTATATTGTTGTTGTTGTTGTTAGTTGCGAAGTCATGTCCCACCCATCCCGACCCCATGGACAACGTTCCTCCAGGCCTTCCTGTCCTCTACCATCCTCTGGAGTCCATTTAAGCTCACACCTACTGCTTCAGTGACTCCATCCAGCCACCTCATTCTCTGTCGTCCTCTTCTTCTTTTGCTCTCAATCGTTCCCAGCATTAGGCTCTTCTCCAGTGAGTCCTTCCTTCTCATTAGGTAGCCAAAGTATTTGAGTTTCATCTCCAGGATCTGGCCTTCTAAAGAGCAGTCAGGGTTGATCTCCTCTAGGACTGACCAGTTTGATTGCCTTGCAGTCCAAGGGACTCGCAGGAGTCTTCTCCAGCACCATAGTTCAAAGGCCTCAATTCTTTGGCGCTCAGCTTTTCTTATAGTCCAACTTTCTGAGTTATATTACTTTATCTTTACCTTTGTATCATTTATTGATATTGATACATAGTATTATATATTTACTAGGGCTGCATTCTGATTTGATAAAAGAGCTTTCCCCTAGACCGGACTGGTTAGTATTAATGTAGCTAAGATGGAAACAATTGCATTAATTTCCCTTGCCCCTAATTCAACATTTTCTATAGGGCCCTGCCTATAATATATACCTTAAGTACTCTGAAGCTCAATGTTTCCCTTGCATTGTATTTGGATGGCTATAAGTCCATATCTGTATAGTTTTCTTGTCAAACATAGAAGTGGATTGCCATTGCTTTTTGGAATTTTTCTGACAGTCAAGCCACAACCCTGGAAGGTTCAAACAAATTCCCAAAGTTATAAACAGGCTCAAGTAGGAATGGGTGTTGAACAGAAGTGAATTGAATGGCATAATAAGTGACTATTCTAAATGAAATATGTTAAATTGGATTGGATATATATATAGAAAGAAAGAATGAGAATCAAATTGCAGAATAAACACACTGAAATCTTCATGCACCAGATTATGGTAAAATGGACTTTGTGTACATTTCTATGCAAATGACATCAAGCGCTGTCATAAATTCTTCCAAATGAAATGGTCATTCACAAATATCAGACACTCCTTCCCTAAAATTAGCCGGGGGGAAACAGATTTTGCTAGTATTTTGAAGAGCGAACGGATCAAGAACATGAGAAACAGAAGGAAAAACATGGTTGAAAGAAACTGATGAAATCATCACAAAGAAAGGTGAGAGACATCAAAAGAAAAAAAAGGCAAGGTACGAAGTGGTTTATGGACATTGTGGGAGCAAGATGGTTTATAATGATACTTATGAAGAGGTAAATTGTATTGTTATAAACTAGTTTTAGCTATTTTCCTTTTTGTTCTCACGGTTTAATTTATTTCTTGTGTTATTTCTTATTCCCTTTTTGCATTCTATGTAACATTGCTGAGCTCAACAGTCAATCATGTCATAGGCATGTATGTATTATAGGTGATCGTGCTTCCTTTCCTAGAATGTGTTCATTTTTCTGAAATTTTCATTCATTTTAATTTTAAATCAAAAGCTTTAGCTGTTTATTCATTTGTTTCTCACATTCTAAATAATGGAGAATCCCCTCCAAGTCCAATCAAAATCCAGATTCACACCAATTGAGCTAGTATAATCTGCTAAATTTTCAAAAAGTGTTTGATCAGCTTTTAGAGCTGAAAAATCTGATTGCCACTCCTTGCACAGCTCTAAATTTTACAAGTAATTTTCTTTTTACATGCCCTTGGAATACACCACCCTGCCACATTTATTATGCTTCTTCATGATATTCTATTATGATAGCAAGATGGCCAATATCTATTAAAATCTTTATTTTCTTTTAAAGGAACAGTTCACAACTGGTGCTAATTGTATATAGAAATGTACAATGTATGAACTAAAGTAGGCAAAACATATTTAGCTTGGATACCTTGAAGTTGCCTTCATGGTTCCAAAATAGTTTTGCCCACTTTGGAGCCAAAGACTGCACACCTCAAAAGTTGTTTTGCCTGCACAAAGCCTTATCACACAGTAGCCTGCTAAGCATGGAAAAATGACAGAAGTTCTGTCAAGGGACCTAACCTCTTTCAAAGGTGCATAAATCCAAAGGCATTCATATTACAGGGTTCTATCAGTTACTACTAATAGCAGTTATACAGCTGAACAACTGTATATATCTGTATCATCTGTGCTTATTTTTGAGCTGTGTAGTGATTAATTAAAAGAGAAGTGGATCTTTACAGTCATTCACCACTGGGCTATCACAAGAACTGGGCTAACTATTAGATGACAGCAAAAATGTTTTAATTCTGTGTGACTAGGGTCAACTAGGTTTCTGCAGCTTGGATATAGTGGTTCTATTCTGCACTATAGTATCTGAGATGTAGGGTGATGTGACAAACAGATGCAGTATTAGCATCTCAAATGTTTTGAGATAGAAAAGGCAACAATGTCCTACTGTAAATAAAAAAATAAATAAAAACATATCACTGCTGGATATTTCAAAACCACAGTTTCTTCTCAGCTGAATCAACACCTCCACCTTCACAAACATTTGCCTAATTGATTGTCACAGAGCTCTAAGACATCCTCTGATAACCACAATAGTTATTCTTTTTTAATGACAAATAGCTAGCTTAGGCCTTCTCAGTATCAGAGATGTGACACAAATCCACCAGGCTTTTATTGGGAAGAGGATTTGCAATAAAGAGTCTCTACTGAGTAAGCTTGGAGGTCAAAAAGCACTTCTAAATAAAATGAACAGCTGAATTACCTGTTTCTTTATTCTCTCTGTGTTGGCGAAAACCTGGCTCATCTTAAGCAACCAAATCTCTTTGAAAATACAACATAATTTCATTTGCTTGCATGCAAGCAGTAATCTATATATATAAAAGCCAAATACCACTCACTCATCACGAAATCTCCAGAACTGTAAAGCCTACAAACCTGAAACTTGGCACGTATATTCCTCTTGGCTTCTAGGTGCTCGCTAAGAAAGGATTTTTCGAAATGACCATCAGATCATTAGTATTTCTTACTATATATATTATTGGTCTCATTCGAGACAACGATGAAACCGCATACAGACGGGAGGTTGAACAACTAGCCTCGTGGTGCAACCGGAACGATCTGGAACTGAACACACTCAAAACTGTAGAAATGGTGGTAGACTTTAAGAGAAACCCTCCCATTCTACCACCTCTTACAATACTAGACAACACAGTATCAAAAGTAGAGACTCTGCTAAACAAATAATTGCCTCACCACTGTCAAACTATTAACTAAGGCTGCATTTCTATTACTATTAGTCTTCTCATCATTCCTATCACCCATCTCCTCCCACTTATGACTGTGTGACTGTAACTTGTTGCTTGTATCCTTACGATTTATATTGATATTGATTGTTTCCTGATTGCTTATTTGTACCCTATGACAATCATTAAGTGTTGTACCTCATGATTCTTGACGAATGTATCTTGTCTTTTTATGCACACTGAGAGCATATGAACCAAAGACAAATTCCTTGTGTGTCCAATCACACTTGACCAATAAAGAATTCTATTCTATTCTATTCTATTCTATTCTATTCTATTCTATTCTATTCTATTCTATTCTATTCTATTCTATTCTATTCTATTCTATTCTATTCTATTCTATTCAAACGCTCTGATGCTAAGGAGTTAGATGTTCTACTCCCCCTCCACACCTGAAAAGAACTCTGTTCCAACTGCCAGTTGCCTTATATTAACACCCTCTGATGCTACCCCGGGTGTGGGTGTGGCCAGCGTGTGACTCATCCAGCCTGTGGGCTGGGAGTTTAGACATTCTATTCCCCCTCCCCACCTGAAAAGAACTCTGTTCCAACTGCCAATCACCTTATATTAACACGCTCTGATACTAAGGAGTTACACATTCTATATAAATGTTCAAGCTTTAACTGTCAATTTATCAAGCCCGATCACATAGTTTCATAGCAAAGCACGGGTATCCAGCTACTAGTACAGTATATACTGGACTCCCAGAAAAGCTTTGATACTTTGCTTAGGAGCCAATAGCAAAAGCAGAACAAGAGCTTATATACCATTGCCTTACTACATGGCAAGGCACAGAAAAGCAAAGGTGAAAAACAAAAGGTAGACATTATAGAAACTACAGTATGATGTCAGAATATTTTAGACATACCCGCCCTTGTAACTTTATTATTATTTATCACTTCTTACTAGGATAGCATGTTAGCCATACTATCTCTGATATATTGTCAGTGGTTAACTGGGCCACATATTTCTGATTGAGTCTTCTCCCTGTTGCCATTCAGGGTCAATTCAGCTTGATGTGAATGTTTTCTTACAAGAGCACTTTAAGCATTTCATATGTATTGGGGGTGGGAGTGGGAGAATCTCATAAGTTTGGTAGTGAATGTACTTTGAATGTGTATGGGAGGTACCACTACATTTGAAATGTTCTCTATATTTATTTATGTATCTATGAACTTTCTTCACTAATGGAAACTAACTAGATTTTAGGTAGCTTACAGAGCTTAGAACATAAAACTGCAGCAAAACTTCAGAGTAATAATTAACTAACAATTTATCCAGATAAATTCTCATTTAAATTAATACGAAAAGTAAAAATCTAAAATTATAGAAGATAATGCTTTAAATTCACATCTGATTTTAAAATGCTGGAATTGCTAATTAATTTACAGTATACTGAATGCCTTTGACATTTTTCATTAAGGATTGTTTTTTTAAAGAATGTATATTTTCATATTTATTCACACTGACATACGTATATCTCCTGCTGAGAACAATGCTACACCTAATTTGCTCCAGTAAATTAGCCCAATTAAAAATAACTCAACAAAATTGATACTGAATCTTCAATTACATCTTCAATGAGAAGACAAAGCACCACATGCAGCAGTGACTGGCTCATTGTTTGTCCTCTGAAACTCTTTTTAAGAACAATTTGTAGCTGTAATGTTTTTCCCCATAAACTCCTTACAGCCTGATTGATCTTCTGAACCACATATTACTCATTTTGTGTCCTCCTGTTCAGTGACCTACACTTCATATTCAGTACAATCTGTTATTCTTGTCACCAATACTCCACAAATATTGTCTAAATGTTAAAAAAAATGTAACATTTAAAAAGAGAGAGAGAGAGAGAGAGAGAGAGAGAGAGAGACAGAGAGAGACAGAGAGAGAGAGAGAGACAGAGAGAGGGAGAGAGGGAGAGAGAGAGAGAGGGAGAGAGAGAGAGAGAGAGAGAGACAGAGAGAGAGAGAGAGAGAGAGGAATGGAATGGAATGAGAGAGAGAGAGAGAGAGAGAGAGAGAGAGAGAGAGAGAGAGAGAGAGAGAGAGAGAGAGNAAGAGAGCAAAAAAGAAAGAGAGAGAGAGAGAGAGAGAGAGAGAGAGAGAGGGAGAGAGAAAATCACGGGGCTGCTTACTTATGCTTCAATCTGGTCCCATAACTGGATGGACACCAAAAGGGACATAGAATGAAACAGTCAATAACACTCAAAAACATGCCCAACTACAGGTGGATTTTTTATGGAATGAATTTTTCACAAGTCCATGTCCTGATCTGGCCCATTTTGGAATTTGAACTTTTTTTTTTCTCCCCCTTCTATAATCACATTAAATATTATCCCTTTCTACTCAGGTTTTGGAGTGGTTATCCCATTGACAGGACAGATATATTGGAAAAAGGACATAATCCAGAGTCCCTTTACTTATTTCCAAGCTTCTACTGGATATATTTCACTAAGGGGCATTTCTGATTCCTTAAGCTTTTTTAGTACAAAGATTCCTAAGAACACAGAGAAATCAAATCTTCTAAAAACAGCTGCTCATTCACGAAACACTACAGAAGATGTACTTATGGTTAGAAGAAATTGTAAGGAAAGACATAGAGCTTTCTGAAGAGCCACGTAGACCAATTTTAGGTGAAAGATTCAAGAGGAGATGAATTATGATTGCATAATTCATCATAATTCACATTATAAAAAAGATATTGAGACTTTGGAAGGAGTGCAGAGAAGAGCAGCTAAGATGATTAAGGGGCTGAGACTAAAACATATGAAGAATGGCTGCAGGAACTGGGTATATCTAGTCTAGAGAAAAGAAGAACCAGGGAAGACATGATAGCAGTGTTCCAATATTTGAGGGGCTGCCACATAGAAAAAGGGGGTGAAACTAATCAAGGAGAAAAGCAACCTAGAACTAACAAGAAATTGCCTAACTAAGAACAATTAAGTGGTACAGCTTGCCTTCAGAAGTTGTGGGTGCTTCATCACTGGGGACTTTTACGAAGAGACTGGTAGCCACTTGTCTGAAATGGTATAGGGTCTCCTGCTTGAGCAGGGGTTTGGATTACAGGGGTCTCCAACCTTGGCAACTTTCAGACTTGTGGACTTCAACTTCCAGAATTCCTCAGCCAGCAAACCTGGCTGAGGAATTCTGGGAATTGAAGTCCACAAGTCTTAAAGTTGTCAAGGTTGGAGAGCCCTGGATTAGAAGACCTCCAAAATCCTTTCCAACTCTATTATTCTGTATTCTGCAATCCTAACCAAGGCTCAAGGTCTTGGTTATCAATATTGGTCCAAGCAAGAAAACTAGAGAGGAAAAAAGAAGATATGAAAATATGCGCTAAAGGCACTGCTTTCTAAAAATTACCTTTTTCTGCATTCTGCCTACCCCTTCTGAACATCAGTAGGTTTCCGTTCCTCACCCAACAGCAATTTATCTTTTAGTTCTTTTCAGTTTCCTTTGGCTCCCAAGAACTTTGGACACTTCTAACTTTGAACAAGAAACATTTTGTGTGCCTGAAACTTTTTTGAGATAGCAAGATTAACAAAGGGAACCAGTCCCTTTATATAACTGGCTCCATATTCTCTTCCGTAATGTCTTGGTTTCCAAATTCTTGTGTAGCTTCATGTCAACAAGGGAGAAATGAGCTAAAGTCCTCCACTATACAGTAACTTATTAAGTTAAATTTTGCCCAGTAGAAGTTATATTGTTGTACAGCACACTTAGACATGCACACAAATATTTTGTAAAAAGTTGTGACTAGATAACAGGGCAAGAGTGAAGAGAGATTTCTGAATCAAGGTGGTTCATTTAACTGTACTGCAGCTATATTGATTTTTAACAACTTTGCACATGTCAAGATTTGTTTTTCACATGTTCTTATAATCCTTCATACTTCAAGAAAAATAATTGCCTTTGAGTTGGTATATGGATTTTTCACAGAAATGAAAGATGCAGCCTAGGCCTCAGACAGAATTTCAGTACTAATTTTTTTAGTTGTCTAATGCAGGAGGAAAATATTTCCTGAATACCATGCTTTTAATAATTCTGTTCATTATTCAGCTGAACTTACTAGCATGAATTCTGAATTATGCTGCATCCAGGATAATAAAATCATAAAGCTATGGAAAATTTTATGTACATTATATATAGGCAATCCCTTGAATTTAAAAGATATTAAACATTATGTAACTGTGCCACATTCTCAGCATGAACAAAACTTATTCGTAACAGTGAAACTAAGAACACATTTTAATAGGGCTGTTAACATAAAAAAAAAGGTTCAGAACTCAAAATATTGACTCATATTTCATCTCCTTTTACTTTACATTTTTGACAATGTAGATTAGATTTTACATGCCAATCTCTTGCATGATTAAGACACTTATGCTGCTCTGCTTGTAAAACTATGACATTTGGTAAAAGGCCACAATTTTGGCTGTTATAACTCTTGTTATTCTTAAAATCACGTTTAGATAAAGTACAAGAGTGTGCACTGGGAAAATGAACAGAAGACCTTGGAGAAATAAGCTATGTAAAGTAGAATATTCTTAGCTCATAAGTTGGTTGCATTCACCCGAGATGAAACTCGGAAGCTAGGATAAATGACTCTAATATTGGCATATTTCCAACTGAAATGAAAATAAATGTTACTATATCTCTGGACTGGTCACTATATTTTAAGATACATCAGTTTTCTTGACCAGATTCTTTGTATTTGAAATATACCAAAGCATCAGAAATTAAAGATTTTTCAGGCATGAGGCTGCCCAGACAATTACCATATCCCTACAGAAAGTGAAAGCTACACTTGATTGTTGGAGAAGAGATTGTACTGCTGTCAACATTTGAATTAGGTGCTTGTTGCTAAAATAAGGATGTTTTTCAAGCAGGAATCAAAAAGGCATTTTTCAAGCAATATGGTCAAAATTTAGGGAGTTCTCCACCTTGTAACATATTTTCTTTTTTTTAAAAAAAAATACTATAAATGAGATACAATAGATCGGGGTGTCAAACTCGTGTTGTCACTTCATCATCACGTGAAGTATTGTGATTTTTCTCCCTTCGCTAAACTTGGGGTGGCCGTGGCGCATCCGGCCCATAGGCCGTGAGTTTGACACCCCTGCACTAGACAATTAATATTAATGTATGTATTCTTTTGTTACTTTATTAAAAACTTTTGTTATTCTTAATTTATAAAGAATGATACCTTGATTT
>QLTV01012184.1:7778547-7794531 GCA_003457575.1 Thermophis baileyi | reverse complement strand
AAACCAGCAATTCACCCAAGGCAACATAGATAACAAGGAAAGGAACACACATCAGAATTAAAACCGTCTCTGGAACAAAAGCTTGCCTGGTTTGTTCCCCAGAAAGAAGGCAAAATTCAATCTGAGGTTTGGAGCACCAAAACAGGTCAGTTAGCCAGTCCAACAGTTGGTCTCTTCATAGATCTTCATAGATCTGTATATGATGTCTTTTTTATGCTGGATAACAAGGAAAGGAACACACATCAGAATTAAAACAGTCTCTGGAACAAAAGCTTGCCTGGTTTGTTCCCCAGAAAGAAGGCAAAATTCAATCTGAGGTTTGGAGCACCAAAACAGGTCAGTTAGCCAGTCCAACAGTTGGTCTCTTCATAGATCTTCATAGATCTGTATATGATGTCTTTTTTATGCTGTCCTCATCCCAGCTTGATTTTCTTTATGCCAAAGCCTCTTCAGGATAATAGGAGGTGTTTTTCTGCCTGCCCTTTCCTTCAGATAGTTGCCAGGAATGTTTGCAGTGTTTGTAATGAAGAGAGGAGGAAGCCTCCCAGGGCTCCTCTGCAGATGTCACCACACGCCAGCGATCCCTGTCTCTGCCGTTCGAAAGGATTGGCTTTCTCCTCAGCTCAAGTTTGAAGGAAAGGAAGTGATTAATGATGACTTACAGTAACTGTCTTTTACCTTATTTCTCCCATACACATTTGCATGCAGGTTTTACACAGCCATGTACTGATAGATTGAAGCATATATTGCAATGTAGATATTTATTTGAAATTTATATTTATATTGAAAGAGCCGAGGTGGCGCAGTGGTTAGAGTGCAGTACTGCAGGCTACTTCAGCTGACTGCTAGCTGCAGTTCGGCAGTTCAAATCTCACCGGCTCAAGGTTGACTCAGCCTTCCATCCTTCCGAGGTGGGTAAAATGAGGACCCAGATTGTTGGGGGCAATATGCTGACTCTGTGAGCCGCTTAGAGAGGGCTGTAAAGCACTGTAAAGCGGTATATAAGTCTAAGTGCTATTGCTATTGCTATTGCTATTGCTATTTATCAACTGGCTCAGTTGATAACAACATGGAAATTATTATCTATCTATCATCTGGCAATGCTAGGTTGAGAGTATAATTATGTTGTAGAACCTGGGAAAAGAATTATTCTTTTAATTTTAGCAATGAGTAACACAATCCCTAATTTTACCACAAGCTTTCTAATTATTTTCTGGAAATTAAGTTTGCTTGAAATGGAAACTTTTGTTTTGATTAAGAGAAAAACTTGACTGCAACTACAGAAGCACTAGAAAGATTCAACTCCAAAATACTCCCCCCCCCCAAAAAAAATATTTCCTAAAATAATCAACCTGCTGTCAGAAAAAAACAACCATTGTTTTCTTTCTATAGCCTCTTTGCTTTGTAGAATAATTCCAAACAATCTATACAGGCTGCAAATGGATAAAGTCACAAAGCCAGATCAGCTTAGATTGTGCGACATCTGTTAGGAATTGCTGATAATTTTGTGTTGCTTTGACATAATATAGACTTGATACAGATTCTAAAAGCAAACAATACCATTTCTAGCTCAATCACAAACTTGTAGGTTGTATAGGGTCATGCAATATCTTCCTTCTCAATTTTATGGCAAAAAATCACTCAAACAAATGAATTTTTATGATATACTTCACAGGTGTCAAACTCACCATGTCACGTTGCCGTCACATGACATTTAGCGATGTTTTTCCCATTTGAGGACCTGGGTGGGCGTGGCCTTCACATGACGCATTTGGCCTGTGGGCCGCCAGTTTGACACCCCTGTATCAGGGGTGGGTTCTTCTTTTCTTTGCTGACGGTTCACTCAGTTCCACGCCATGCCACGCGGGCGCGTGGGCATTTCGCGCATGCGCAGTGCTTAAAAAAGCTGTGCATGCGCAGAAACAAAAAACAAGATGGCGGCACCTATGGCGCCACTGAAAGAACCGATTCGGGGGCATGGCAGGTCTGGGTCACTGCCGGTTCTAGTGTCCCAGGCCGCCAAGTTACTACCGGTTCTATAGAACCGGTCCAAACCGGGAGGAACCCACCTCTGCCCTGTATACTTCTATTTACAGTAATAGCTGATTGAAAAGGCAGGGGAGCCCAGAATCCAGATGATTCTACTCTGGCAAAAATAACATGGGAAACAAGTAAATTATCCTTTATCTATGTCAGAAACAATTCATACTTTAGGAGTTTTTCCCCCCCACTGATTTCATGTCATCAAGATATCTTTTCACTTTTTCAAATAGTAAAAACAGTTTCAAAATCACAATCGGTTTATATAAATGATACATATTCATCCTTTTTTAATATATGTTAGGGCAGCGGTTCTCAACCTATGGGTCGTGACCCCTTTGGGGGTCAAACGACCCTTTTACAGGGGTCACCTAAGTGCGCGCTAGCCCACCACGCCCCCTTTGTCACCTCATCGCGTGCAGGGAGGGGGCGGGGAGGGGGTTGTGGCAGCGGGGTGGGGGTCACGGCATTAGGAAGGTTGAGAACCACTGTGTTAGGGAATCGGGTGGGATATCACATCAAGGTTTTCAAAGATATATTCACCATTGTCTTCATTTTGTGATAATTTTCTGTCGTGTAGGAGTTACTGTTGTTCAAGAAAAATATAGTCTCTGCAAAAAGAGAGATTTTGGTAATATAATTTTGTAGGCCTAAAATCTCTCTTTATGGAAAACAAACACCTAGGGCAAAGGTGGTAGTGTGGCAATTTGTATGTCATCTGAGAATTGCTTATGGCTTTCAGGAGTGCTCCCCACAGATTAATGGATATGGATATGAGATCCTGTTCATTCAGTTGAGTTCTAGAGATCATTTAGGACTGTTGCTATTGTACCAGTCTCTGGCTCCCTAGCAACCTCCCTGCCAAAGTTCATTGACTGCATTTCTGGTTTAGCAGACTTATGGTCTTTCTTTCATGGGAGTGGGATCTGAGGTGGCTCAGATGTTCATGATAACCATGGGCCTATCTCATATAGCAGGTCATCCAGAGCCCAACACACCAAATCTAGTGTCCTGTCAGATGTCAGATCACAATCTGATTACCACTGGATCCTCTCGCACTGTTATGCAATTCAGGGAACATCCATTAACAGAATAACAGAGTATTAGATATGTCTGCCCCTAGCGACAGATAGGTTTCAGAGAATGCTGGGGGTTGTTCTATTGACTATTGCAGTCCATCTGAAGTCCTGGTTGATGCTTGGAATAAGGGGATAGCTGAAACTTTGGAAATTTCAACCTGTGCAGAATCCAGTGTCACGGGCGGTAATGTTTATTTCTGGTTGAACACATGTCATACTTTTGCTTCACAAGCTGTTTTGGTTGCCAGTTTGCTTCCAGTCCAGTTTAAGGTTTTGGTGTTGACCTTTAAAACCATGCATGGAATGGGACCAGGTTATTTGAGGGATCACCTTTCTCCAATTTCATAAGCCTGCCCCACCAGATCCAACAGACAGGGCACGTTAGGGATTCTGTCATCTAGGGAGCTATGTCCTAGGTGGTGGGACTTTTCGGCTCTGACACTTATATTGCTCACCCTGAGGTGAGGCTGGTTCTCTCACTTCTGATCTTGTGAAGGTCCCTCAAGTCTTGGTTGTGCATTAGGTCTAGGGACCCCAGGGTCCATTGATATAGTGGGGTGCTCAATTATTATTAACATCCCTCCACCTGTTTTTGTTGTTGTTTTAGCTTTGACATAGTTTATAATGTTTTAATAATATAATTGTTTTAGTTTTTTTTCATTGTTTTAGCATTGTTGTATGCTGCTTTGAGTCACTTGTTTTGTAGGATGGGTGACCTTAAATCTAAAAATAAATAAATAAATAAATAAATAAATAAATAAATAAATAAATAAATAAATAAATAAATAACATTATTTTAATTGTGATTAATTTGCTGAAACTTTATCTGTGGGCTAATTTCAAAACTGTCACAACCTTTTCTTCTGAGGCTAAGATATTTCCCCTAGTTTCCCCTTTCTTTCTTCTGACCTATTGTCTTCATCTATCTGTATTCACTTTGATTCTGTTTATGATAATACCTATACCTACTAAAAATAAATAAATAAATAAATAAATAAATAAATAAATAAATAACATTATTTTAATTGTGATTAATTTGCTGAAACTTTATCTGTGGGCTAATTTCAAAACTGTCACAACCTTTTCTTCTGAGGCTAAGATATTTCCCCTAGTTTCCCCTTTCTTTCTTCACGTTGTACATCTATTTCACTATGAGTTCTGAAAGAATTTATGAGTTAACTCTCTTCACAGAGTTAAAAAGCAGTCGTAATATATTAAATATTAAATAACTGATTCATTGTTGTTCTTAAATGGCCCTTCTACCTGAAGTGCGTGCCTTGTGTAGTCTGAAGGTCTGAGATTTCCAGTAGTTTCCATTACCTTCCATTAACATCCTTCCTTTCAGCAACCTGTAAGTCAAATAGATTAATGTTCTTCTTCCATTTAGATTTAGATTTTCCTGGAAACATGATGGGTGACACGTATTATAAATAGTTTCCAGGAAAGATGAACAATTATAATTTCCAGGAATGATGAAATAATGCAGCATTTTGACAAAATATATTTTATTTATTGAGGGAATCAAGTTAAAATGAAAATTAAAAAAGAAACTAAAATGTAACTCAATTTAACCAATTTAGCCCAATAATATTGGGAGTTTCTTTTTGCCTCACTATATATTGTTATACATATTAATTTTAAAAAGAGTTGGGCTGATTGAAAGAAGTTAAAAAGCTGTCCTTGGATTTATGATGAACAATAGTCTAGACATGTATGTTTCGTTAGATTGACTTGCCTAAACCATTTTTTTTAATTGTTGGTTTTAGAAAGTATACAATTCTTAACAAAATTACAGTGCTACAGTGACATACTTTCTTTAACATATACCTGTTAATAACAGAACTCCATTTGCCCAATTGGTCCTTCAAAGTGATGAGGTTCATATACAGGTTGTGACACAAATAATTCAACTTTCTTTTAATATGTGCTAGTAGTCTCTTTAAAACACTGAGAAGATTTCAACAATATAACAAGTGAATCCAGTGAAATAAAGGTACACAGATTCCAAATTTTCTGAAATTAAAAATGGTTGAAGTCATTGGTTCTTATTTATAAGTGGGCATATATAAGACTTTACTATTAAGATGCAGTTAATACTTTAAGGATGTTTTTACACTTGGAGAGTGAGATAGACAGTACCTAAATGTGATGTGATTAATGTGGAACAAATCATGGAAACAGCAGCAGCAGCAAGGCTCAAATTTATAATATTTCCTACACACAGTCTACAACACAGTCCTTTCAACAGTTTCAAGACGGCTGCACATCCATTTGCACTACTCAGGTGACTCTGACGACACAGATAAACCTCCTGGTGGCCTCAATGACTCTCTAAAAGAATGCAAATGACCAGCTGTCTGCAAGGAGTATAAATTCTTCCATTCCCCACTGTCCAGTCAGAGCTGAAGAAGCTTCTTGGATAAGAAGTGATATGTCTTCAAGGAAAAACAAGAAAGTCCAATTGCCTCTTGAAAAAGCACCTTTGGAACAACTATGACCTGGATGACTGAGAATCTCCATAGATATTTCCTACACAATTTAATACACCCTCATAAAATTACATTCTGATTATAGGCAAGTTACACAAATATACCCTCTGACCCTTTTCTCATGCACTTCTACAGAGAGTTTGTGAAGAAATTCATTCATTTGTAAATGAATGTTGGGCAGGGGTGAAATCCAGCAGGTTCTGGCAGGTTCTGGCAGGTTCTGGCAGGTTCTGGAGAACCAGTAGCGGAAATTTTGAGTAGTTTGGAGAACCGGCAAATACCACCTCTGGCTGACCCCAGAGTGGGGTGGGAATGGAGATTTTGCAATATCCTTCCCCCAGGAATGGGGAGGGAATGGAGATTTTGCAGTATCCTTCCCCAGGAGTGGGGAGGGAATGGAGATTTTGCAGTATCCTTCCCCTGCCACACTCACCAAGCCATGCACACCAAGCCACACATATTAGATTATCCAGATGGTACTTGAAATTTAATATATAAAGTTATTTAATGGAATATATTTTCCTATATTATATTGGAGTTGGTTTGTGAAGATATGCGAGTTGCGCTAGCTCCTCATCCCACTTTCTATGAACAGGAATTATCTGTAAAAGCATGCATACTATATTTATTCATTTCTCAAGGTTTTTAAGGGGTCATTTTGCAAATAGCCAGTTGTATAATGCATATTTTCAAGTTGTCCAGCTAGAAGAAATAGGGATCTGCAGAAAAAAAAAAAGCAGAAGATTCCATGGTTTAGTCAGTTTAAGATAATCTGTAATCTTAGTTCTACCTTGGTTCTACCTTAATCTTGGTGTCTGGCCTGGACCAAACATGTTCAGTTGCTAAGTCATGTCCTACTCTTCATGACCCCATAGACCAGGGCTGTCAAACTCGTGGTCCACTGGTCGGATGCATCACGCACTGGCCACACCCACATCTGGCAAAAGGGGGGGGAAGTCCCAATGCGTCACATGATGACGCTGTGATGACGTGAGTGATGACAGCCATAGACCATAGGATAGTAAGATGCAATTTACTAACCTAGGCTTTCATGGCTGGCATCAATCAAGCAATCAGAACAAAAGAAAACTAGACCATGACCTTTCAACTCAAAAGGTCATACTACTTCATAACAGATGTAGCTCAGAATTCTAAGGATAAGACAAATTCTAAGGATAAGACAAATAAATCATCACCAAAGTATCTGCTTTCCATGTGCTGTAATGTAAAGTTAAGATGCAGAGATTTTGAATGAGCTCTATTCAAGAGTGTTTCTACAAAGATTTAAAGAAGAATTGAACGAGATTTAAATGGAGATGTCAGAAGAGACTACACAAAAATCACAACAGAATTCTGAAAAGATGACATTGAATTGGGTGCTATTCTGAAAAGATGATACTGAATTGGGTGCTATGGGTATTAACCTTTTTAAATTGGTGGCTTGGTTATGGATTACAAATTCTTAACATGGAACATAAATAGAGCAAATGCTCCTCAGAAGAGAAAAATATTTGATTATTTGAAAAAAATTAAAACAAGATATTATTTACTTACAAGAGACTCACAGGAAGAAAAAGGATATAAAATATTTGATTTATAAAAATTTGGGAGAATAATTTATCACATGATGTAAAGGACATAGATCCTTTTCAATAATAGATTGAGATTAGTATTGATTAGGATTTCAAAGAACTTCGCTACTAAAATATCTAAAGCAGAGATATTACCAGATAACTTTTCAGATCATAACTCTTTTTTGTTTATAAAAGAAAACCTAGTTCTTTTAGACAGAGATTAAATGAAACATTGTTACAGAAAGAAGCAATAGTGGAGAATTGTTAAAAGAAAATAATTTTTTGAACTTCATTTAAATAAAACACTGAGTTAAAAATGGTTTGGAGTGCAAATAAAGCTTTTAGCAGAGATTGTTTTATACAACATAATATTGAACTTCTGCCTGATATGCTACATAGCATGGGAGGATCTAATGCTAAATATTGAACTTGAAGAGGCAAGAGAAAACACAAAATATTTTGGATGAGATAAAAAGAATTCAAAAAATCTCCAGGGAAGATAAGTATCTCCCAACAAATTAAGCTTTTACAGCAACAGCTAGCTGTGTTCATAAGATAAATGGAAATAAAAATGAACTATGTAAAGCAAAAATCACTTTGAATGTGCGAATAATTCAGGGAAACGGCTGGCATATAAACTATGAAAAGAAAGAGAAAAGAAAATGATAACAGAATTTCAAGAGGAAAATTCTGTATTAAGGGATAATGTTGTTATGCAAAAGCATTTAATCAGTATTATTCTAAATTGCATAAAGGACATGACATTTCTTTAGAGAAAATAGATGAATATCTTAGAAAACAAAATCTACCAAGGATTAAAGAGCAGACAAAGTGTACAGTTATATGCCTATGACAATAAGGAAAGTTTCAGCAGCTATATATAAAAAAAGATTAAATCAGGAAAGTTCCCTAACCAGATGGATTATTGGCTTTGTACTATAAATGTTTTGAGGACAAACTATTCAACCTCCACCAGACATAATAATTTTATCTTACAGGCAGAGATGACAGACACTTCGAAAGAGGCCAATGTAGAAGTAATACATATAGAGGTACAGGACCCTAACAAGAAACTCTAAAGCAGGGGCGTCTAACCTTGCCAACTTTAAGCCTTGTGGACTTTTGGGTGGGGCATTCTGCTAGTTGAAGTCCACAAGTCTGGACACCCCTGCTTTGCACCAATGTCACTATTGAATAACGACTGTACGTTGTTCACAATAACTATAGCTGAAAAACTGAAAATAATTTTCAAGAACTTATTCATGAGGATCAAGTAGGGTTTTTTCCCCCCTAAAAGACAGTTAAAGGGCAATGTTAGAATTGTGTTAGACATTTTGGAATATTTGGAACAACACAACAAGCTGCATTATTTCTTTAGATGCAGAGAGGGCTTTTGCCAATTTGGACTTTTCTGTTTAAAGTTTTGGGAGAATGAATGAATTTTGGAGAAAATTTTTATAAAATGAATGCAATTGATTTATACTTCACAGAAAACAGAAATAATTGTTAATAGATATCTAACAAACTATGTGAGATACAAAAAGGAGCAAAACAAGGCTGCCCATTGTCCCCTCTCCTGTTTATTTTGGTTCTTGAAATACTGAATAGAGACATAAAACATGACAAAAGGATTGTGAAAATAAAATGACATGTTGAGGACTTCAGTAGATGACTTGATGTTGGTTCTGGAAGATCCTTTAAAGGGAATTAAAATATTAATAGGTAAATTAGAAGAATTTGGTGCGCTAGCACATTTTAAGATTAATAAAAAGAAGACAAAGATGTTAACAAAAATATGAAAATACAAGATAAAGTAGAATTGATGCATATAGTGGGTTTTAAGATTGAGAAGGAGATAAAATACTTGGTATCACCATGACAAACATAAACTGTATGTTATTTCAAAATAATTATGTTAAGACATGGAATGAAATTAAAAAAAGATATGTTAAGATGAGACAAAATACAATTGTTGTTGCTGGGTAGAAATTTCTGTGATTGAATGTAATTTTTGTTTCAGACAAAAATTGTTTTGACAACTAATACACCACTTAAATAATCCCACAAGGATATATCTAAATGTGTATGGCAGTGGGGAAAAAAGTATGAGTTAATTATAAAATGATACAAGATGCAAAGGAAACAGGAGGATTGCATTTATCGGATTTAAAATTGTATTTTGCAGCTTGTTGTTTAGTTTGGATGACAAAATGGATGTCGCTGAAAAACATCAGATTTTGATGGTATGGATATCTGTGGTATGACAAAGCTAAGATTAATAGATTTTGTAAAATATGATGTCATGCATGCCATATTAAAAATATGGAATCGATGCAAATTCAGGCTGTATCCTAAAATACCCTTGTGGCTCGCACCACAACAAGCATTTTCTATATGAGAAATGCTAAAGTTTTGAAATTTGTCAAGGGAAATGTAAAATAAAATGAAGAGAAGTACATACTTGTCACTGGTTTTTCAATTTGCAACTATTAGAAAGGTTTAAAGTAGACAGAATAAGTGTTTTTTCCGGTGAGACCAGTCTATTAGGGCAACCTGGTCTACCCAACTATGGGACGGAGCATACTGCTTTCGCTTTCGCTTTCGCCTTTCAGCCCTAATCCAGGAGCCTTCGCAGGCAGTCGCTTTCGCGACAAACTATTTTTGTGTTGAATTTATATTTTACCGACAAGAAAGACAGAATAATTTATGGTTTTGAACATTGTCAGACTTACTTTGAAACAGAACTGTCTACAAGTGATGAACATATAATTGCCAAAACATATAAACCTTTATTAAAATTTGAAACAGAACAAGTAAAAGAATGTATGATGAATAGACTAGAAAGTTTGGTCACAATATAGAAATGAATCAATGGGAAAATATGTGGCTGAAAAAATTGAAATTTACCTTATGTCCTAACTTTAAAGAGAATTTTTGTAAAATGGTGCATTATTGGTATACGTCACCAGAGTACTTCAGATCTGTGTTGGAAATGTGAACAACATGAAAAGACATTTTACCATGATTGGTGGACATGTGGACATGTGAAAAAAAATTGGAAACAAATACATATACTAATTCAGAGGATCATAAAAATTAATGTATCATTGAAACCATTTTTGGGGGGATTAATGGAGAAATAACTGGAATTAAGTCATGGAACTTTGTTTTTATATATGATAATTGCAGCAAGATTATTATATACAACAAAAGTGGAAAGATTCAGCACTACCCACAATGAAGAAATGGCTGGTGAAGATGATGGACTTGCAGAGATGACTAAATTGATTTTGTTGATTATCAAAAAGGCAACATATACATTTATTCTGACTTGAAACCCTTAATAAACTTCTTGTATGCAACAGACAAAATGGACTTATGATTTATGGTTTTGATGAATAGAAAAAAATAAATTATAGAAAGGGAGGGCAAGGGTGTCACTGGAGAGTGTGAGGTAATTTTGTACTTATAATCCCTGCAAAGAAAATCAGAAGCAATTTTTTTATTTTTTATTTTTCACTTTTTGCTTTTTGCTTTACATTCTTTTCTTCACATTAGTTCTTGTTAGTTTTTATTTCTTTTTAAAATTTTAATAAAATTTTAAAACATGAGCACATATGTCATTTATGCAGAAAGTTTATGCAGAAAAGGATTTTTTGGTTTTGTTGAAATTAATTTCTAAATATGAGAATGCAACATGATATTTCATTTACTATATCTGAGATAATTTGAGATGTTTTCAAAAGTGTTGGCTGTTCTTAAAATAGAGAAGATATATTTCACTAGGAGAGTATCTTTGAGACATATTTTAGAAACACATAATTACAATTTTGCCCAGGAGTGTATGAGTTCATGTTTTATTTTATTTTTTTTCCTGCATGAAACCCTTATCTATATCTCTGAAGATTTAGTAGACCATAGGGTGCAATTTATATAATAAGCCATTTCATAAAACAATAATTTCTTTTGCACAAAAAATGTTTATCAAGTAGGGTTAGCTATTAATTTAAAAAGCTGCATAAGTTTTGATTAAGAAAGAAAAATGCTGAGCTACATAGTTATGGAGAACACAAATAAGATTTAAATGTTTAACAACAGGAAATAATATATCTTCTGCCACAGATTGCACCATGCTTCAGTCATCATGCTTAATATTAAAATAAATTTAAAAAGACCCCCAGGATCTCATTGATATAAACATTGGTTTTATTTTTAGCTACATATTCTCAAAACTGCAGTGATTATAATGTAATATTTCCCTTGCTTTGATGCTATGAAATACTTACTTAAAATAATGGCAGAAACTATTGTCCAGTTATTGATCAATCTGCTTGCATCTGCATTGTAAAACAATGTGCAGAAGAAACCAACTCAAGAAGTTCCAGACAACCTCTTGGATACCATAAAGCAATAATAAAACAATTATTACGTTCCTTGAAGTTCCTGTGTTGGTCATACTTTCGTCATATTTGTCTGTGTTGTTTCAGAAACCTACTTGGGGTCTGAATAAAAATGTATAATATTGCTTCCTTCTTTATTCTCATGGTTATCAAGAATACACATAGAAGACATGGATGTTCTCAGGAGCAGACTTTTCAAACAGTCAGGAATAGGGTGATGACCATATGATCAAAGCACTCCCTCTTTTTACATATGTCCAAGTGATGAGGCTTTGATTCCATAGTTACATCCACCTTCCTGATTTTTTAACATCCCTTTCCTGCAGACACTCTTGATCTAGAATGTTAAAATAAAATGACTGACCTTTGAGTAGTGCTGCCCTACATGGTGAATTGGAATAACTTTATTAATGCAATTTCTTACAACAATATAGAGGCTCCTACTTTAATCTTTATATAAATTCTGTCCTTGTTATATATGCACCTTATACAGTTGTGCTCATAAATTTACATACCCTGGCAGAATTTATGGTTTCCTGGCCATGTTTCAGAGAATATGAATGATAACACGACAACCTTTCTGTCACTCATGGTTAGTGTTTGGCTGAAGCCATTTATTATCAATCAACTGTGTTTACTCTTTTTCAATCATAATGACAACAGAAACTACCCAAATGACCCTGATCACAAGTTTACATACCCCAGTTCTTAATACGGTGTGTTGCCCCCTTTAACATCAATGACAGCTTGAAGTCTTTTGTGGGATGTGTGGATGAGGCTCTTTCTGTAGGAAGCCTACAGAAAACGTGATAGAATATTGTACAATCAGGCCAGAAATGTATTAACAAGGGAGATCAGAGCAGCAAAAAGAAGCTACTCTGAAAAGCGAAGGAATCAGTTCTCAACAAATGAACCAGCAAATATGTGGAAAACTCTTAAAAACATCACCGGTTACGGCAAACCTCCTTCCCAAGCTGAAGGAAAGCAGCAACTGGCAGATGACCTGAACGTNNCCTCCACCTCCCCAAACCATCAGCGATCCACCTCCGTGTTTCACATTAGGAATGGTGTACTTTTCATCATAGGCCTTGTTGACTCCTCTCCAAATGTAGCATTTATGGTTGTGGCCGAAAAGCTCAATTTTGGTCTCATCACTCCAAATGACTTTATGCCAGAAGGTTTGAGGCTTGTCTCTGTGCTGTTTGGCATATTGTAAGTGGGATACTTTGTGACATTTGCGTAGTAATGGCTTTCTTCTGGTGACTCGACCATGCAGCCCATCTTTCTTCAAGTGCCTCCTTATTGTGCATCTTGCAACAGCCACACCACATGTTTTCAGAGTGTCCTGTATTTCACCTGAAGTTATTTGTGGGTTTTTCTTTGCATCCCGAACAATTTTCCTGGCAGTTGTGGCTGAAAGTTTAGTTGGTCAACCTGACTGTGGTTTGGTTTCAACGGAACCCCTCATTTTCCACTTCTTGATTAGAGTTTCAACACTGCTGATTGGCATTCTCAATTCCTTGGATATTTTTTATATCCCTTTCCTGTTTTATACAGTTCAACTACCTTTTCCAGATCCTACCAGATCCTTTGACAATTCTTTTGCTTTCCCCATGACTCAGAATCCAGACACGTCAGTGCAGCACTGGATGAAGGATGCAAGGGTCTCATTGGCCAGAAACTCATTGGCCTTTTATACATACACACTAATTACATGCAAACAGATCACAGGTGAGGATGGTTATCTTTAATAGCCATTCACACCCCTTTGTGTCAACCTGTGTGCATGTTATCAGGCCAACATCACCAGGGTATGTAAACTTGTGACCAGGGTCATTTGGGTAGTTTCTGTTGTCATTATGATTGAAAAAAAGGGTGTATGGGATGTTCAGGGAGGGGTAGCACCTGTTCTGTCCCAGCACGGCAAACCCCCAGAAAGCGACACACACACACTGTTCTTTAAACAAAAAGGCTTTAATACTAATAATTGCTTAGTATTAAAGTGAATACTAATTCTTTGCCAAAGTGTTTGTTTTCAAGCACAGAACACTTTGGCCGGGATTTCAAATGTGAAAGAGACAAGCAGGTCAATTAATCCGTCAAATAATAATTACTTGCTGAAGTTGGCCAAGAGCCCGGACTGGAGTCAATCCAACTGATAGGGACGAGGTTCAGAAGGCAGCCAAGATGAATACAAACAAAATTGTCTTCAGCAAAAGTGTGTGGTGTGATCCACCCTTATATAGTCTTAGGGCGTGGCCCCTCTGCCAGCAAGCTTACTTTCAAGGAGACCTCCTTCTACACAGCCACTCTTGCCAGCTAGCTGCCCTGTGTGCTCTGGCATCAATCAGAGGCCCCTCCTCTTCACTGGAGTTACTGAACTCCAGCTGCCCTTGCATACAGTATAACTCATACTGAAATAAGGTGGATGATAATTTATATGCACGTCATCTGTTTATTTTAATGATTTCTAATGACTTATGAAGTATATGCTGGACAGTTTATTTTTAGGAGAGAAGCCCTAGTCAACTGCAGCAGTTCTACCTGGCTAGGTAGTGTATGGGGTATAGGTAGTGTATGGGGTATGGGGTGTATGGGGTGTTCAGGGAGGGGTAGGGGGTGTGCAGGGAGGGGTAGCACCTCTGGTGTAGGGGCATGTTTTGTCCTTTTAGGGCAGCTCATCCACCTTTGGTCCCCACCTGTCACTCAGCTCTTACCTGTGGCTCCTAGTAGCTGTAGCATGCGCAGCGGCCACACCCCAGGCAACAGCTTCAACAGGCTGGCCAAATCAGGTTGAGAGTAGCCATTGGGTCATTGACCTTCAGTGAGATAGGGACTTGTCTATCCCAAGCATGTGAAGACAGATTCCGGTGGACTGAGTGGATGAAACCTACTAGAATAGGACAACGGTCATGAAGGCGGTCTCTACAAGCGATGTGGTACGCTAAGAGCATGGCAAGACATGAAAGACGCTCTGGTCAACCACTTCACCCAGCCCATCTCCAACTGTCTCGACTCTTGTCCTGCTATTGGAGCAAGATAGAATCTGGGAAGAGAGAGAGGCTGACTATGCGCACCTCTCCCTCACTTTAATCCAAGTCTTGACATCCCCCCAATTCCCGTGAACCTTCAAAGTCCTGTGGCGGTGGGCGAGCAATGAAACAGCAGGTGTGGATACACTGGGAGCTGTAGCCATGGACCTGCACACAGGCGACTCAGGTCTAATGGTTGTCTTCTTGCTGACCAAAGCAACAGCTGAATTCGGCGTCTACCCGAGTGACTGAGCAGCCCTCTTTAGGACCACACTGCTCACCTCCATAGTAAGAGGAAGGGGCTAGAAAAGGTGCCCTAAACATTGTTGCTTCATAGAACCCTGTCCAGCTTACCGCGGCTGGAGGGGATCCCATTTCATGAGGTCGAATAACAAAACTTCAAAGAAAACATAAGGTGACACCACTCATCACTGGCACATGGAACATACGTATGCTTCAAGACAACCCCTTAGCAAATTGACCAGAAAGAAGAACAGCCCTGGTCTCCAGAGACCTCACAAGATTTAACATCGATATTGCGGCCCTGTGTGAAACTCGTCTAGCCAACGAAGGTCAGCTCACAGAAACAGGATGTGGTTATACATTCTTCTGGTCTGGACGCAGCAATATCGAACGCCGTGAATCTGGAGTTGGCTTTGCGGTTAAAAATCATCTTGTCCGCAAACTTGCCAGCCTTCCCAAAGGCGTGAATGACCAATTCATGACACTACATCTCCCACTACCAAGAGGAAAGCAAGCCACACTGATCAGTGCCTACACACCTACAATGACGAACCCGGATGAAGTAAAGGACAAGTTTTATGAAGATCTCGATGCCCTACTTTCATCTGTGAAGTGTACCAACTGACTGATTCTACTTGGCGATTTCAACGTGAGAGTAGGATCCAATCACTCTGCCTGGGATGGTGTCATTGGAAAAAATGGAATTGGCAAATGTAACAGCAATGGCCTATTACTACTGAAGACATGTGCAGCTCACGATCTGATCATCACCAATACCATCTTTTGCCTGCCCATTCGCAAAAAGACATCCTAGATGCACCCACGCTCCAAGCACTGGCATCTTATTGATTATGTCATCGTGAGGAGGAAAGACAGACAGGATGTAAGGGTGACCAAGGCCATGCCGAGTGCTGACTGTTGGACTGACCATAGACTCATCATCTCCAAATTAAGCTTTCACATCAAGCCAAAGAGACATCCACAGGGAAACAAAGCTGTGATGAAATGGATCAATGTCAGTAAACTGAGGAACCCCAACACAGCAGCTTCACTAGCAGAAGATCTTGATAACCAACTCGCAGAGCTGCAATTAGAGGTAAATGCTAAGAAGGATTGGGAACGCTTCC
>QLTV01012184.1:7764998-7778394 GCA_003457575.1 Thermophis baileyi | reverse complement strand
AGCTTTGCAAGATGCAGGCCTCCTGGTTGAGTACCAAAGCAGATGAAATTCAGACGTTTGCTACTAGAAATGATGTTAAACGATTCTATGAAGCCCTCAGATCCTTGTATGGACCTCAGCCCTCAGGGAGCTCCCCTCTACTGGACTCAGATGGTGCAACGCTCATCACTGAGAAGACTCTGATTCTACAGCGATGGGCTGAGCACTTCCAATCCGCCCATCTTCCATCAACAATGAGGCGATCAATAGAATGCCCCAGGTGGGTATCAACCACAGCCTGGACTCCCCACCATCAAAGACTGAAACCCTACAGGCCATCAGCCAGCTGTCCAGTGGCAAAGGCCCAAGATCTGATGCGATCCCAGCAGAGGTCTATAAGGATGGCGGTGCAGTGCTTGTCGACAAACTCACTCAGTTGTTCCAGTCTTTCTGGAATCAAGGATCCATTCCTCAGTAACTGAAAGATGCATCCATCGTACACCTCTACAAGAGGAAAGGGAATTGACAAGTCTGTGACAATCATAGAGGAATATCACTGCTTTCCATTGCAGGCAAGATCCTTGCACGAGTGTTGCTGAACCACCTGACTGACCACCTGGAACAGGGTTTATTACCTGAGGCACAGTGCGGTTTCCGCAAAGAGCATGGCACTGTGGACATGATCTTCACAGCCCAACAGCTCCAAGGGAAGTGTCAAGAGCAGAATCATGAATTGTACACCACCTTTGTGGATCTCACTAAGGCTTTTGACACTGTCAGTCGTGAAGGTCTGTGGCGCATCATGTCAAATTTTGGGTGCCCTGATAGATTCATCCTGATGGTACGTCAGTTCCACGATGGTATGACGGCTCGTGTTCTGGACGACGGAGAAGCTTCAGAGGCTTTTCCTGTTCCAAATGGCTTCAAGCAAGGGTGCAGGTTGGCACCGACCTTCTTCAGCATAATGTTTTCAGCCATGCTGTCAGATACCTTCCAGAACAGTTCCTTGGGAGTTAGCCTGAGATACAGGACCGATGGGAAACTGTTCAACCTGCGAAGACTCCAGGCTGTCACCAAGATAAAGGAGACTGTGCTACGTGACCTCCTCTTTGCTGATGGCTGTGCCCTAAATGCTGGATCAGAGCAGGAAATGCAAGCCACTGTGGACAAATTTGCAGCAGCATGCGACAACTTCGGCCTCCTTATCAACATAAAGAAGACCGAAGTGATGCATCAGCCAGCTCCGAAAGCCCAACACCAAGAGCCCACCAAGACAGTGAAGGGACAAAAGCTGCAAGCAGTGGATTTACATACTTTGGCAGCACCCTCTGCCGTGCAGTGACAATTGACATTGAGGTCAACTGCAGAATTGCCAAGGCAAGCTCTGCATTCACCAGACTACTGACCAACGTGTGGGACCGCTGTGGAATAAGCCTTGCTACAAAGTTCAAAGTCTACCGAGCAGTAGTGCTAACTACCCTGATGTATGCCAGTGAGACTTGGACTGTATACAGGAGGCACGCTAGGCAATTGAACCACTTCCACATGACCTGCCTCCGTAGAATTCTGAGGATCCAGTGGCAGGACAAGGTGCCAGACACAGAAGTCCTCTCCAGAGCAGGCCTGGCATCAGTTCACACCCTGCTGATGAAAGCCCAGACACACTGGGCAGGCCATGTTGCAAGGATGCCAGACCATCGCATCCCCAAACAGCTCCTCTATGGTGAGCTGTCTCAAGGAAAGCAATCAAACGGGGGACAAAGGAAGCGATACAAAGACACGTTGAAAGCCTCCTTCAAGTCCCTGGATATCGACACCACCTCCTGGGAAACCCTGGCACAAGATCGATCAACATGGTGCACGCTGATCCACCAAGGCTGCCAGACATCTGAGGACAGAAGAACAATCATAGCACAAGAGAAGTGAGCACTCCACAAAGCCAGAGCTGCAAATGCTGCAACAATGGTGCCCACACATGTTTGCCCAACATGTGGCAGAACATTTCATGCCCGTATCGGCCTTACCAGCCACCTACGGACACATCGTGGAAAGCCCACAACCTGTTAGATGTCAAGGTCCTCTTCGAACATGATGGACGAACATCATGATTGAAAAAGAGTAAACACGTAAACAGTTGATTGATAATAGATGGCTTCAGCCAAACACTAACCATGAGTGACAGAAAGGTTTTCGTGTTATCATTCATATTCTCTGAAACATGGCCAGGAAATCATAAATTCTGCCAGGGTAGGTAAACTTATGAGCACAACTGTAGCTCCTGCTCAGGAGATTTTGAAAAATTTCATCAATTTGCTTCTTTTAAATGTTTATAATTAGGAGTATTTGGTTATGGAGATGTTCTTATAAAATAAGAATAATTAGCTTTCAGTTCTCCTAATTTTCAGCAATTTAAAAAGAAAAGGTGAATAATTAGTCAAGACAATAATTTGGATAAATGCCTTTAATAATTCAAAATGTGATCCATGCTAACTTTTGATATTGAATGCACTGGACTGCATCAGATAGGGTAAAAATGAATATGATTTTATTTGCTTAATAATTTTTCATCTGTTCTTGCAAGGGGAAAAAACCTCTTCCCCCCCCTGTAATGATTAACTACACATAATGAAATACAAGTTCTAGTTTTCAACGTGAAGATTGATCAAGTCACTAGACTGAATCCCAATTTAATTTTAAGAGACATTTGAATTAACTGTACATGAGCATTTTCTTTCAGGATTGATAATAACTTTTTAGAATCTTTGAGGGGAAAGGTTTCAGCAGCTATGAATGTGACATCTAATATAGGCAATTTTCAGCCGTGCTTATTACTTTATGCAATAATTTGCATAAATGAATGCCACTTCTGCTTAGGTTGATTACAGAAACTTGCACTAGTACAGTTTGCAATTTGCTTTACAACTCAGTTATAGAACCTCTCTTGTTTATATTTGCTAATTTGAATCCTGAGATAAGACATTTTAGTCTACTGCTTGGAAAGAAGGAAAAGGGTAAGGGGAAAAGGGAAAGGGGAAAGGGGAAAGGGGAAAGGGGAAAGGGGAAAGGGGAATGGAAGCTCTTTGGTACTTATGAAGTTACACCTGCCTAAGTTCCCCTGGTGAGAACAGGGGGTCATAATAGTGGTGGAAGATTTGGTCAGAAGCACTTGGATGGTGACAGACTACTAGATCACTGAGTATACCAGTGGATTTATTGGGATCCTTAGTCTGGGAAATGAGTCTGTAAGAGTTGGGAGAAACTAATATATTTGGGGAAAGATAAGGTGACAGGCAGGCAGGAAGGTTGTGGTGATAATGGATAACACAAAGTGTGGTGGGAGTCATGGGGCAGTTTGCTTATGGGAAAGGTAGTCCTGGTATTTCTTTGATTGATTGATTGATTGATTGATTGATTGATTGATGGATTGATTGATTGATTGATTGGAGTTATGGAGCTGCTCAATTCAACCAACATGACTCTGGGTGATGTACCACAGAAACAAATATAATAAAAAAACAACAAATATGTAAATTATAAAATAATGACCAAATGGAACAATTAGACCAGCGGTTCTCAACCTGTGGGTCGCAACCCCTTTGGGGGTCGAACAACCCTTTCACAGGGGTCGCCTAAGCACGCGCTAGTCCGCCATCTTGGTGCCATGCCCCCTTTGTTACCTCATTGCGCGTGGGGAGGGGACAGGGAGGGGGGTCGCGGTGGCGGGGAGAGGGTCACGCCATTAGGAAGCTTGAGAACCACTGAAACAAAAGGTGGCTCCAGTCAACTGAATCTGAAATACCTGGAGGAAAAGCCAGGTCCAACAGTTTTTCTAAAGCCAAGCACAGCATGGCTTTATTGGTCTTATATTAGTACTGTGTTCTGTCCCCACTGCCCAGTCATTGATCCTTAGATCAGATTTGTGGCTACTGCTGATTAATATCAGTCACCTCTAATAAGATTAAACATATTAGAAATAACTGATATTAAACTCATCCAGGACTGGCTTCTGGGTACAATTCAATGTGCTGGTTATCATCCAAAAGGCCTACATAGCGTATGACTGGGTTATGAAGGCTACCTTTTAGAAGATCATATGCACATCCCACTTGCTTTAACAGGGTAGGCATGTTCTGGGTTTCTTCTTTGGAACAGTGTCATCTGATGGGTCCTATACTTTTCTATAATATCACCTGCCCTTTGAAAAGATAATGACCTTGATGTTCAATCTATTATTGATTATTGATGACTGATTTTATATTGGATTGTCTTTCTTGTAAGCCTCCCAGAGTATCATTTTCCAAGTTAGGCAGCCATATAATATTTTTTAAAGGTAAACCAATAAACTAACTCCTCTGTAGTGTTGCCATGGTCTGAAGCCAATTTGGGCCCATCTCTTAAGTCCTAAGATTGTCAGGCAGAGGTTGCACCTGTGTGTCATAGTCAGGTTAGAAACTTCCAAATGTTCAGCCAGGTCTACTAGACTTCTGAAAGCAACAACTCAAGATAGATTTCATGGTCCCTATAAATCTCTGCTTTTATTGTTATACTGCCCTTATAAGTGTCTAGTGAGGTTGTTGATAGGTGAAAAAGTGAGATAAGAAATTGGTTTAGTGAAAATATGACAAATTGTCTGGGCAGAAAAAAAAAGCAGAAAACAAAGACTGATTTTTTTTAGTTACATCTGAACATCCAATGTTAGTTGGATTAATTAGGTTTTCTTCAATAAATCACTCTTGTTTGTACAGTTCATTGTGCACTGACATATTGAGAGTGGAGGGGGATTCCAAACTGTGCCCTAGGTTATTTGTCACCACATTGCTCCTGTCTGTTTCTTAAGCAAGTTTCAGACATTTCAGTTGAGGTTGCAGTGGGTATTTCAAATTTGTCATCACTTTTCTCCCTGTCTGTAAAGAGAAAATTTAAAAATAAATACATTGCAAAAGAATAAATGTCTCTTTTTATTTGTTCTCTTTATTGTCCATAAGACTTTAACAGAAGGCATCTAAGTATTTCTTAGATACTCTTTTGAAATATAATGGTTTTAAAAGCATGGAACCTGGTGCCTAATGAAATTTTATCTGGGTTCCACAATTATCATTTTTTCATTCTGATCTCTCAGTCTTCAAAAACATTTTTGTCACCTTACAGTATTTGGGTGGCTCATATATAGTTGACCAAATGTAAACACAAGTTTGTGCTTGACAAGTATATAAGTTTCAAAAGCATATATTCAGCTTGTATTTCAGTTATATTTATGCTGTTTAGATTTTTGCACTTATTTATATCTTGTTACCTTCCCTCTGTGTTTTATTATCCTTCCTGTGACTCAAATTAGTGAAATGAATCCTTAGAGCCTAATTAAGTTGCAATAAACTGTTGTTCTCATCCCTTCCTCCCTCTTGTTCCTTTGAAATGGGCACACAAGAAAAAGAGATTGCTGGAAGGACAAATTCTAGCCCAATTTAAAGGAACATGTAAAAAAGGTACAGCAGCATATGTATTAGACTTCCAAAATAACAACCTGTGTAATTAGGTAAGCTTCATGATTTGCATTAATATATCATCATTCATGTATCCTGATTTGTTTCTCTTAGATAATTAGGGAAAGGTTTAATGGAGGATTTGAAAGAACTAAGAAGAGTTGATAAGATGGTGGCCAGTATGGAAGTATTGAAATCTGAATGGCTGATGGGTGTCATTTAAACATTCTTGAACCAACATAAAATTTGCTATCCAGATTGCTGATTTCTATCTTACCTTTATTGTTCTGTTCTTAGTCAGTGTCATCCACATGACTTAACACCAACACAATTAAATGTTGAACTACCTAATTGACTTTATGCATCTTGAGACTGCCTTTGGATGATGTTAAGGAATGGGAGAACTTACAAGGCAAGGACAAATTAAGTCTGTTTTTCATGGCCTGTGACAAGATGAAAGCAGTATAATGGAGTTACTGTATGTTAGAAAAATATATATGGTAAATCCATGCTTGTGCTGTGCTTAGATGCAGATTAGAAAATACCTTGGTATGAAGAAAACATCTTATTTAACAAGATGTTCTAAGGGGCAACAATATGTATTAGAAAAAAAATCAGAAAAGACATATATTTGGTCTAAGGTGAAGAAGTTAATAAGATCCTATATGAAGTAATAACCAGAAAATACTAGTGGTACATTTCTGTAAAGAGATTCTGGTATCGTTTGAAAATTGGAAAAATTCTGACTAAGACTAGTTCCAAGATAGATTATAGTTGAATTTATAATAAAAATATAAAATAATTTACCGAGTTATTTTAAAAATCCAACACTATGTATGATGAATGTATTTGTCTAGACAGACAGACAGACAGATAGATTTCAAGATTGGAGCTTTGAAGCTCCATAGGGCAAACCATTCTCCTCTTCATACTTCTTTTATCACCTTAGAAATTATCACCAGGGATAGGCATAAAGTCTGTTGAGCAAGATCTGGGAAAATAGTTCGAGGAAAGTTCAGATTTAAAAGCAGTTTTATGACATAAGCTATTAATACTCTTAATAAAATAAAACAATCATCAAGTTCTTACAAAAACACTTTAAGGAAAAAACAACAAAAATAATATCATTTGAGGAATGATAGAAGAGAATATTTGTAACTCAGAGTTATATGGGGAGTCCTTGGAATTCTCTGAGAGTGGTGGCTTTCTTGCAGTGCACTGATGATATTGCCTAGTTTGCTAAAGAAACATCTGCAAGAAAACCACAAACTCGGAGAGCCCCAAGGATCCTATCGTATTTTGAGGAGTAATACAAATGTCATAGGGACAGTGATTGATTGACTGAGTGCCAACACATGACTTTTGACACATGTAGATAGTTCCCCCCCCCCATGAGTCAGATCAATATTTGCTGCCTAAGTACAGGTCACAAAGCACTTTCTGAGTGCAAGCCAGATGACATTTTTCTGCCATTCCCAACCCATTACAAATGCATTCCATATGCAGGGTGGGCTTCAAAATTTTTAGCAAGGGGTTCTCTGCCCGGTTGCTGGGTGGGCGTGGCCATGGTGGGCGTGGCCTAGTCAGCCTCCTGCACAGTGGGAGGCGGCGTTTTTGCCCTCCCCGGGTTCCAGAGGCTTTCCTCGAGCCCCCGAGAGGGCGAAAACGGCCTCCCCAGACTCTGGAGGCCCTCTGTAAGCCAGAAACGGGCCCATTTCTGGCCTTCCCAAACTTCCGGTAGGCCAATTTTTCACCCTCCCCGAGCCTCCGTGCACGCCCTGCACTTACCTGCATCCAAAATGGGCTGCGTGGGGACTCCTGGGAGGGGCGGTGTGGGCGGGGCAGGGCCAGCCAGGAGTGGGATTTGGGGGTTCTACAAACTGCACAGAATCTTAGCTAGAGATTCTCCCAAACCCCTGCGAACCCCCAGCAGCCCACCCCTGCCCACATGCGTATTTCTCACTTTCAATTCAAAAGTGGTATTTTCTGACCTGAGCTGCAGTAAACACTTCAAAGCTGATGGTCTCCAACACTTTGTTCCATTCTACCAGCAGCCCTGGCTCTGATTGGCTGTTGCCTTGCACATCCCTTCCATTCCAGCAGGTGGTTGCTTCTCAAATCTTACATCTTACATCTCAAATCTTACATCTTCAAATTGGAAACCTTTTGGTTTCTGCTCATACTGGGTACAGGATGAGCTGGGTGAAGCATTTCTCTTTGATTTCTCATCTCCTGCCCAAAATATTATGACCTTTCCTTCTTTTTTCATTTTTAAGTTGCCGTTACCTTGTTCCTTTGTTTGTCTGAAATGAGCTATTAGTTCTTCTTTGCTACAAAGTTTCCATGGATTTAATAGGTGCGTAGAAACAAAGGACAAAGCGTTTCTGATTGTTTTGATTATTATAGCATCAGAGCTACAGTGGTGCCCTAAGGGGGGAAAAAAAGAAAAAGAAAGGCTCTGCATTAGTGTCAAAGAAGATGATGTGGAAGTATGAGATGAAAGCACTCATGTGTGCAAACAACTGGGAAAGGAACGTGTCAGCCTTTTGAGAAAGATCAGGTCAGAAAAGAAGACACCACAAGACCTGTGGGAACTCTATTGTTACAGGGTATAACAAAACCTTGAAAACTTGACAGAGATCCTCTTTTTCTTCTCTTATACAATCTTGACTTTTTTCTTCACCTTCCTCCTGCCTATCTAGGCTAAGCTAATGCTTCCATTATAGTTGCAAAATTCTTCTTCAAGGCCATTTCTATAGTCCTCATTAGGATGGAAAGGTGCAAGGATGATTATGGAGGGGATAGTTGCTGAAAGGAACCAGTTGTCAATGGATGTCAGTCCTTCAGAGTAGATCAGGAAACAGCGTCCACATGAAGGCTAGAATTATATTTTATTGAACTTAGGTGTGATAACAGAATTCTCCCAGTGAATAGGGAGGAGCCTGCCTTTTTCCAAATACACCCTTGTTTCCTAGGATTCAAAGCTTTCAGTGTAATGGTGTGAGAGAACTTTGAGGGATGAGTTGAAGAGATGCTGCTGACCAACAATTAAACAAGAGAGGGAAGATCCCCCCAAAAAACTTAACACTGACAGGTTCTGACAGGCTCTGGAGAACCGGTAGCGGAAATTTTGAGTAGTTCGGAGAACCGGCAAATACCACCTCTGGCTGGCCCCAGTGTGGGGTGGGAATGGAGATTTTGCAATATCCTTCCCCCAAGAGTGGGGAGGGAATGGGGATTTTGCAATATCCTTCCCCTGCCACGCCCATCAAGCCATGCCCATAGAACTGGTAGGGAAAAATTTTGAATTTCACCCCTGCTTCAGACTTGCAAAATTCTGTTAATGTAGCCTTACAATAAACTAGCTCATATAGTTGTTTCCTGTCTGGTTTTCCTGGAAGGGCTGATATTCAGCCCTCTTTGCTGAAAAAGCAATTCTTGCTTTTTTCCCTTAAGATCATGGATCTGATTCTCTACACTGGTAGACTGTCCCAAACAGGCTTTTCTTTCCTGAATGGATAGGAAAGACAAGAAGTAAATACAGGATAATCATCTTGACTGAGCACCTATCTGGCCCCATTCTCTTATAGATCTCAGACACATTGTGATATGTACACACACACACACACACACACACACACTTATGGTACTTTATCCTCATTTCTCATTAATTGGGATATAAGTGGGACATGGCACCCTCTCTATATTTTGAAAATACAACCTCATGATGCCTCCTTCATTTCATTGCCTCAGAGATATACTGTATATGGTTCCCATTCTTCAAATGTTCCAGATGTTTCTTAAGATGTGGCTCTACTCCCTCATAGCTCCCTAATGGGGACAGAGTGTTTGTGAAGCCCTTTGAGAGTTTTCTTTTTAATGTTACATATGGTTTTCTCGTGTTCTTTTTCAAAATTATGTATTATTTATCATTATAAACTGCTTATAATGAATAAATCTCAAATCCACTGTATCCAAAATTTGTCTTTTGCTGTTCCATCTTATCTAATGTTTTCCATCTTATCCTGGAATAAGTCTTGGTGGATTAATAACGTACAATATCCCACTCATAATTTTCTTGGTGAAGTGGTCATGGGTGGGCATCGCCAAATTCCTGTTAACCAGTTGAGGTTATTTTTGCAGCATCTGCTAGTAGTGTGGACAAGAACATTCAAGACATTCAAGAACAAGCATATCGAGTTCTGATTAGTAAGAGTTAATTAACAGAAAGTTAAAGCAAGAACCCAAGAATTCCAGCAAGTACACTACTTTCAATTGGAAAATCTATATGTACGACATATAGAGAAGTTATGCTTCTCTTTCCTGTTTTTATTCCATATAAAGGAAAGGATTGTATTTCTGTTAAATGAGGACCGATTGCATTTGTTGATTGTTTTGGAAACGCCTCTGTACATTATATTAATCTTAGTATCAGCTCTTAAACTGCTGTGGGCTCTGTCCCATCCAGTTAATGGGGAGTGCTCTTTATTACTATTTTGACTTGGCCTACAGGATAGGTCAGATGCAGGACCTTATTTCCAGAGAGGCATTTGCCTCCACTCCAAAATGCCCATCACATCTTATGCAGGATCATTATAACTCTAATGTACTGATCTCCTGTGGAAACTAAGTGAATTGGCATGTGTTCAACATGTTTTGTACCTGCAACAAATATTATTTAAATGAAGTCTCAGGGAGAAACTCTGATATGAATGTTATTGTTATCCATTCTTTTTCTCGGGTCAAGTCTGAAAATAACAAAATTCCAAGGATAACATCACATGAGAAAACCCAGACTTTTATATAAAGGTAAGTGAAATATTTATTTATAAGTCATTCTGGCAATTAAGGATTCCATCTGCTTCTTGAATTACTAAATCTGCAGGCTATAGACTATCACAGCTTGCAGATCTATCCCTAAAGAAGGAATGAAGCAAAGAAGAGCTGACTCTATTATCCCCTAATGGCCCTGGCCTGCAGTTTCAGGTGTTGCCTTTTGGGGCTATGATTGATCGACAAAGGCTATTTCAAATGCCCCCTATTTGTGCATTTCTACTGCAGATGGACTACTGAGAGATTTAAATGAATTATCTCCAAGGCCTGACAATAAAAGCCTCGTATTGAATAGTTGATATTAACTGTTGTAGCAGAGAGAAGGTCAAAGTCAGTCTTTCCAGAGAGTATATTCAGTGTTAGTGCCTGTCACTAACACTGTTGAAACTCTTTGCTCAGTTTTTAATTTACTGTTGTATTCTAGTGGGTTTTTTGGGATTAGTCCCAAGGTAAATGCAACAGAATGATTTAAGGTGAAAAGGATTAAGGAAATAGTTGACACTTAGAAGAAAGTAAGTCGCAGGAATGCTTAATAATTATTTCATGCCATTCTGGACCCTTAAACCCTATAAAACTATAATTTAAGTTAAATGCAGGGAGGGGAAAACCCCCCTGAAAATATAAACAAATGCTAGAGTTGGAGGTATTGATTTCTGCAATATTATACTTTTGTTATTATCGAAATAACAAAAAAGAAAAAGAAAAACCAAAGGAGATCATGACAAAAATAATAAAAATACAAAACAATAAATAGATTAATACATATTTCATTACAATGTGCGGGGATTTGCCATGAATAAAACGTTCTTTCTGATACATTGAACTTTTTCTGATAAGTGGGGCTATTGATACTTTACTGAAAAGGGACAAGATCATTTTGGCTTAAAATACTAATTCAGTTACCGGTAATTAACCAATTCAGGTTTCTGTTCACCCATTCTCCTTACAAATCACAATAAAGAAATGTCTAACACATTTAACTACCTTAGCTTAATAGTTTTAGATAAAGGAAGCTACTACAACCTTAGTAAATGACATGGGAGGACAAACAATTTGATCTGCAAGCTTTCAATCTTCCTTGTTTTCACTCACAAACTATATATCTTGTTGTTCATATAGTGTATACCAGAGGTGGGTTCCTGCTGGTTTGGACTGGTTCTATAGAACCGATAGTAAAAATAGGGACTGGTTCGCCGAACTGGCAATAACCGCAGCCTGGCCACGCCCCTGCGCCGGTTCCGTTTGCTCCCCCCGTGCCGGTTCCGTTCGCTCCCCCCCACGTGCCCGGTTGCCACTCGCTCGCCCCACCCATCCGCATCATGCTTGCCCCGCCTGCCTACCCATCCGCCACTCACTGACTCGCTGACTCACTGGCTCACTGATCGCCCCGGCTCTGAGAGCCCTATATATACCATGTTCACCATGCAGTCTGGTCTCGCCCTCACGTTGTCACTTCCTGACTTACTTGCATTACTGCTGCCTCCTCCTGCGGCTGCCTAAAGGTAAGTAAGCCTATGGCTGTGACTTCGTGGGGCATGGATGGTAGAGGGGTGGGAAGAAACTACCGAGAGTGCCGCTGGGCTTTGCTGTCTATGCGAGCCCAGGAACTGGCTGAGGCCTTCTTTGCCACCATTCCCTGGGCTCGCGTAGACCACGAAGCCCGGCGGCGCTCGGAGGGTGACTTTGCGGGGGCAGGGGGGTGGGAAGAAACTACTGAGAGTGCCGCCGGGCTTTGCAGTCTATGCGAGCCTGGGGACTGGCTGAGGTCTTCCTTGCTGCCATTCCCTGGGCTCGCGTAGACTGCGAAGCCCAGCAGAACTCGGAGGGTGACTTTGCGGGGGGCGGGAAGAAAATACCAAGAGCGCCGCCAGGCTTCATGGTCTACGTGAGCCCTGGGACTGACTGAGGCCTTCCTTGCCGCCACTCCCCGGGCTCACATAGACCACGAAGCCCGGTGGTGCTCTCGGTAGTTTCTTTCTGCCCCCGCGCACCCCGCAAAGTCACCCTCTGAGCACCACCGGGCTTCGTGGTCTATGTGAGCCCGGGGAGTGGCGGCAAGGAAGGCCTCACGTAGACCGCGAAGCCCAGCAGCGCTCAGCTGAGGCCTTTCTTGCCACCACCCCCCAGTCCCCAGCCTCGCCTGGCTGGCTAAGCCGCCTTGGCTCCATGCCAGGTGGGCCTAGCTGACTGGGTTGTCCCTGTGTTTCTCCAGTCCAGCTTACCTTCAGCCAGACTCCGGAGTGTCTGGTCGCCTGCTGCCTACATCCATCTCATCGGAGAGCAGATGATTCTGCCTGCTGGTAAGTGGCTGGATTGTTTTTTCTTTATGCTTTTAATTTTTTTTTAAGGATATTTTATTGTTAATTGTTTTCAGGACATTTTGTTGTTTTTAGGAAATTTTTTTTAATTTTTTTATTGTTTTTAGGAATTTTTTTTAAAAAAAAATTATTGTTTTTAGGGGAAAAAATTACAGAAATTTTATTGTTTTTAGGAAATGTTTTATTTGTGATGCAATATCTTGCTTTTAAGTGTGCAGGTTTTGGTTCAATACTGTCACCTAGTGGAAAATAACCTGTACTATTCTTTTTTAAAAAAACAAAACATTAACATTAACAGAGTTGGAAGGGACCTTGTAGGTCATCTAGTCCAAACCCATAATGGGTGTTTTCTTTCATACTTTTAGATTTCTAACTTCTGTTTCTGTTAGTTAGCCATTGATAAATTAAATCCCACGTTAAAAAGTATTCAAAGCCTTCTCCTTGATTTTAATTGTCTATTTATTCATTTCTGCACATTGTAATATTTTCTTTATTCATTTTCATATCTTTGTTTTCCCACTGTTGTGCAAACACAATTCCAGCAGCTGTTAACATGTGTAAAATTAAATATGTATTGTATTCCCTTTGAAATACACAATATTTCTGGTTTTAAATCCATATCTTGCTTTACCATTGCTTCTAACCATGACACTACTAACTCTTGAATAGCTACTTGGACTGACCTAAGTACTGAATCTAATTCATATATTCCTGTTTTTTGAACTGAGGAATAAATTTCAGAAAAAGAAATCTGTATTGCTTTGTGAATATACCTATGACATTCAT
>QLTV01012184.1:7708454-7746090 GCA_003457575.1 Thermophis baileyi | reverse complement strand
GGGCTGCAGCCCAGGGCTTGGTGTAGAACAGTAGAACAACCTCCTTAAAAAATAAAAGATTGGGACTGGCCTGAGGAGATGTGCAAGGTTGTGCTATGAAGCATCTTGCCAGTAATTGGCATTCAGACAAATCAGTCATTAATAGGCATATAGAAATAAACCATATTTGCACACCATTCAAAAGAGACAATAAAACAGTTAAGAAGAAGAAGAAACCAGAACATCCTCTCCAGAAACCAACACCCAGATAAACAGGGATTAACACCAGACAAACAACCAAGCAGAAGACAATATTAAGTAGTTCCTAATCCAATTAACTACCAAGGAGAAAACTCCACTGGCAGGGCAAGCTATTATATGTACACAAGGAGCAAATCTCACACTCAATACCCTTCACCTATAACTCTACCGCAAATATCTGCTGGATATTTGCACAACATTCCAATCATCAAGCGCCAATTGCGAGCGAGGGTTCAGACGTGAGAAACTAAGATGAGACAGACTTTCAGTGACTAACAGTACATTACCGTAAACACTATACAAGTATTTTAATATTGCAGACTTGCAGTATTATAAGTGATACTGATATATAGCACTTTTAATTAAGTGGGTACATTGAATAAACATAACTCTGAGTTTCAAATAACACTGATTTCGTTGTTGTCTTGGGTGACATCTGTGAAAAAAATTCAGGTGCTCAGGCATGAAAATGTGCCGCTCAAACACTATACTTTTCCGCACACACTGAAAAAAAATTAGAGGGAACATTGGATAGGAGGCTTGCAGGATTTTGGATAAATTTCCCAGACTACTTCAATCTAATCCTATTCCTATCAATATTTTCACCTACAACCCACCAAACATGTAATTCCTTAATTAACCATTTAGGTATTCTTTTCTTCCAATGATTTTTTTAAAATTTATGCTCACAGCCTTTGGTTTCCTTCATCTCACGCTAGTATTACATCCTTCTTGTTCAGAAATAATACAGTTTCGGATAAAGATTAGCACCTAATGAATGAGTTTATTGTATTTTTTATTTTAAAATGTAGTTTGTTTCTTAGAAAGAGAGCCAAATTTTAACATTTTAAAAAAGTTTGAATGTTTCATTATTGCTGCAGGTTTTTAAATTGTTATGTATGCATTATTTAATTACTATAAATTGATATACCGTCTGCAAATTTAGCACAACTTAAAATCATCTGCAAACAATAAATAAGAAAGCTAACAAGTGCCTTCCTGTTAGCTATGTTGAAATTAATATATTTCTCTTTTTTAAAAAAAGGGGTGACAGTAAAACAGGTACATTTATCAACATATAGACATGTGATAAATATCTACATTATTTTATCAGCCTTTATTTGTGCTTACTAACTTTCCCTACATCTAACTTTAATGAATAATTAAATGAATGAACAGAATTTTTCACCAAATCATCTTGCACAAATCATTTCATGCACAAATGTATGACGCATACAATAATCTGGGGCATCTTCAGTACCAGTTAGAAAGTGTAATTGAAGACCACCTCTCTTTTAGGGACATCACAATACATTTAAAAGAGGTGGGGCTTTGATTACACAGTTGCCATGCCATATTAACTTTTTTTTAACATCTCCATGTATACCCTGTTGATCATGAGGAAGAGGATGAGGATGGCAACAAATATCAGAGTATTTTTCTACAAAAAGCAGATGAAAAAGGAAGAGCATCTTAGACAGGTCTAGAAAAACCTTGTTAGTTGTATTTCCTATTAACATAGCAAGGATGGAAAATATTGTCTGAGTAGGCAATTAAAGTCAACCATATCCTCAAGCAGACTCATAAGATATATATCATGATGATTTCCATTGCTCTCACCAGAAGAGTTGAATTGAACTGTTGAGTTCATGGTTTGATTTTGCAATTTTTTTTCCCAATGAGGCCAAAAAGACAATGTTTCATCCCCTAAATCAGGATTATCTCATATCTGAGAAATGTGACAGAACCTTATACTCATTATAGTTATGAACTGTAAGCTTGACAGCTATAATCATAACAACAGATTCATGGCATAATAGGCAGGGCAGCAATATGTAGAAAAGGACAAAGAATGAAATGTGAAGAGCAATATTAGCCAATAACCTGCATGCAATATAAGTTAAAAAAAACTTAGACTTATAGTTTGCTTTTCCTTTTTACATCTAAGAATGGCTTCAGTTAACTCAATTTCAGTTAATTTTAACAATGGTTTTGACTATTGCTTTTTTGTTTGTTATCTAAGAACATAAGAAGAACCATTGTTGCTTGTTGTCAGGCCAATGACCATCCAGCTCAGAATCCTGTCTCACATTGTGGTCAATCAGATACTTTCAAGAAGCTGACAAACAGCCTAAAAGTTGCTGGTTCTTTCTATTTTTGCTCCCTATATGCTGATACTTAAGCTATGCTACCTTTGATACTGGAGGTGGAAAATAACCATCAGAGTGTTGCTCAGTGTCATCCTTGGTGTTTTTAAGATGTATGGACTTCAATTCCCAGAATTCCTCAGGCAGCATTTTGTCCACACATCTTAGATCAAGAAACACATGTCTAGGGTGAAACACATGAGTCCATTTTTAGATATGTTAAAACTAGTGGCTATTATCCCCCCAGAGGTAAGTGAATTATACAGTTGTATATAGAAGTGCATCATTCTATGTACCTGACCCTCTCTATATCTAATTTTAATGAATGATCCCATCTTTTAACTTCTCTCAATTTATATTTTCTATAGTAGTTATGGTTTATATACCTCTATTCAGGGGTGGGTTCCACTTACCTTCCCCACCGGTTCGCATCACGACGTTTTGCGCGCACGCGCTTGCTCCGCTCGCGCGTGCGCATTCCCACGTGCAATTTTGCTTCCGCATGTTCTCAGTAGCTGCAATCAGCCCGAAACACAGCTGAGGAGTTGATCAGCTGTGCTTCGGGCGAAGGAATAAAGGTCAGTATAAACCCAGGGGCGGGCAGGAGGGCCCTTTTTCAAGCAGCAGAACAGGAAAAACCTTCCAAACAGTAAAAAATTCACAAAAAATTCCCCAAAAAAGATGGCGGCGCCCACGGACCAGCACCGACCAAACGGAATCCGTGACATCACCAGCGGGTCGCTAACGGTTCGGCCGATCCAGTCCGAACTGGGAGGAACCCACCCCTGCCTCTATTATTTCTGATAATCTCCTTGGTAACATGCTAAAAAGGTTTAGATGCTGCAGGCTTTTCTCATAGGGGAATCTACTGTAGCCCAATAACAATTTAAGTTATCTTTTTTTCTTCTTGAATGTCCTAGAATAGTGTTTTCAACCTGAGCAACTTCAACATGTTGGCTGGGGAATTCTGTGAGTTGAAGTCCACACACCTTAACATTGCTGAGATTGAAAAACACTGCCTTACATAATAGACATAATACATATAAATAACAATGTTGTTTATTTTAAAATATTATTCCCTCTTGCACTTTTAGTACAGCAAGGCTTATTTTATAATTAAGAACTAAATCTTTATTATCTTTATTATTTTTGTCTTCTTCCTAAGCATAAAATTACCAGCCTGTAGCATAGATCAATATTCTCAATGTCATGAAGTTTTCTCATCTTAATTTTTTTTTTGTTCCTCTGTTTTTTTTTATCTTGTGTTGAAACGTAATAAAATCTAAAGTCTTACAAGGAACAAAAAAGACTACAGAGGTTTTTTTAAAAAATTTCCATAGCAATTTAGAAAAGTTTCATATTCTCTTCTTTTTACTTTTAAAATGCTTACATTAGTATATAGTTTACTGGAAAAGAGTAGCTGCTTGTGACAGGAAATCTCATTTGACTGTGATCTATTTGGCAATCTAACAGTAGTGTGCTTCTTAAGTTCAAATAAAAGATTTGTAAACCAGTCCTAAAACTTTATTATCAGGGCAAAACATCAAGCACATTCATCACAAAAGTGATGTTCAACTATAGCAGGGTATGAATCATTCTAGATTACCTATCTACTATTTGAAAGCCCAGCTACAAAATAGCTATAGTGGGAGATTAGCCTTCTCCAATTGCTATTGAATTTAAAAGGCTACTCTGAAAAATAAGAGTGTATTCAACCTGCCCTACAGATGAAAGGGCCTTTAAATCACAGGGTGGCTTGTAGACTGTAAGGTAGGCTTGAGAGCCTGAATTACATATCAGAATTGCTTATGATAATTGTTTCTTTCTTGAGCCTGATTCATATATGCAAGTATATTACTTGACTGAAGGAATGGACTTCTTGGGAATCAGTAAGTTCCTATGAACTGTTGGACCCTCTGAAATGTTTGATCTATTGTGGAGTTTCACACATGCAAGCCATAAATTATTCTTATTCTATGCACAGCTACACTGAAAATGGGTTAATGTACATAGTTAGACCTATGACTGCAGTTAAACATTCAGTGCTATCTGATTTTGGAAATATTGCTTATATTTTGGGGGTATTTTGGTGATTTGGTCTTATATATTTGTTAAAATAGCAGAATCAAGTATTTGCAAAACAGCTGCTAACACGAATTAAGAATTTGTGCTGGGGACAGCACAATACTAGGAACATAGCAAGTTTTTTCTGTTTCCATTGACTTCATTTTACTTATGCAAGATATACTGTATGAAATGATAATAATGAAATGAGTCATAAAAGAAAATTATTCAAACAGTGCAGTGACAGCAAAATAAGAAATTAGGAACTTAAAGATAAGCCTTAAAATGTGACGGTAATCTGTTTCTCAAGAAATAGTCAGATTTAATCATATAATCTTGAGCAGCCTAATGGATTTCACTGCATACCATAAGGAGTCAGGATGTGAGATATTTCAGAAGATACTTTATTGATTTATATTTCTGCATAGTTTTCCTGCTGGCTTTTTAAAAATATATGCTGGTTAACATAGAAACGATGGCTTATTTAAACTAATTTTTCAATATCATAATTGCTTTAAAACTTTCAAAGTATTTTTGCAAGATTATGCAGCTTTCTGGTAGTTACATTATTTCTGTCTTGGAATCCTGATAAAAAAAATTCAAAATATATACAGTAGCAGAATTATATGTGCTGGAAAAGGTAAACATAAATTGAAAATTTTCAAGCAGCAATTGCCAGTCAATTATACCACCAGTCATAGGCATCCAAGTATGGAAAGCAAAAAGACAACATTGATAGTGTGACCAAGTGATTAGAGCCCTCTCCTGTTGTGTGTGCATATGTTGTTAATGCATGGAAAAGAGATAGGGAGCTTCAAGCATGCATTCACACCCATCACCCTGGCCACACAGATACACACAGATGCCCCTGCTACCAGGTAAACATTTGAAATTAGTGATCTGCATATCAGGAATCACTTTATTAAACTGACATTGCCCATCCTGACCATATATCTGAAGAAGGTCTGTTCAAGATCTGGCGGCTATTTGAGGTAGGACAGATTAGAAAATGGATTCCACAAGAAATACTAAAATTCTAGTTATATAGAGTAAACATAGTCTTGAAAGGTTGTCAATCTATCAAATCTTTATAAGGGTCACAGATCAGCAAATAAAAGGTTGTCACTATTTTCTTTTCCCTTCCTCTTAAACCAAAAAGAGTCAAGGCTGGGCAATCTTGATTTTCTTTCTCATGCTTTCTTGTTTCATTTGGCTAAGCTCATGTTTTTCTAACAGTTGCTGAATACATTCTCCAAGGTATTAAATTTTTTCAGAAGGTTCAAATTGCTAAAAACGTTTTTCCCAAATGGACAAATGCAATGAGATTATATGATTATAGAAATATTACGCTATAATGGAAAATAGCAGTAATGTGTTTATAGGGCATGGATAGCCTGTTATAAATACAATTGAGATTTCCCCCCCCCCTTTTCAGTCTTTCCCCTCAAATGCAAGTTCGACAGGTTTTTTTCCAGATCAATTGAGTGTTTATCCATTAGTTGGAATAGAAATTGATGGACTGGCTTGTCACCCAAGCCTGACATTGCAATATAAACAACTGAGAGAATGTGACTAAAAATCCTTAAAAAAAGGTGTTTAAAAAAACTTTAAAAAGAAAAGGTGTGAATATATGGCTAAAACAGGAGCAGGAAAGATAGACAAAGTATAGAAAAATATTTTGAAGTGGAAGGAATTATATTAAAATAGTGAAAAAATGTACAGCTACCTCTTCAATGTTCACCAGATGAGTTGGTCTATAACAGCAGAATTCCTTGCTATTCACTAAGTTGAGAAGGTTTAGCTTGCAGATTTTTTTTTACAGTTTTTTTCTACAACTATAAACTGTCTATGTATATCAATAACACTTCAGTGTTTGGATTATGTTTGTAAAACTTAAAAATAACTTTCCATAACTACAGGTAGTCTTCAACATACAACAGTTCGTTTAGTGACTGTTCCAAGTTGTAACGGAGCTGAAAAAAGTGACCTATGGCCATTTTTCACACTTACAACCGTTGTACCATCCCTCACAGTCACATGAGCAAAATTAGATGCTTGTCAATTAGCTCATATTTATGACGGTTGCAGTGTCTTGCGGTCATGTAATCTCCTTTTGTGACCTTCTGGCAAGCAAAGTCAATGGGGAAGCCAGATTCACTTAACAACCATGTTACTAACTGCAATGATTCACTAAACAACAGTGCCAAGAAAGGTCATTAAATTGGAAAAAACTCCTTAACAACTGTCTCACTTAGCAATGTAAGTTTTGGGCTCAATTGTGATCATAAATTGAGGAGTACCTCAGTGGTGGGATGCTCCCAGTTCGGCCTGGTTCGGCAAACTAGTAGTGGCAGTGGCGGGAGGCTCCGCACACCCGCCTGGGACGCTTCTGCACATGCGCAGAAGCATCGTGCGCGCGCACACAAGCGAACCAGTAGCGATGGGATTTAGAACCCACTACTGGAGTACCTGCAGGGGTGAAATGCTCCTGGTTCACTCGTACCTGTCGGTCGCTGTAGAGCCGGTCGCCAAGGTAGTGCGAGGCGCCACCCACCCACCTGGACGCCGCCCGGATGCCGCCATTTGGGTTCTTTTACCCTCTGCAAATGCACAGAACACTTTGCGCATACGCAGAGGGTAAAAGAACCAAATGGTGGCGTCCGGGCAGTGTCCAGGTGGGTGGGCGGCGCCTCGCGCTACCTTGGCGACCGGCTCTACGGCGACCGACAGGTACGAGCAAACCGGGAGCATTTCACCCCTGAGTACCTGTAGTACGACTGTGCAAAGCATTCAAAATGTGTTTTATGAAATATATTTAATTTAATTTCATATCTTTTCTATACCACCCTGAATGCTGTGAAAGGACAACATAAATGCTTAAAGAAGCAAACAAATAGTGAAAGGTCACACACCTGCTTGTGGTGACTTCCCTAGAATGTCTGTTCCTTGTACATCTAAAAGATATACCATGTCAGCTGGGGCTGGCCATGCAATGAAGCAGCTGTGAAAGGATATAGAAAGAAGCAACTTGAGGAAGTCTTTGGAGAAACTATGCCAAGCCTTCTGGAAAATACTTCTACCATTCAAAGAAAGATGTTTCAGTTGTACTAACACACATTTTAGAATATCCCATGGAAACTTTTGCACAGTCCTAATAGATGGCTCCTCTTACATTCTACAGATGAATGCAGCTTCTCACTTGCTGGTTTATATAAACAGCATTCATTATATATTTTTTCTAGAAACACTGCAGAGAATTTCAGCACAGAGTTTGGAAGATGAGAAAGAGATAAAGCAGAGAAGGACAAACAAATAGAGGCAGTAAAGACATCATAGCTGGAGGAAATTTTACCAATATGACAATAGCAATAGCAATAGCACTTAGACCTATATACCACTTCACAGTGCTTCTACAGCCCTCTCTAAGCAGTTTTACAGAATCAGCATATTGCCCCCAACAATCTGGGTCCTCATTTTACCGACCACGGAAGGACGGAAGGCTGAGTCAACCTTGAGCCGGTGGGACTTGATGTGCCAAACTGCTGGCAATCAGCAGTCAGCAGAAGTAGCCTGCAGTACTGCACTCTAACCACTGCACCACCACGGCTCACAATGCTTCTGATTGTTCAGAGGGATAGTCTTAAAGGAAACATCTTCTTGAAAGGCTGTCTGTTAAAAGTCTGTTTTAACTATGAAAAAGAATAAGAGACATTGATTTTGCATATCAACAATTAGCACTACAATACTAAGCTGACTTGCCACACAGATGCTCACTATTGTGGTCAGCTGTAATGTATTCTGATTTCAAAAATAGTGGTATTTTTGAACCAGTAGTACTAATAATACTACTTTCAATTTTTATGATTTTATAATTAACGTAAAACTATAGAATCAGTTTTTCTTGGTCAAGCTAGTATAATAAATAAAGATACTGTATATGCACACCAGCAGTTATTTAGTTATACTCATTTGTTTTCTAACAGCAAATTGCTTTCACTTAGGCAAATCTATTTTCTATAATGTCATGTTTTGATAATTATATTTTATCTTCTTTAATGTTTAAGTGACCTTCTTACCAAAACATGTTATCTTAATTAGATAAGTTCACTTCAAGTGATAGTTTCTGTTTTTTTTTTACTTACCTTATCTAAGACCACTGTTCCAATACAGAACTAAACATTTCTTACTTGCTATCTACCTTAAAATCAGTACGATTTAAAAAAATTAGCTTGATATTCTCCAAAGCCCTGAGGGCAGGAGAAGAAGCAATGGTTGGAAACTAATCAAGGAAAGAAGCAACTTAGAACTAAGGAGAAATTTCCTGACAGAACAATTAATCAGTGGAACAACTTGCCTCCAGAAGTTGTAAATGCTCCAACACTGGAAGTTTTTAAGAAGAGATTGGATAACCATTTGTCTGAAATGGTGTAGGGTATCCTGCCTAAGCAGGGGGTTAGACTAGAAGACCTCCAAGGTCCCTTCCAACTTTGTTGTTCTATTCTATTCTATTCTATTCTATTCTATTCTATTCTATTCTATTCTATTCTATTCTATTCTATTCTATTCTATTCTGTAGTAGCAACTTCAGATGTGCATTATTAAAGTCCTTTAAATATATACTTTCAGGATATTAATGGATTGAAAGAATTTTCCAAGCTAAGGTTACCTTAATTCTTCAATACAGTAAAAATGTTTGAAGATTTTAGAAATTTGTAGCGTGATTTTCATGATTAATGGACTCATAATGTCTACTAATGCTAAAAGTTCATTCTTTAATTTATATTCTTAGTTGTAATAATAAGAGATTTCCTTCATAATGCCATCTGTTATTATTTATGAATAATTACTCCATTCTTTGAAGTGATTGGATTCAATCAGAAGCATTAGGCATAGTAAAATACAGTATTGGAAGTTTGAAATTTACAGCATGGCTTGAGCACAAAGGGAGTTGCTTTCAGCCATTTTTGTATTTCATCCTTCTTCTTCATGTGCAAACAACTGGGATTGCTTTCATCAAACCTAGATCCAAAGCATTACACAAAACATGTGCAATATGCAAATTCTATGAGAATCACAGTGAGAATATAAAAGCCATATAATGTCAGGAAACAATGAAAAAAATTGCTTCACTTATTTTTATGTCTCTCTCCTTTCTTCACATACCATGGCTATCTTTTTAAAACTTTCTGGGTTACTTTAAGGTAGTTCAGTTTTGGGCAGCTGGTGTACCATTTTGACTGCTGATGAGATAGATACTTTCTAATTTTCTGGAGTAACCAAATGATAGCCCGTCCTTGTAAATGAAATCCCATGCTGCTAGTGTCTACAGTGCAGCACTGTCACATTAGATTAAACAGCAATGTGTTTGTTGCCCTTTATTAATTATGATGCCTCCCACTGAGTTGCTGATTCTTTTGTTCCAAGGCTACTGTTCTGCAGAAGCTTAGCTTCTCTCAGAGAAGCCCATCTTGCTGAAAGCAGCTCATTAACTTCAGACACCCACTCATTTGGCCATGACAGACTTCCCTAAGTAACTTTAGATGTCTGGTAATAAAGTTTTATCTCTTTGCACAGTATCTCGAGAGAGTTTATCAGGCACTTTTTTGCAGATAGAACGCAGAGTGCAAATGCTCATGTCATGAAACATTTGGGTACTAGGTGCATACAAAAACCAAGCCAATAATAAGAAGCCAGCCTTCCAAAACAGATTTGTCCTGATATAGCGAGTGAAATGAGTAATGTAACATTGTCTAGGGAACAAATCATTGAGAAACAAGTTTTCATCGATTTTTCTCTCTCTGCTTCTCTCCTGACTTCACTGCATATTTTTGCCATTCTGTGTTAAAGGCAGTGGTGAGAAAGTTGGAATGATAAAACTGTTCTCATGATTTCCCCCCCTGCTCCTTTCTGCCCATTTGGTGGGGGGAGATATTATCCTTGCATCTTTACAATGTTTTAGTAGGGCATTCACACTGTCTGTTAGCCATAGGAATGGCTTAGAAAAAAAAGATGTCCTATATCCAGAGGTGGGTTCCTCCTGGTTCAGACCGGTTCGCCCAAACTGGTAGCAACCCACTGGTGACATCACGGTGATGTCACAGAGACGGTTCGATCAGTGCCGGTCTATGGGTGCCGCTATCTTTTTTGGGGGATTTTTTTTTTTTGAAAATTTTTTTTGGGGGGGGGGATTTTTTTTAAATTTTTTCTTCTTCTGCGCATGCACAGAAGCCGAGTTTCCAGCACTGTGCATGCATCGCCATCTTGTTTTCGGCTTTTTTTTTTTGAATTTTTAAAAAATGTTTGGCACTGTGCATGTGCGCAAAGCAAGCGCGTCGGCAGTGAGGTAAGTTAGAACCCACCCCTGCCTATATCCACTTTGGGAAAAAGACAGTACAGAGACTTACTAGGAGACTATGAATTCGTGAAACTTCACTGACAGGAGGCTGATAGAAGAAACACAATTATTTGGCCAGTTTTTTACTGGCACTCAGAAAAGAAAAATAGGAGCAAGGCCAGGAAGCTCCTAACTTCAATTATTATTTAATTGAAAACACTAATGAAAAATTCTAGAATTTTACATTTCATAAATTGGTAGATTTAAATATATCTGTTCATATATCTGACTAACCTATTAATGCAATTCAAGCAGCAGAGATTCTTGGAATCACTTAGATAGCTGCATTTTCATTTTAGTTTATCACAGGTAATCCTGGATTACAAAGACAAAGTAAAAATATAGATGGGAAGTCCTTGAGGTTTTTTTTCTTTTTCAGTTCTTTCAATCTTTTTCTTCTTCATTTCTGTAAGGATTGGCATCTGTTACCTTTCCAATGAAATGCAACAATAGGGAAATGCATTTCTGATTAATGCTTTAACACTCTAGGCATTCGTTAAGATGTGTGGACTTCAACTCCTAGAATTCCCCATGCTGCCTCCAAAAAAGTTCCAAGAAAATTTCAATATGTATAGTTACAATTTACAATTTTAATAAATGCAGCACAGTAAAATGTTTTCTCCCAGCAATGTTTTTTCTTTGCTGTTAACTTTCTGAGGCATGGGGAGAAAAAGGCTAATAAAATAATGTGTGTCTGTGAAAGAAGGAAAAGAAAAGTGTAGACAAGTATGCATTTAAAAGACTGGACTAGATCAAAGGCCTATTTTATGTGGCTAATCTGATGTAAATGAGAAGCTCACAAGCAGAATTATATGGTTTAGTTTTATCCTTCTGCTTTTGTTTTCCATAAGCAGATATTTAAATCCTGTGATGTATCATATACAGCTTTTATACAGAGTAGACAGTTGCCTTCTTCCTAGAGCTCAAAGAGAATGACTGGTCTATTGTCATCCAGTTGGCTTTGTGCCAAAGGCAGGATTAGAGACATCATGACTTAACTGATGTGGAAAATGTTTATAAGTTATTGAATGTAATATATAAGTAGTAGAGCTATATGGAGAGGAATAAATAAATTTTAAAGATGAAATGTATAGTGATATTTTCAGATCAAGAAAGCACATGTACGTATTTATACTGGAAAATAAATAAATAAAAATAATTATGCCTAGGCTTACACTTGTATAAACCTCTCTATCCTACACAATTAACTTCAGAGATCCTGCTTCTTGATCTGATATTAAAATAAGTTAGGTTGATGACAATCACAAAGGAAAGGATATTAATGTTGATCTTTACATTTTGGAAATGATTTGTAAAAGATTTATAAATCTGCAGATGAATTATCAAATATGTATAGCTTCAACACATAGGATATTTTGTGTAAGCCAAAACCAGAACTTTCTTGATACTGCAATTCAGTTTTTAATTTTAAAAATAAACACAGAATTGCCTTTATTATTCAACCTCATTTCAGCATAGGTAATAAATACAGTGATTAAACAATTTCTTCCTTAAGCAAGCTGGCATGTTGCTTTTGAATTGTCCTTATGCTCTCAAACCTAATTTAATCTGGTTTGTTTTTTTTATTGGTATCTCTAGTTCATGTTTTCAACTTTTATTGGCAAAGATTAGGGTTAATTGCTGAATATGACTGTGTCTTCTTTGCTGCTATCATTATTAAATCATTATTCATCTTTGAAGGTGGTTAAGGAATTAAATGTTGACATTTATTCCTACTTCAGAGAAGCTCATGTGTTTGAATATCTCTTCTAGACTTACTAAGAATAGTTTTAGTGAAATTGGATTGCCTTGTCAAATTCCTTTTTGCTTATTGATGGTGGCAGATTTTTTCATTTATATGGATGGTAGCTATGGCCTTTGTATATTGATTTCAGGAGGCTGATGTAGTATACTCCCACACCTTCTCTCTGTAGGGCTTTGAATATACCTTTTAACAGAATAAAACCTTTTTTCAAAGTCAGTGAAGGTGAGGCAAAGTGGTAGCTGGTATTCATTGTGACATTTGATAATTTGCTGAATCACTTGCACATGATTTACAGTGATAAATCCATTCTGGAAACCAGCTTGTTCTCCTAGTTGGGTCCAGTCCTGTTTCAAACTCTTTGGGAATAATTTGTATAGAACTTAGAGATTTTCCATCTGTAGGGTATTTTATATATTTTTGATCATCTTTCTTGTGTATGATAATGACTTTGGCACATTGTTACAAGGGTGGGATGTTTCTTTGTTGTAAATCATAGGTAAATAATGTTGTCAATGTTTTGGGCATTTTGCTACCACAAGGTTTGAGAATACTCCTTCCAGGCTAGTCATTTTGACTCGTCTAAAACTATGGATAGCATCTTCTACGTCTGCTGGAATTGTGTAATTCAAATATGTGATGTATCCAGTTGTATTCTGTTATTAGAAGTCTGAACCATTTTGAGGTTTCTTGCTGATTTTTTTGTGATTGAGTGGTCTGATTTCTTAATCTTGAAGATTCATTTCCAACATCTATCTATTTCTTATTTTCTCTTTTTCTGCCTTTTCTTTTTTTTTGAGTGGCTGACTCTTCCATTTAAACAATAGGACAAGTGTTTCTGGTCAATTTTGTTAACATATTGTAGGTAGGGAATATGCCGTTTCTGATTCCAACTCTTTAGCTGTATTTGAATTACAGTGGCAGAATTCCCAAACATACTGGTTTGTGATAGCAAGTTGGAGGAGATTGTACTAATTGTCTTACTCAGCTTCATATGATTGATTATATAAAACAGTGTTTTCCAAAGTTGACAAATTTAAGATGTGCGACTGGGGAATTCTGAGATTTGAAGTCCATACAACTTAAAGTTACCAGTTTGCCAACTTTGAAAAATACTGAAAAACCTTCATAAAATTGCAAAGAAATTTCAAAGAAATTACTTCTCTTTTTTTCTCATATTTTTATTCTGTTTATTATGTTTGGATTTGAAAGAATTACTTCAGCAATCTCTTAATTTCAGGTTTTGATTGCTATTCTAACTGGAGGGCAGTTAGATCAAATCCAGACTATCAATCTTAAACCCCAATATTTAAAATGAAATTAATATAAGTTCAAATTAAAATGCATTGATCTACAATGAAACAATATACTGTATCACAATATTAATTGTATAATGTGTAAAAATGAAAACAAAAAGACCAAGCAAAGTTCTAGGTGAAGAGAGTAATTGAGAAATATATGCAACATATGGGTTCAAAGTAATATTGTAAGATTCTATATACTGAAACCAAGCGATATAGCTTTTTTTTTTTAAGCTTTTAATGCAGATATAGAAAACTTGTGACCTTCTGGATACTGCACAAACTGGCATATTAACTTATTAGAAAACTATTAAGGGGCTTTTGCAAGTGAGCTATAAACAAAGCTAGCCCATCTTAAAAATTATGTCTATGATTTTGGTTGATATAGCCATTGATAGACTCAGCAGTTAATACCTAGTTTGACATATAACAGAAGAAAGTAAAGAGGTTGACCAGAAATGCTTCAGTTATAGGAAGTGTTAGTCTAGCTGGACAATTGTGGCTTTGTAACTGTGCTGAAGAATTTTGCAAGTGAGCCCATTACTGGACAAGGAAAAGTAATGTGGCATTTAGCTTAAACTGTCCAAGCAAAGGCCTGGAGGTAAAATGTTTATCATTATTATGTTAAAAACATACCTAGTGGTGGAGAGCTTAGCTAATAATTAAGTGCACTGTCCATGCTTATTATGTGTTATTGGGCCTAAGCTGTCCATATGTTCAATAAACAAGTGATGAAATATCAGGACTATGATGTGTATGTGGTTTTATGATATAAAAATAGCTTGTGGGTTATTGGTAGGTACTCTTAATTTGAACTTTGGTCTCAAGCACCCCAGTTTGTTCTCAGCTGGCTTATTGGTTCAAATGCCTTGTACAATGAACCCAGTGTTGGTCTGGGCCAACAAACATCTGGAAGGCTTGCCTGGTGAAAAGGCAGAATAGCAAAATAATAATAACAGAATTGGAAAGAACCCTGGAGGTCTTCTGTCCAACCCGCTGAGGAAACCCTATACCATTTCAGACAAATGATTGTTGAATTTCTTCTTAAAAACCTCCAGTGTTGGAGCACCCACAACTTCTGGAGGCAAGTTATTCCACTGATTAATTATTCTAATGGTCAGGAAATTTCTCCTTAGTTCTAGTGTTAGATACTAGGACTGAAGCACATAGGCTTCAGCCAGGTCCTCCATTCTGGCGGGAAGAATACTGAGTGCTGATTGGTTGAACTGTCTGACAGCTCCCTATAAAAGGGCTAGCTGTCAGACAGGACTTTTGCTGGATTGTAAATAGTTGCTAATAAAGAGCTGTTGATGTCACTAAGCTGGAAGTCTGCCTCATCCGTTCACCCTATCTAACACTGGCGACGAAGGTGGGATCGGAAGGCAGATAACAAAAGAGCTGACCAACACAATCCAGACCTGGGCAGTACGCGTTCGGCACAAATGACCATCAGAAGCGCCACTCAGCCAGAATGACGATGCACGCCCTGCCGAGTCACTACAATCCAGCACAGGAGCACTGGGACACCTTCATTTTGATTGCTTCATGGAGGCAAACGACCTCCTCGGGTTGTCTGACAACTGGAAAAGAGCTCTATTTTTGAGCTACTGTGGAACGGACGTATTCAAAACTGCCCAGGTGCTAGCTGAGCTGACGCTGGTCCAGACGATCACCTGGACCGCTCTTCAGACCATGCTGAAGATACACTACGTGCCGAAACCTTCTAAATTTGTGCGGCGGCACGAATTCAACATGAGAAACCAGAAGGAGGGGGAATCAATCAACAAATATGTTGCCGTGCTCCAGAAAGCAGCTGCCCACTGTGAATTCCGGGACTTGGATGAACTGCTGCTCGACCGAGTCATCTGCAGGGTGCATGATATAAACCTCCAATGGAGGTTACTACCCAAGACAACACTCATGCTCCAGATCGCCCTAGATGAGGCAAGGGCAGCAGAAGCATCCACTAGATCAAGCGAGACACTCCAGCAGCAGAACAGCCCAAAAAGCACGCACAGAGCTGTCACCGTTCATCGCAAGAGCTCTACACGAGATCTCTTGCCTGACAGCGATGAGGAAGTTTGCCGCCTTCACTTCAAAAAATGAGAAGGAGCAAACGCACCAGACGACCGATTCCCGCCTTGCGCTGGCTGTGGAGGGAACCACCAGTGCGCCAATTGCCGATACCTGGAAACCATCTGCCAATGATGTGACTGACGGGGCCACCTGGCATGAGTTTGCCGCACCAAACTCCCATCGCTGCAGCCGACACGGAGGGCGCCCTACAAGCCAAACTGCACCAAGCTGTCTCAACACAAAGCGTGGCAGCCTCGGCGGAGAACTGACAGGGCCAACTCAACTGAAACCTGTCAAACAACCATCTGGCAATCAAGCACGCCACGAAGCAAGAAACTGTGTGTCACCATCCTCATCGAGGGGTCACCATGCAGCATGGATATCGACACTGGGTCATCACTGACTATCGTGTCCTGGGCCATGCTGCAAAGAGCCATCCCAGGCATCCAGCGGCAACAGCTATGGTGCCAAGACCTACGGCTCGCTGACTACCAGGGGAACCACATCCCTGTCGTAGGCTGTGGCATGTTCCGTGTCAAATTCAAGAACTTCGACGGGCCACTCACACTGATGGTGGTCAGCAGATCTCTTCCAAGCCTGCTCAGCTTGGAATGGTTTGAGGCCCTGGGCATGGGGGTAACCGGCATCAACACCATTAGAGACGATGCCACCAAGGACCTCTTCTGCAAGTTCGAGGAGTTCAGTGGCAGTCTGGGTACATACAAAGGGACCCCTATATCGTTTAACCTAGACCCAAATGTCACGCCAATTCGACTTAAGGCCCGAAGACCTCCTCTCACCCTCCAGCCAAAAATTGACAAAGAATTAGACAAGCTAATTGGCCAGGGGATCCTAGACCCCATAGACCATGCCCATTGGGAAACCCCAATAGTGACCCCAGTAAAGTCTGATGGGTCGATCCACCTCTGCGCGGTCTATAAGTACACATTAAACAAGGTGTTGCAGCAGAGTGCCTTTACAGTTCCATCTACTGCATTCCCTGGGACCAGGAAAAATCTTCGCGAAATTAGATCTTGCGCAGGCCTACCAGCAGTTGCCTGTAGATGGCGCTACTGTGGAGGCCCAAACCATTGTCACACACAGCGGTGCATTTAAATGCAAGTGGCTACAGTTTGGGGTTAGCATAGCCCCCGGACTATTCCAAAGCATTATGGAAAGGCTATTGGAAGGAATACCGGGGGTCGTACCATATTTCGATGACATTCTGGTCTCAGCAAAAAGCAAGGAACAACTTTTCCAATGCCTAAGAATGGTGCTAACCAGAATTAGAGACAAGGGGCTGTAATTAAAAAGAGAAAAAATGCCAAATTGGGGTACTTAGGGTCGAATTCTTAGGGTACCTGGTAGACGGCTCTGGGATCCACCCCACAGATTCCAAAATCAAAGCTATTCAGGATGCCCCTACTCCCTGGAACCAGACTGAACTGCAAGCATTCCTCGGGCTCCTTAATTTCTACAACATTTTTCTTAAACAGAAGGTGACTGTAGCTGAGCCTTTACACAAGCTGCTCAGCAAGCATGCAGAATGGACCTGGGGCAGGACTGAGGTGGCCGCTTTCACAGCGGTCAAGTGTCTACTGTCAGCAGACAGCTTCCTGATTCAGTACAACCAGATGCTTCCTCTCGTGTCGACCTGTGACGCATCTCCCTTCGGCGTCGGAGCTGTCCTCAGCCATCGCCTGCGAAATGGAACCGAAGCCTATCGCTTTTTACTCTCAGACCCTGTCCTCCGCAGAACGGAACTATAGCCAGCTGAAGCACTGGCTGCGGTGGCTGGGGTCAAACGGTTCCACAACTATCTATACGGGCGGCAATTCGACCTAATCATGGACCACAAGCCGCTGCTGGGACTCCTGGCTGGGGACCGCCCCACGCCTGCCTCCCTTTTACTGTGAATGACTTGTTGGGCTATTCTTCTAGCCGCTTATAGTTACCTGTTGATACACCGCCCTGGACAAACTCTGGGCCATGCTGATGCCCTCAGCAGATGCCCTTTGCCCAAACTAGTGGACAACCCTACCCCCGAGGCACCTGTCCTGGTGATTGACTGCCTGGCAGCAGGGCCAGTGACATCAAGCGAGATCGCGAGTCACTCGGCAAAGGACAAAACCATTACTCAGGTTCTGCACTGGGGACCGGGTGATTGTTCCACGAAAACTGCATGTTGCAGTGTTAGAGGTCTTGCATGTGGGGCATCCAGAGATTGTCCGGATGAAGGCCTTGGCCAGAAGTTATGTCTGGTGGCCTAACATGGACGGGGAAATCACTGAGTGGGTGGCAACCTGCGCTCCATGCCAGGAATCCAGACCAGCTCCCCCAGAGGCGCCTGCACATGAATGGAAAAAGCTGAAAGCACCCTGGTCCAGGGTGCACATTGATTTCGCTGGCCCCACTCACGGGCAAACATTCTTCATAGTTGTGGACACATACTCAAAGTGGTTAGAAATAGCTCTCATGACCTCCACGATGGCAGAGGTGGTCATCAAGGTGCTACGGAGACTTTTCTCCACACACGGCCTGCCTGATGTCTTGGTTTCTGACAATGGGCCCTAATTTATGGCCATAAACTTCGAAACCTTTCTAGCAGAGCAGGGAATCAGGCATGCCCTTTGCTCACCATTCCATCCAGCCAGCAATGGTCAAGTTGAAAGAATGGTGAGATCGTCCAAAGAAGCCATATCTAGAATTGGCCCAGGCGATTGGCAGACACGCATTGACAAATTCCTCCTAGTGCAGCATATCATGCCTAGCGCCACCACTGGTACAAACCCCTCTGAACTTCTAATGGGTCGCCGGCTAAGGTCTCCCCTAGATCGGCTACACCCAAACTACTCTGCCGAGGCCCCAGTAGACTCCCATAGTCAGCTCCGCCAATTTAGCGTAGGGGATCAAGTATACGTGCACAACTATGCTGGGGGTCCTCTCTGGGTTCCTGCTACAGTCACAGAAATCACCGGCTTACCACTTAGAGCTCGAGGATGGTAGGAGCTCGAGACGGCACATCAACCAACTGTGAGGCCGCCTCAGCCACTCCACTCTTAGGCTACCAGAAATAACTTCTGTGCAAACACCTAACCAAAGGAGCAATCACTCGCTCCTAACTTAGACAACTCAATCCAACCAAGTCCGGAAGACTTACCAGAGGACGCCAATGCCAGAGGGAAAGTTCCAAGCGAACCAGTTCTCAGAACTCCAGCCACACCCCAGGTCAAGTTCCAGATGCTTCCATTGGTCGAGGCCAGGAGCAACAGAAGCTCGACTGACCTGACTGCTCACCCAACTCCGACTGAGCTGTGCAGGTCTGAAAGGCTAACTAAATGCCCCTCCTATTTGCGTGACTACGTCACACATTGGGTTAACCCAACTAAGAGGGGAGGGTGTTAGATACTAGGACTGAAGCACAAAGGCTTCAGCCAGGTCCTCCATTCCAGCAGGAAGAATACTGAGTGCTGATTGGTTGAACTGTCTGACAGCTCCCTATAAAAGGGCTAGCTGTCAGACAGGACTTTTGCTGGATTGTAAATAGTTGCTAATAAGGAGCTGTTGATGTCACTAAGCTTGAAGTCTGCCTCATCCGTTCACCCTATCCAACATCTAGGTTGGTTCTTTCTTTGATTAGTTTCTATCTATTGTTTCTTGTCCTGCTTTCATGTGCTTTGCAGAATAGGTTGACCCTCACGATAGGGATATTATGCATATTCCTAGTCTCCTTTTCAAATAATTGAAAAAGTGTGAAACTACATACAGAATCAGAATGTTAATTCCAGATAAACATTATTGTAATGACATAGGTTTCAGTAGCAGTACTGTATATACAACAGGAAGAGTAGAGTTATAGATCCAATTTAAATGCTTCATGCTTTAAGGCTTCACATTGATAATCATGGACAATTAATCTCGTACAGCAAGAAATATAACTAAATAGTGAGTTGTGTGATCTCTCTCTCTCTCTCTCTCTCTCTCTCTCTCTCTCTCTCTCTCTCTCTCTCTCTCTCTCTCCTAATACAGTGGTGCACTCCTCTGTTCCTTCTGCATTAGAAACTATTTGTTACACTAAAAGGATTTTCCATGTATTGATTAAAATGTCAGGCTAAGACTATTACTGTCTTATGAAAGATAATATGCTTTAAAAAGGACTTAAATGTAATATTCTTTCTTTCTCATAGATAAAGCAGTTGTAGCTACAGACTAACACTTTAAAGAAAACATACTGGAGCTGTTAGAAGAATCCTGAAAAAGCAGATTAAAAATAATCAGCCAACACTTCCTTTGAAAAACACTGAATAGATATTCTGGACTTTGCAGTTCATTGAGAGTGGATTTTGTCCAAATATTCACAGGAAAAGCAGTAATCAGCAAATTTGTTTTTATAAAGCACATCGTCATATTAATTGCAGTATGCTTTTGTCCTTTACTAATTTTTTACAGAAAAATGTTCACATAGACAATTGTTGTTTCATTATATTGACTCTCTTAAACACTGGAAAGAAAACAGCTTTATAATAAATTAATGATTGAAGATCTGCTGTGGGATCAGCCATTTTATATAGCCACTTTGCTGTATAGCTTATTTGAAAGGGAAATTGCATAATAATATAAAATAAAATTCTATATCAATGGATAACAAGTAAAGTCTGTCTATCTCTATCAGTTTTTTTTCTTAGGACGAAGAGCAATTCAGACAGAATTCAGCTCTTTATTTGCTGACACACAATAGACAGAATCTTGCCAGACTAAACCCTTACAATTCTTACCCTAACAGATATACTCTGGTAGATTCTAGGGAGTGGCTGTCCTTACTCTCTTCCTTTGTCTTCTACGTATCCAGAAAGGGGCTGTGTTGTCTCTTGTCTCATCCTCCTTCCTGGGAAACTGCTGCTTCTCTATAGTCTATAGTGATTCTCTATAGAATCACATCAGCTCCCCTCCATAGGTCCCATCTCTCATAATATTCAGTCAAATTGAAGCTCATCAACTCCATTCTTTGAATGGAGTTAAAGTATTTTAGCAATAGCACTTAGACTTATATACCGCTTCATAGTGCTTTACAGCCCTCTCTAAGCGGTTCACAGAGTCAGCATATTGCCCCCAACAATCTGGGTCCTCATTTTACCCACCTCAGAAGGATGGAAGGCTGAGTCAACCTTGAGCCGGTGAGATTTGAACCACCGAACTGCAGCTAGCAGTCAGCTGAAGTAGCCTGCAGTGCTGCACTCTAACCACTGCGCCACCTCGGCTCTTATTGATACTAGTATGATATGGTTGGAAAGTTTCATATGTCACAGATGAGCAAGGGTGTGTGTGGATTATAATTTTAACTGCCAATGATTGGAATGGGAGAGACGCTCATAAATGTTGACTATGGCATCTGTCTTCGTCAACAGTAACAGGGCTAATAGGGAAACTATCCTTAAACTGTACCTACAATAGCAATAGCACTTAGACTTATATACCGCTTCACAGTGCTTTATAGCCCTCTCTAACCAGTTTACAGAGTCAGCCTCTTGCCCCCAACAATCTGGGTCCTCATTTTACCGATCTCGGAAGGATGGAAGGCTGAGTCAACCTTGAGCCGGTGAGACCCGAACTGCCAAACTGCTGGCAGCCGGTGATCAGCAGAAGTAGCCTGCAGTACTGCATTCTAACCACTGCGCCACTGTAGGTCATAACAAACTTTCTCCAAGATTGGGCCCACCTCACCTCAGGCAACTTTTAAACTTTAGTGATGGAATTTTTAATAGTTTCAGAAAACATATGTATATTAAAATACATTATTCAAATATGGAAGAATGGGAAAATTAATCAACAATTTTCTTCCAGTTTCTTATTTTCTGTTCATACATTTGATGGTTCCCATTGTTGTATTAGCATGAGATTTGGTTTTTCCTCTTGTCCTGTTTTTAAGAAAAGGTATTATAATTTGAATACATTGTTGTGCATACTTCCCGAAGCTTTTTTTTTTTTTTTGCAATTTTGGTTGAATGCCTAACTTTTATTAATTGTTTGTATTAACATATCATATTTTTATAGATTATTTTCATATATCCATGTATTTATATCCATATTCTTCTTTAATATACTTTGTTTCTTTGGGAGTTTTAATGATTACAGTAGAAAATTTGGTTGCAAACTTTAGCAGACAACAGTTTCATTTTGCTATGCATATGTAACTGAATTAATTCCTCATTCCTTTATAATTTCAGTATGATATATTTTAGAATAATCCTTCTTTTAGGAGCTTTCTGCTGGTTTGGTTAATTCATATGACATTGAAAGCATAATGCAGCTAATCTGTATTACTTCATATCCTGGAAGTAAAAACTTATGAATATCCATTCAACACTATCTGATACAAATTGTATCTCAACAGGCCAATATATTAGTAATGAATGTGATATTTCTCTACAAAAGTAAAACATTATATCCCATCATATACTTCTACTTATATCTAGGATTTAAATTTCTGCCTAGAAGAAAAACTTAAAGTATATTAAAATACTGACTATTTTTTATACTTAAAATGTATTATTTGTAACAAAAGATTTAGAACTTGAAATCAAGATAACAGATATACTCCGTTAAAAAATGTGTAACTCATAAGTAAGATTATGATGTAATAAAAATGCAATTTTTTCCAATATAAGTAATGCATTTTTTATTTTGTGAGCTATGCAAGAATTATAATATTTTAAACAATCAATTTTCCCATTTTTAAAATGCTTAGGCTTCTGTAGTATTATAACAGGCCATTGTCACTTGTAAAACATTATAATCTGAAAATATTGTATAAAATATTGGACAGTTGTTATCTGATGTATTGTCTATGGAGAATCTCAGTCATCCAGGTCATGGCTGTCCCAAAGGTGCTTTTTTCCCCCCAAGAGGCAACTGGACTTTCTGGTTTTTCTTTGAAGATGTTTCACTTCTCATCCAAGAAGTTTCTTCATCTCTATGTCAAGTTTCGAAGCATGCTTATGCTGTTGCAACTATTATCGCTTCTCAGCTTGCCAATGAACTAAGGGGGAGGGAAGGGGGAAATGGAATGTAGGCTCCAGACATCAAGAAAACAAACTGTGAGAGCCAAGGACACTTCAGCAGGTGGCTAAGATCGTCAGAAACGTATTCTCATAACAATTCAATGAAATTCAATTGGACAATGTGACCTACACTAATAGGGGGAGGAAGAATTCTATACTTTAATTATATGGGAATGCGCAGGAATTAGTTAGAGCTGGCTTTGCCCTAATCTGTGCCGAAATGATGTACCCAGTAAAGTTTTTCATAAAGAGATTGGATCAATTCTCGAATACACTCATCTGTCTGGAACCCACACTACATATCGGACATTAATACAATTGAGAATGTCCAGAGATATTTCACGAGATGAGTACTACACTCCTCCATTCGCAACAGAATACCTTATGCATCCAGACTTGAAATTTTAGGCCTGGAAAACTTAGAACTACGCCGCCTTCGATCTGACCTAAGTGTAGCACACAAAATTATATGCTACAATGTCCTACCTGTCAATGACTACTTNTGAAAGAGGATAGGGAGAGCAGAAAGGGAGACTGCCTGCCTGCCTGCTATCGGTTTACATTTCTAGCAAGAGTAGGAACAAGTGGGAAGTGCTTCCATATTATTCTTTCTGAGCTATGGAAAAATGAAGAGAGAAATCTCTGCAAATGAACTGCTTATAATTCTAGCAAGAGCAATCTGTCATTCCCACTAGTATTTTCCCAGCCCTATAATCTCATTGAGACAAAAAGCAAGGGAGAAGCAATAATCTGTTTACCACCATCACCCATGTATATTACAAAATACGTACTTGACTAAATAAATAAATAAATAAATAAATAAAATAAAATCTTGACTGTGCTTGCTCGGTTGGGTTAATCAGTCAGAACTTTGACACTCTGACTGTATGGTGGGGAATGGAAGGATTTATACTCCTTGCAGACAACTGGTCATTTGCATTCTTTTAGTGAGTCATTGAGGCCCCCTGGAGGTTTATCTGTGCCATCAGGGTCAGTAGTGCAAATGGGTGTGGAGCCTTCATGGAACTGTTGAAAGGACTGTGTTGTAGACTGGAGATCGATGATGTTGTATCCCCCCACCCTCTGTTGAGAGAGGGGTGTCCAATTTTGACATAGATGGCCTCTTTGAGCCCTCTTTCAAACCAGCAGTCCTCTCTGTCCAAAATGTGGACTTTGCTGTCTTCAAAAGAGTGGCCTTTGTTTTTTAAATGCAGATGGACTGCTGAATCTAGTCCTGATGGGTTTGTTCTCCTATGTTGTACCATGTGTTTATGAAGTGTTTGTTTTGTTTCCCCAATGTACAGAACTGCATGTGGCTCACTGCATTGTATTGCATATACCACATTGCTCAGTTTGTGTCTGGGTGTTTTATCCTTGGGGTAGATGAGCTTCTGCCTTAGTGTATTCTTGGGACTGAAATATGTACCTATGTTGTCCTTTACCTTTTACAAGAATTAAGGCATATTCTTATACTCAATATGAAGTCCCAGATTGATGGGCAGGGAGGTGCATGTATTGTTCAAATATATGAAAAAGATTTGTCTAGAAGAAGACATCTTTCCCTTTTCTAATTTTTCTAATGCATAGACTAAAGTCTTCTGTAAGTTACAGGAAAGCAGATAATTCACTAAAATTTTCTCCTTGGATAAAATCAAGCAGCAACTTATGGCAAAATATGCAAGATCTTTCTTCCCAATTCTGCTTGTAAGAGTTAAAGTTGATGTATGAATGTCTGTTTCTTATATTACAGACAGACATCTTATGAAAAGAGGTATATGGCAGAAATCTTCATGAGTGTGAATGAGTGAACCCATGGCTGTTGGCCTTGGAAAGGTGGGAGGAAGAGACCCAGAATTCAAAACTTGGGACTAACATATATAAGGAACAGAATTTGTGGGTGTTGTTAAATGGAGAATTTCCCATATGTGTGGCTTCATGATTATCTGCAATAAACTTAATCTAACTTTTTGAGCCTATTTGAGAATGTAGAGTGGGAGAGAATCCCATTTCCATACCTGGTATAAAACCCTAATACTGCTGGCCTTATCACATGTGGCTTCTTTCAACATTTCTCAAATGAGAAGAGACTTTTAAATTTTCTGGAAGTAGCAGCTATATCCAAAGCACATAATCCCATTAGATACCATGCCATTGCTTTTCCACATCTTCCTCAAGAACCCTGTTTTTTTTTCCACTAAAGGATTTTGAGACATTCTTATTTGTAAGAGTCCTATTTTCTGATATGTCTGTTCTTCATATAGTGGATCAGAGGTGAGAATAGAACCAAATTGGTCATTTTCTTTTTCAATTTCATAATCATCCAATCTTACTGTCCAGTTCCTGCATCAATTTGCAGCTTTTTAAAAAATAAAACTAAAAAACCCAAGAACATTTCTATGTATTTTTCCTGAGATTTTACTGAATGTATGAATGTTTGTTTTATAAACATATTTCCTAGTGCATGCCATTGTTGTTTTCACATTGTTCTATTTATATTTATTTTTAATAAATTACCTGAATCTTAAAATTCAGAGGACTGTAAATATCCATATACAATTTAATTTGTGTTTAATATGAGTTAATTCAAAAGTGCAAATTACTCATCTTTTATTTCAGTCTTTTTAAAATTACCTTCCCCTAATCTTCGTGAATGTAGTAAATCAAAGTTAAGTGAAAAGATCAAAGCAACACTAATGTGGAATAAAAATTAGAGGGCCAATCCAAGTAATTCTGGGATTCTTTAAGACCTCTCCAAAGTTGTTTTTCAAGCTGCCTTATCTTCAGTATTTTTCATACAGAACATAGGAAACTGCCTGTATTATACCAGTCATTGGTCCATCTGGTACATAATTATCAACATGGGTCTTTGGCTAGATTCTCACATATATTAATTTATATGCACCTCATGATTACTGAGGAGGCAAGATAAATCTTTGTCCAGTTTTCAAACACCCTGCTCCAAACCACAATTTTCCTTTTAGTAGTGAACATGAGCATGTTTACTGGGATGGTGTAAAAGTCTCCTAACAGGATAGGGGGGAAAGATCTCTGTGTGTATTTGCTTGGCTGCATCTGCTTGTAAAGCCATCAAGCCAGGCTGAGTAACCAACCCTCTTTTTAATCTTTGATTTTGCTATGAAAAAAGAAAAAAGGGGAGGGGAGGGGAGTCTTGAATGCTTTTGTCGGTACAATCCTATGATCCCCATATGCATACAGATCAATATTGATCGTTCTATACTGTTTTAATGTTATGAAAACATATTTATAAAATAAAATAAAATTTGTTGAAGAAGCTAATGCAATTGTATTAGGAAAGTATTCTTGTTCAATACAAAAAATAACATTTTACTAGATCCAGAAAAAGGAAAGAGAAATTGATGACTGGTATCCACAGATAGCATAGATTAGATTAGACACAAAATTGAACTCCCATCCCTAGGACAAATATCAGAAAGAAGATTGTGGGTATGCAGTAGGCTCACACAATCAATTTTATTAATAACAATGGTGATTATGATGATGTGCAAAGAGAAAGAGACAGATGAATTGTTTTCCAAAGAGACATATTTGTCAAATTTATTTATTTATCACATTTGCTGCCCATCTCACAAAAAGCAGTTTGGGTAGTATAGAACAATCAGTAAACAATAAATACAAAATAAGAAACAAAACAATGTAAAAGTATAAAAAGTTATTATTAAAATGAAAAAAAAAACCACATTATAAAATTTAAAATACAGAAACCACATGGAGAGAGTAAAAAGATCAGCCACAATGGAGCCATCAAAGAACATCTCCAGATTCCTGGAAACCCCAGACTTGGTGACATAATCAGAACTTGACAGACTTCTGGAATGTTAACAGGGATTGTAGTTAAAGCTTGATTTAGAGTTGCCCACAACTGCATAGGCTGTGCATTGCCACATACCTATGCTGCAAAATGGGTTTGATGGGTAAGCCTAGATTGAAGATGGCTGCAGACAAGCCAATGTGTACACCTCCCAGATCCCAACTGCACATTGTACAGAGATGTGTGTCTGTGTGCTGATTAGTTGATCGAACTTCCTGTTCTGTGCTTTGCTGTTTGAGTGACCGCTAGCCAGAATATTAGAATTTAAAGAAGCAACTATTCTGAATTTTAGCAGTAAAAATCAATCCAGTATTATTAAATTGCTACGCTGGATTTTATAGCTAATTGCAAATATATTCTACTATAGGTTTCCAACATTTAAAATATTTTCCTCTATTGAATTGATAGATATTTTTCATGCAGATATTACACTTGGAATTTCATGAGATTCCCTATGAATTCCTGAAGAAATTCCCACTTATTCCACTTTTATTTAAATACAGAATTACTTAACAGAGTGTTTTATTACTATATAGCTCTCTGTGTTTTGCTTGCCTGATTACCTGCATTCTTATCCCTGTTTGCTGTCTGTCTCTCTATTTTGATTCTAGATTGGCAGCTGGTGGTGGTGGTTACATTTCCATCATTTTCATATAGTTCAGTTGACAATTGTTCATAGGGTGGACAGATGGATATATCTAGTCTTGCTTTAGTATTTGCTACAAGCATATGCTAAAATGCTTTCTACAATCCTTATAGCTTGTAGGACATGTCAAATTTTTCAACTTTCAATTTCCAAACATTAGGGGTGCTCAAAAGTTGTGACATGCCTTGGGGATCATAAAGATATTTTGGTTACTTTAATATAATTTAGATGGGCTTGGTAATTAGCTACATAAATATCATAACTTTTTAACATTTTGTTTGTTTCATTTGTATAGGCTTTTGCTAGATATGAGCCTGGCATAAAAATCAACATGAATCAAAGTTGCTAAGTGTGCAAAGCATGCAAAGCATGCAAAGCATAGCACAATTAGAATCCTGGCACTCGTTTTCTGGCCAAGAATAGTTCATTCTACAGTCTCAGCTCCTACAACAGCAAATGCATACAGATAAATATAGGAACTGTTGTTTTATGCACAGAGAGGTTATGTGTGTAGTGCATTCCAATAGTCTTATTGTCTCTTTGTCATTTAAGCAATCATATTCTTTTCTCTTTAAATGCCAGGTGAGGTACTAATACCACTCTATAAAGCCTTAGTTAGACCACACCTGGAATATTGCATCCAGTTTTGGTCACCACACTATAAAAAAGATATTGAGACTCTAGAATAAGTGCAGAGAGCAACCAGGATGATCAGGGGACTGGAGACTAAAACATACAAAGAGCGGTTGCAGGAACTGGGCATGGATAGTCTAGCGAAGAGAAGGACCGGGGGAGACATGATAGCAGTGTCCAATACTTGAGGGGCTGCCACAGAGAGGAGGGGATCAAGCTATTCTCCAAAGCACCTGAAGGACAGACAAGGAATAATGGATGGAAACTGACCAAGGAGAGATTCAACCTAGAAATAAGGAGGAACTTTCTGACAGTGAGAACAATCAACCAATGGAACAGCTTGCCTTCAGAATTTGTGGGAGCTCCATCACTTGAGACTTTCAAGAAGAGATTGGACTGCCATTTGTCAGAAATGGTGTAGGGTCTCCTGCTTGAGCAGGGGGTTGGACTAGATGACCTACAAGGTCCCTTCCAACTCTGATAATCTGTTAATCTGTCCTCGATTTACGATCACAATTGAACCCAGCATTTCTGTTGCTAAGTGAAACATTTGTTAAGTGAGTTTTGTCCCATTTTATGACCTTTCTTGCCAGTTGTTAAGTGAATCACTGCAGTCATTAAGTTAGTAATATGGTGGTTAAGTGAATCTCGCTTTCCCATTGACTTTGCTTATCAGAAGGTTGCAAAAGATGATCATATGACCCTGGGACATTGCAACCATATTTATGATGGTAAATATGAACCAGTTGCCAAGCATCAGAATTTTGATCAGGTGACCATGGGGCTGCTGCAACACTTGTAAGTGTGAAAAATGGTCATGTCACTTTTTTCAGTGCTGTTGTACCTTCGAACAGTCACAAAATGAACTGTTTTAAGTCAAGGACTACGTGTATTGGAAAGGGACAAATCAATAGAAAGGTGTACCTTTTATTTTCAGACACCTGAGATAATCTAGTGAAATGTTTCTTAATCTTGTCAACTTTAAGATGGGTGAACCAACTCCCAGAATTCTCCATCCAGCAAGGTTGAAAAACACAACAATTAAATGACAATAAATGATTAAATTATGCAATGTATGACAGCATATATTTTTTAAATCTTCATAAACAATAAAATGATGAATAGAACAATCTTGGAACAACAGAGTTGAGAATGAAATAATAATTGCAGCAGCTTTTTTTTCTTTTTAAAAAGAAAAACATAATATCAGATGCATAAATAGAAGTAATTAAACAGGAAAAAATAATCCATCTCAGTCATGAAACCTGACAAAGGCAACTCCTTACTACAGGCATGATTACAGCTGAAGATGAAGCATGAAATTTAAATGGATTCCATTTTACAAATACATATCTTCCCTTTTTTTATTTCCTATCTATTTTGAAACCCATATTCTCTTTATGGCTCTGGAGAGATAGATGTATCAGTTTATTGCAGCCAAAACAACAAACTGTCTGGGACACAAGATTCCTTTTTTTTTCTTTATCAAAGTGAATTTTCATTATATTACAGAGCAATTCTACTGAGTCATCTGTACTTCATTCCTTATTTAATTTAATAAATAAATAAATAAAATAAGGAGATAAAATAAGTAGTACGATCCATGTAATTGTATATAAAGACTTGCAATATAATGTAGAAACTGTGCTAATTATGATGCTTTTTAATTCACAACTAAGGTATAGTATAGGCCCGTGATGGCAAACCTATGGCACGCGTGCTAGAAGTGGCACGCAGAGCCCTCTCTGTGGGCACGCGCGCCGTCGCCCCAGCTCAGCCACCTGGTCGTTGGGTTTCCGACGTGCGCATGCGCACCAGCCAGCTGGTCTTCAGGTGGCCAGCTGGTCGTCGGGTTTCTGGCGCTCTGGTGCACGTGCCTTCCGGTTTGGGCACTCTGTGCCTAAAAGGTTCGCCATCACTGGTATAGGCAATATCTTTTTATACTGAATGTCCAAACACATAAAGTAATAAGATCCTTGACTTCCTAAATTATATATAATTATTTTTTTGGAGAAAAATATATAAAGTTGCTGAAATATTAGACTTGCCACTTTCCTAGGAAAGTTACAGCCAAACCTGTTTCTTCTAGTATTTTGAGTAAGAGTTATAATATTTTAATAGAAGCACAGCTTTGCATGGAAATTCTATTGGATAGGGTTTATTCCTAGGTAATTCTGCATAGAATCCTCCCATATCAATACCAAATCATTTACTATTTGTTAATAATTTAAAGGAATTAAATAAAAAGTGGCATAAATACAGGTTTGGGAACCATGGTTAAATGTGGTTTCAAACTACAGCTGTTAAACATCAAAATGCAATTTAGCCTTGGAAAGCAGTGAATAATTTATGTTTTTCTCTCCTCTTTCAAACTCCATGATTATAGGATTATATAAATTCAATATAAATACATCTACTTGCTTGATTTTAGATCTTATTACTTTACAGTATGTGTTTGGACATTCAGTATAAAAAGGTATTGCCAATACTATACCTTAGTTGTGAATTAAAAAGCATCATATCTAGCACAGTTTCTACATTACATTGCAAGTCTTTATATACAATTACATGGATCATACTACTTATTTTATCTCCTTATTTTATTTATTAATTAAATTTATATACCACCTATCTTGCTATCTTAGGTAATTCTGGGCAGTTTACAATATAATTTATTAGGAATATAATACCATCCATTGGATTTTCTCAAATGATAAACAAATAACAATAGATACAAACTTAATGTAAACTGCTCCAAACTCGATTGCAGAAAATACGACTTCAGCAACAGAGTGATCAATGCCTGAAATGCACTACCTGACTCTGGTTTCTTCCCCAAACCCTCAAAACTTTAACCTTAGACTGTCTACTGTCGACCTCAACCCATTCCTAAGAGGTCAGTAAGGGGTGTGCATAAGTGCACCTTTGTGCCTACCATCCCTGTCTTACTGTCCTATTATCTGTACTTACTTTGTTTATGTTTGTTTATACCTATACCTGGTATCTTGTACATGTTTGACAAATAAATAAATAAAAATAAAATAAAAACATCGGTTGTGCTTTTTGATGATCCCTAGAGGGAGTGGGAGGAGCATGGGATGGTATCATTGATCACAGTATCCTGCTGGAATGGCTTCAGGGACTGGGAGTGTTGTGCTGGCTTGTCTCTTTTCTTTGAGGTCATTTCCACTCAGTATCAGTTGGGAGTGACAGATCTCACAGCGTCAGAGTTTTCTCTGCTCCTGTTTAACATCTACATTAAACCATTGGGTGAGATTATTCATCATGATGAAATATCATCAATATACCGATGATATTGTGTTGTACATGTCTGCCAATAGTGAGATAAGCAATGCCGCACCACTCTTTCTTGGTGCTTGGAAGCTCTTGGGAGTAATATGTTAACATATCGGCAGAATGGAGTGGCTTTAGGACAGGAACTCCTTAGTTCTCAGAGAATTACCATCTTTGGCCATGATGGCCATGATGGGGTTGCACTATCTCAGGCAGACCTGGTGCATAATCTGGGCGTTCTCCTGGATTTGCAACTCTTGTTTGAGGAGCAGGTGGCAGTTGTGGCCAGGAGAGCCTTTGCACAACTAGGTATTGTATGCCATTCCTGGATCAATGAGTCCTTTTCACAGTCACCCATATCCTGATCACCTTCTGTTTGGACAATTGTAATGCCCTCTACATAGGACTGCCCTTGAAGATAATCCAGAAGCTTCAGTTGCCTCAAAATACCATGACCTGGATTTGTTCAAGTTCAAATGTGTCACCTTTTTTTTTTTTTGCAAGAGCTACCCTGATTGCTGTTTTACAATTCGAGGTCCTGGTTATCACTGTGCATGGCTTAGGGCCAGATTATTTGATGGGCTGCGTCTCTCAATTACATCTACCCAGCTCACCAGAGCAGAAAGGCAGGGCAAGTTGTGAGTCCCAACTATTAAGGAAGTACATTTGTTGAGATCTAGGAAAAGGACTTTCTCTGTGATGGCTCCCTCCCTTTGGAAGATCATTCTCTCAGAATTAAGATTGGCTCCCACCTTGTTGCTTTTTTGCAAGCCCTTGATGTCATGGTTTTATCAACAGGCTTGGGGACCCCATTCAAAGCCAATTAAGTGGCTTGTCTGATTCTGTACTCACTACCATAGAGTGGGGTGGGGGGTGAGGAGTGGGGTTAAATTGTAAATGTTTCATGTTCTTCATTGCCCGGATTTACTGTGTATGAGCTGGACAACTATGTAAATTTGTATAATAATAATTTGTATGTTTAATAAATAATGGAGATGATGATTTTGGCTATCCATCACAATATAGTGTAATCTATTAAAATGTTTTCAACACCTCAAGAGGGTTTCCTGAACCTCATGAGAGATAGTATTATTAGGCTTAGGTGAGCAGTGATGAAAATTGCCTCAACTGGAAGTCTCCGCTGGATCTCTGTCTTTTCAAAGAAGCTTTGAAATGTATGCTGGGAATAAATGGATATGGGTTCTGGGGTCAACATCTGCCCTAAGATGTGAAACAAAATCCTTGTCTTATTAATGAAATATTATGATTCACCAGGTGCACTGGGGTAGTCCATCAATCATTCTTAGTTGAAAAGTTTCTTATAAATAAATATAAACACTATTAGGAAACTGCATATGTAATCAGTGTGCATTTGAGAAAACGGTGTCCTTTCCATTTAAAAAAGAATATGATTAGGTGATAGTTAAAATATGATATCTTTTGTTAGATGTGGGTGCGAAAGAAGGAGGCAGACATGGGAACAGTTCAGCACCTTTTATTCTCCTAGCTGATTGCAATATGAACTGCCAGCAGCCTGCCGAGGCTCGCTATTTATCGAGCCTCAGCAGACTAGCCGGCCACTGACAGTGGTTTATTTCTCCCGCCAGCAGATCGACCAATCAGGGTGGTGCATGCAAATTTCGGCTACGTACCTTCGTACGTAACACCCCTCCCCCTCTAGATTGAGAACTGTCCAATCAGCTTCCAAGAAAAGTCACGTAGTCACGCAGGTAGGTGGGCCATTGTATTGTCCTTTTGGGCCTACATGCTTCAGTTGTTCCTGGGACTTCGGTTGGTGCGGTCATGCCTGTTGCTGCTCCTGGACCTGCTTGTGGAATTATCTGGAACCTTCCGCTGGGTGTGGTGGACTCCGGCCTAGCGTCTCTGTCCTCTGGTCCTGGGTGACGTTGCTAGACTCCATCAGCTCCATGTAGGGGTTCGCACTCCCCCTCCTGGTTTGAGAGCAGGGATTCGGCGGAGACCCGAGTCTTTCTTGGGACTGTCCTTGATTTGTTTGAGGCGGTGGTTCATCAGTTTGTCGTAGCCTTGATTCTCCTAGCCTTTGGCGGAGTTGATCGAAGTGTCTCCGCCACACTCGACCGTCTTCCAGCTCGACTTGGTATGACTTCGGCCCGGTGACAGCCACAACTTTAGCTCTCACCCATTTGGCTCGCCCGCATAGTTATGGGCGAATACTAGATCACCTATTGTGAGTGATCTGAATGGTCTGTGGGAGTCCAAGGGTGTCTCTGGGTTATAGTTGGGGTTCAGCTTGAACCTTTACTTCAGCTTCACCTAATTGGCAAGGAACTTTGCAAGGCCAAACAGAAACACAGAGCCAGAACCGAAATGCTGAGAATTGAACAAAGTTGCTTTCTGCAACGAGCACATCCGGTTGCTCCACTTTTATAGCCTAAGGGAGGGGCCAATTATTTCCAAGCCTTACTCCCGAGTAGTCCTTCTCCTCTGTAACTGTTCTTGCCTTCTGGCAGCTCTGCGCATGCGCACATTGGGAACAGGCTCCCCCTGTTCCTCTGCCTCACTCATGTCAGCCTCTGGAGGCTCTGGAGTCAGCACAGACCTCTCAGATGGCCTGGGCTGGATCCCTGCCTCTGGCACCGAGCCTTCTCCAGACTCCAGGCCTGGCCCATGTTCCTCCCCAGCCTCTTCGCTGTCTGACTCTGCTGCCAGTTCCACAGGCCACTGGCGGACCACAACACAGTGTAGACCGGCAGCCATATCAAGAGGGCCAGGAGAACCCAGACTCCAGTGGCCCTTTCGGGAGTAGCACTACACTAGCAATTCAAACAAACATGCAGCCTGTTGCATTGTGTACTAATTGCTGCTTCCAGGTTGTGTTCAAGAGCACATAGAGTGCATTGCAGTAGTTAACCAAAGAGGGATGAAGGTATGAGTAACCAATGCCAGGACTCCAGCCTCCAGGAAGGGCCTGAACTGGTAATTTAAATTTCAATTTAAAAAATTGCTACATTGAGTTAACATGGTGGTATCATTTTATACTTTGGGGGAAAGGGCTTTATGTGCATGGCACTTAAAAGAAACAGATTCAGTTATCAATACAACACCATTTTTCACTTCTTCAACCTACTTTGTGAGTTTCTGGATGTGATAAAATTTTATGGAGGTGAATTCAACATCATCCTTCTTGTTTCTACTATGTCTTTGGTGGTTCTTTGTACCAAATATATATCTCTTTTTATTAGAGTGCAAGCAGCTTTATTGTTGATAGTGTTCAGAGTGTCACAGTCATCTCTTCTTTTCAGAGAGACTGATTAAAATACTTTCTTCCCATGGACTCCCTTTTATCTTTTATCCAGAACTGTTTATTGGAGAACCATTTCTGCAAGTCTTCTGCCAAACTGTGGTTGCTTGGGGTGGTAGATATTGTGTTGAAATATCTATTCTTATGCTGTTTGACAGAAATTGAAGAAGCATTTTAATGATTTTGCTGTGGGCATGAATGAAAAGTGCAGATGGCAAGAAGTTAACACTCTTGACACTTTTATATATTGCAAATTCCCTTCACCCCCGTTAACTCCTTGCACTAGAATTGACCTGCCTTTTGGAATCAAATTTATAGCATACTCTTTTATAATTAATTTATGTTTTCACAGAGAATAAAGTCTACCATAAGTAAGATACGTAATCAGCTTGAAAAATACATAGTTAAAGCAGGTAAATCTCACACTAGAGGACTTTACAATATTAACTGGAGATATGAATGGCCAGAAGATGATGATTCAAAATATTCAAATGTTAAATCCATTCAACCCAATGAATAGTTGATTAATATCAATACTATATGAACACTTAGGGCAAATAATGTAATTCTCTCTCTCTCTCTCTCTCTCTCTCTCTCACACACACACACACACACACACAGGTTTGTGAGCAGATTAAATTGACTAAACATTACAAGGGTTACAGAGATGGGGAGTTTTCTTCTGAGACATGGAAGTGAATCACTGTGATTTATAATATTTTACTTTCTACTCATTTAGCTTACCAAGTAATTGGGTTAACACTTGGAATGTATCTATTTCTCAAGATGTCTATAAATGAGACAGAGGCCAAAACACAGAGTACTTCATATTTTTGGAGCAGAATGGAATCTCAAATGCATAAGATGGACACTCAAGTAAAACATTCTTCTTAGACCTTTTAGATTCATAAGTTTTTTTAAAAAAAATCAAGAGCAAATCAAGACTTCCAAAGTTCCCTATGCATTTGCTTGACCAGATTTGTGTTGTAGCAAATGAATGGGACTAGAAAGCCTACTGCAGTGTTTCTCAACCTTGGCAACTTTAAGATGTGTGAACGTCAACTCCCAGAATTCCCCAGCTATTAAGCTGGCTGGAGAATTCTGGGAGCTGAAGTCCACATACTGTATCTTCAAAGTTGAGAAATATTGGCCTATAGAATTTCTAATGGGCAAAAAACTCCTCTCCATTTCCAAAAGAAGCAATACTGAACAAGATCCTTCAGTGGTTAAAAAAAAGAAAGAAAGAAAAGAAGAACGGCTGAAAGGGGGGGGGAAAGCTAATGGAATTTAGCACTTGGAGTTGTCAAAGTCAAGGCTGTCCAGCTGCCACATGGAACTTCTGTTTATAGCTATGGTTAATTAGAGATTGTTCAGTAAAAGATTTCCCGTTTATTGTGGCCATGCCCAGAAACATTTGGAATGGGTGTTAAGAGATTGGTATACAGAGCATGATTTTACTGCTCTAAACTTTGGCTGAAACAGATTCTTGGCAGGTTCAACTTTGGAAGAAAGCTTCCACAATGGTTGGAAAATCTCCATTTTTGTAGCATTTCAAAATACCCTTTTGGGGGGTCTAAAGTACAGCTTCAAACCAGCTGCTTATTTGTTGGTATTGTGACAGAATGACTTTTTCTCAAAATTCCTTCTAAGCAATTCTTTTGCCCTTGTGACAGAAGGGAGATTGAGTTAGTAGAATCAGTATGATGGCCTTGCTTCTCTTATATAGAAATATCATCTACAAATATAAGGTCTGCTATGAGGAATATAAGCAATAGGAATAAGGATCATATTGTTATAAATCTCCTGATTTATGTTTCATACCAAATGAGCAAATTTCTTTTAGCAGCCAATTCTGTAAGACAATATTGAATCAATTGTTTGGAGATGTAATCCTATTTTTTTAGCCAGATATAGTGTACCTTTAAATTAAGGAAATAAATAAGATTAGCAGAACAAATATATGAAAGGTTTTAAGTTATTGGGTATGTTTTATTATTGGCTTATAACAAAATGGAGGAATATTTGCCTCTATAATCAGTTATATGAAAATGTATTGTGCTTTGAAAAATGTGCTTTCTAATTGAATGCCTAATCTAAAACTGATAATAATGAAGATGATGATGATATAGCTGAAATTCATAGATCTGTAAAAGGGAATAATTGCGAACTTCACTGAGACTGGCAGTGTAAAGTGTAAAAGTGCTCATTAAGTACTTATTTTAAATTGCTTGTGAGCTGAGCTGGGCTTCAGGGATATGTACTATTTCATCTTCAGTTGTTCTACTATGTCATCTTTAGTAGGCAAACTGATTTATATATTCTGTGCATATGGATATAGGTATCAAACATAAGAGATCAATATCTTTTTTTTTAAATTTCTTTATTAATTTTCAAATTTTTTCCAACAATTACAATAAATCCTTAAACAATTCTACATCTACTTATTTACATTGATTTCCTATTTGTACAATACAATATTTACAATATTCTGTGTCTTTATTTCATTTTATCCTTTTTTGTTTTTGTTTTCTATCTTCAATCCATTGATACCAATTTTCCCATATTTCATAATATTCTGAGTCTTTTTGTCCTCTTAGTTCGATGGTTAATTTGTCCATTTCTGCGCAGTCATAAATCTTCTTAATTATTAAGCTTTCAGTTGGTGGGTGAGGATTCTTCCAACAATGTGCAAACGCAAGTCTTGCAGCTGTTGTGATGTGTAAGATCAAGTATTTGATGTTTTTTCTATGTTGATTTTTGAATATTCCAAGTAGAAAAAGTTCCGGAGTAAATTCTATTGTTGTACCTGTTATTTGTTGCAACCAATTATGTATTTTTAACCAATAATTCCTCGCTTCGGGACATAACCACCACATGTGCAAGAATGT
>QLTV01012184.1:7679181-7705603 GCA_003457575.1 Thermophis baileyi | reverse complement strand
GTAATAGGATGAGCTATCCATCTCTAAATTTATAATTGAGTTTTCCAATTCTTTTTTGGTTGTTATCATTTTTTGATCTATTTGATCTACTCTTTTTTCAGTTTTCTCTGTCTCCGTCTCTCTCTTCTTGATATGTTGTTCATTTTTCAGAATCGCCCCTTGTATCAGTTCCATTTTATTGTCTAGTTTTTGGATACTTGAATTCAGCTCAATATGGTTTTGTGACCTTGTCTCCTGCATTTTTAGCATAGTTTCTTGCATCATAGTGAGTGTTATATTCATATTTTGGATAAGAGATGTACTCCCTGTTTTTTCTACTGTTAGCATTTCATCTATTGAGCGTTGACTTGATGGAGAAGGGGTCGCTACTGTGGGGTTAGAGGATGCCTTTTTCCCAGCCCTCAGAGTTGTTGTTGTGATAGTTGACATTTCTTTTATTATTTTATTTTGTTCCCCTATAATTTTATATATCTGCCCCCAAATCACCATCCAATACCTCCAATAATACAAATATTTCAAGTATATTTTCCTTTTATACAGACTTGCTCCTTTTACCTAGAATTCAGATAGCGTATTCTAGTAACTATTCACTTAATTTTGTCTAATAATATTAACAACAGTAATATAACGCAGTTAATCAATATGTATAAATATATAAATTAATATCAGATAAGGTTAACTTAGTCTCTAACAGATATTTTTCTATATGTTTTATAAATAGGTCTTATTTCATGATAATAATATTAACAATGTATATAATAATTAATATCCAATATAATTAACAGTCTCTAACAAGTATTTTTACATATATACTATAAGTTTTATAAATAAGTATTATTTCATACACTATTAAATACAAAGTAATATATCAATATACTTATAGATAATTTAATTAATTTAATTAGAATACTATAATTAATTGTTCTTTATATTTAATTTACTATATAATCAAGGGGGGGAGCAGTATAGGGTAATATTAGAAAACGGGAGACTAAATAAGAAAAAGAAAGTATTCAACCTTAATGTATTATCTAATAGAGTTCCAGTAGAGTTCTAACAAATATTTCTGCTAAACATTTATCTATTTATTTAATTTATTGGTACCAGATCTCTTTCCCTAGAATGTAGAAGTCTTTCAGTAATTAGTTCTTGTTACAGTCTTACTCACTTCGCTGCCTCCAACAGGTTATTTAGTCCTCAGTCACCATTACTCTTTGTAGGTCCTTGGCTCCTCACTCTTTGATTTTTATTTTGAATATATATCCTTAGATATATTGCCCAAACCATCCAAACCATCCAAATCTTCAATATCTTCTCCTAGGCACCAATCACTGTTCTCTTTCACCCGTTGACATTCAGTTCTTTCCTCTTCCGAACCGATCACTCTCCATACACCCGCTTTCGGCAAATTAACTCAGCTGTCTTTCGGCTCTCACTTTCAATCGCCGCCTGAATCCGCTTGGAGCTTCTCTTTGCCGATACGATCTCACTCACTCTCTCAGCTCTTTCTTTGGGAAATCTGGTATTTCTCACTTAACTTATCAGATGTAGATTGTTTTGATAAGTTTGCTTCCAGATCTTTATGTGGCACACTGTAGCTTCGGGCCCGCCATGGTTACAGCATGATCGAGCACTTTAGTGTTGGGTTAGGGAGGGTGTCCTTCGCTCCGCCGGACAGCTGCTCTCCGCCTCGGCGATGCTCGGAATGCCCCTCTTCTCTGCTGAGTCCTCCAAACTTCTTGCACCCCGAAAGGTCCCCCAAACACTAAACAATTTTGGAATTGAAAGACAGAGATCGTCTTTCTCCTCCTACCCCGCTCAGCGCTGCCACCGGAAGACCAAGAGATCAATATCTTTTATTACTGTTATTTTCTGGATATTCCCAAGATAACAATCAACAAAATATAGTGAGGATTCCTTGCAGGCAATATCATTTTTGTAGAGTCAAAGAGGGATCTTAGTCTTTATTATTAAGTTCAATGATCCAGATCAAATGTAAATAAAATAGAATAAAGGTAAACATAATAGAGGCATGGAAAAATAAATATTAAAATCAGTTATTTCCCCAAAGAGGAATCGTATATATTCAAAATCAATAGTGAGAATAATGTAAGTGGACTAGGATTTTTTTCCTATGGAAAATATTCTTTTTCATAGTGTTCATTTTCAAAATAATGAGCAGCTTGCAAAAGTATCCTTGAGTTTGGTTTCTAAACAGCCATACTGTCAGATCGTGTTTCTTTTCATTCCCTCCCCTCCAAGAGGAGTATCTTCCCATAGAGAAAACTACAAGTTAAGGCGTATCGTCAGAAAGATGCTGTGAGGCTTCTGTGTATTTTGTATGAGGAGAGAGTTGGAAATCAAGGTCCATTGCTATCGTAACAGGACTTGATAAGGATCTAAAAATGTCTGCCAGGGAATTATTTTTCTTCATAATACATCTGTTAAGGTACAATCAATTATTTTCCTTAACCAATTTTTATAAAATTTTCTTGAGGTTTTATAATAACTTCTTTTTATAAGAGCTATTTTAGGAAGTTGCTGTGCTCTACAAAAGTCTTTGTGGGCACTAATTTAGTTTATTTTAGGAACAAAGAGTTTCTGAGCAAAGGAGCAAATTCATTAATTTTTCTGTCTCCATTTATAAATGAGAATGTGGGGCTTGAGATAAATATCTTTCTCCAGGTAAGAGATTACATCCTGGCAGATCATAAACATCCACCAACATATGGTTGAAAAAACAATCTTTAAATATACGTGGATGTGTGAAAAAACTAAATTTCATTTCATTTCATTTTTTCTCCTACTCCTCCCCCACCTTATTCCCTCCTCATTCCTTCTCCATGTCCCAGATGATGGCATACCATGACTGGAGGATCCCACTAATACCACTGCAAAAAAAGCTTCAATTAACATTGCAAACTTTCATGGAATCAGGAGGATTGAAAGAATTTCCAGAAAAATTCTAGCTAACAATCAATAGCCATGATCCAGGGGTGAAATGTGAAATTTTTCCCTACCGGTTCTGTGGGCGTGGCTTATTTTGTGGGCGTGGCTTGGAGGTCAGGTGGGCATGGCTTCAGGTGGGCATGGCCATGTGGTCATGTGACTGGGTGAGCGTGGCCATGTGGTCATATGACTGGGTGGGTGCGGCCAATTTAGCAGTCCATTTTGCCAGGAAGCAGGGGGTTGGACTAGATGATCTCTGAGGTCCCTTCCAGCCTTTGCTTTCTATATTCAATGAAACAGCTTGCCTTCAGAAGTTGTGGGAGCTTCATCCCTGGAAGTGTTCAAGAAGAGACTGGGCTGCCATCTGTCAGAAATGGTGTAGGGTCTTCTACTTGGGCAGGGAGGGGTTGGACTAGATGACCTCCAAGGTCCCTTCCGACGCTGTTAATCTGTTAATCTGATGCCCTGCACCAGAGAAGGAGCAGAAGGGAAGAAGCTCATGAGAAAAAGGGGAGAAATGTTTGAGCCAGGGAATACAGGTAATTTACCTGTAGTCCTCAACTTATAACCACCTGTTTAGTGACTGTTCAAAATTACAACAGCACTGAAGATTGAGACAGGATAGCAGTGTTCTAAGAAACATAAAGCCCATATTGCACAAACCCCAAAACTTCAAAAACATAGAACCATATAAGAATCCTTCCTTTTATCCACTGCTGAATGTCACTTCGCTTCTGCAATTAAAAACCTCCTTCCGAGCAGCTTCCGAAGACTTGTCAATTTAAAGCAGGAGTCTCCAAAGTTTGCAACATTAAGACTTGTGGACTTCAACTCCCAGAATTCCTCAGCACTGCTGATTTAAAGCGACAGCATTTGGTTTTTCTTCTTTGCCAAGCGGTCTCCCGGCTGGAAAGTGAATCCTGATTTTTTCCTTCTAACAACTCTCTCTTTCTTTCTCTTTCTTTCTCCCTTCCCTTCCCTTCCCTTCCCTTCCCCCTCTCCCCCTCCCCCCTCTCTCTTTCTTTCTTTCAGGGGAACCGGCAGGGAAAATAGGCTTTAAAAAGTTTTTTAAAAAAACAGGAAGTGATGATGTCGGGGCAGGTGGGTGGAGCCTCGCACTGCCATCCCGGTTCTCCGAACCAGCTGCTGCAACCATTACCTACTCACCGGAACCGGGCCGAACCGGGAGGATTTCACCCCTGCCATGATCCCCAAACAATCTATGCAATGGGGTAATATAGGAATCAAGGAAACAAATAGACAAAAAAGAAAGAAGTCACACAGTCCTACACTAAATGTTTGATTACAGTGCTACAATTAGATTGCAAATTATTGTCTTCCCTCTAAGAAAAAATTTGTCCCTTGTAGAATAACACACAGACAACAGTAGGGAAACTGCCTGAAACATCCAAAAGTATCCAAAAGCCAAAATTCACTAAGCTTCCTGCACAGACCATACTCACTGCTAGACACAGAATGGGATGTGGATCTGCTGCAGAGGGATGATTTGGCTCAAATCATCCAGGCTGTCTAAAACCAGGCTGAATTGGAACTGGAGAAAGGAAGAGAAAAGTGGTAAGGGTGTGTTTGTGTTGGCATTTGCATCTTTTCAGCTACGATGCAATCTTCCCCCACCAGGCACAACTTCCTGGGGGTGGTACAGTGTCCTGCCACCCCCCAAAAGGGAGGGTGCTGGGCTCCACCCCTCCCACAATGCCCCCCTGGGAAGGTGCACCTGGCAGGGAGGAGCAAGCTGGTTGCCCAGGCAGCAGGCATGGCAAAGTGGGGTGGAGCCAAGCTCTCTCCCTTTAGGGGGGGTGGCAGGGTGCTGTGCTATGCTGTGCCACCCCGAGGAAGGCATGTCTGGTGGGGGAGGAGAGGTCTAGTTGCCCACACAGCAACCACTGTGTTCTTACAGAACTTCCTTTCTACAGATAGATGATGAGAGAGACAGAGACAGACAGACAGAGCTCTCTCTCTCTCTCTCTCTCTCTCTCTCTCTCTCTCTCTCTCTCTCTCTCTCTCTCTCTCTCTCTCTCTCTCTCTCTCACACACACACACACACACACACACAGAGAGATAATTATTTCATGTGAATACAGAATTATTATAGTAAACAAAACTAATACAACATAATTTCATATTGGAATACTGGGACTTTTGTAAAATGGGGATTTAATAATTGTGTTTCTCCATGCCTAGCTTCAGAAAATCTGAAATCTCACAAAATCACACGTTTTAGTAATTCTACATGGTTTTGTTCAGTCTCTTTTTAAAGTAGTCTATTTTTTTTAAAATTACAGTATATCTTGGATAAAGGAAAATTTCCTTTTCTTGATCCCAAATCTGGATAACTTTGAATTCTAACATTGTGAGAGAAATAGAAACCTATTATTTATCCACTTTCTGGACTATGCAGCTACCTAACAAGAAAAGTGGCCCTTTTTGCCCCTTTCTCCAGTATTGTAATTTTCTTGTTCAGATACTGAGACCAGAACTATACATAATAGCCCAAGTGTGATCTCATCCTACATTTATAAAACAGCAATACTTATATTTTCTTTAGAAACATAGATAAATGTGGACGATTGAATTTGTCATATAACGGCACTCTGCTTTAAATCAACTGCCCCCTCCCCAACCCAATTTCCTTGCAATAAAAATCAAAACAGCTATCATCTTCAATTTCATAAAGCTATAATTAAAGACTAGAAGTATGTTTCAGGTTATTTCAGGGCATCACTATCATAGAGTTATTTTAAATCAGGAGACCCTCAGTTCTATTATTTTGTATGTCCTCATTTCCTATGCTATAACTCAAACAGATGGTTTGAGGGAATTCAGCCAGTGACTCCCATGCCTTTGAACTTTTGCACCACAGTTCAGGAATATAGTGAGAAATAATCAAGCATTTATGACTACATTTATTTATTTATTTATTTATTAAATTTGTATGCCGCCCAACTCCCAAGGGACTCTACATCACTCAAGAACACATAATAATTGAAATTGCCTGTTGGTTACATTGAAATGAGTTTCCTACCTCTGGTGATTAACTATCTGCATCTTTCAATAATTATGCTTCAGTATCATAACTAGTTGTGATATAATTTCTTTAGGCTAAACTAGCTAGCTTCCTTTTCTTTTCTTTTTTTCCCTTCCTGCACGAAGATGATATAGTTTACTCTTTTTAGCTTGGAATTTTCTTCCAGCTAAATGACAATGTTTATGTTACTATTACTAATGGCTTAACTTCTGAATAATTCAAAAATTGCCGGGCCTCTTATTTTTCACATTTTCTTCTGGTTTTCATTGTAAACACGTGAAGTTATTTATAAAGTGATTCTTAACTTTTGGTATGTTCAAAGTGAGTAAGCTATTTTCCTTAATTCCAATCAGAATATCTTCTTTGCTTCAAGCTATATTGTGATGAATCCTATTAATCAGCATGTCAGCAAAATCAGAATTTACATGTTCATGAAAATATGAAACATGTTTTAATAGATATTTTTGTTTTGCAGTTGAATTTGATTTTCTTCATATTCACAAGGGGACAAATAACTAAACAGGTACTGTGCCTCAAATGTTGGTCCTTTTGTACACAATGGTATGTAATGCATATACCTAAGGAACAGAGTTTCCATCATGATTCTACAATATTTGTTTCATCATTCTGACAAAGTCCTCAGATTCTGCAAATACTTCTGTTCTTTTTTTAATATAATTTTATTGGAGAATTAAAAAAAATAAAAACAATACAAATATTAAAAAAAAAGAATTTATAAAGTAGTTTCTGATCTTTTTGACAGCACTTATACATGCATTTATATTTTATCCTCTTTGTTTTCATCATAATTACCTTCTTTCCATAAGCTAACCGTTCTAACCTTCAAACACATAAATCACAAGTTCATTCTTTTTTTTCAGAAAAAAGGATACCCATAAAGGGTATCCAGTCACTGATAAATGTAGTTGTTGATCTTTCTCTAATCAAAAAGGTAAATTTTGCCAATCTCTGCTAGTACTGTCATCTTCACCAATCGTTCCTCCACTGAGGGCATTTCAGAATCTATTTTTGTGCATATAATCTCGCAGCAGTAATCATATATAAAAATAATCTTCCATGTCACTTTTCTAATTGACTGATTATTAATCCCAGCAGGGAAAGTTCTGGTTTCAGTTGAATTCTTTGTATGTAGTTGAACTCAGAAATTTCTGGGTTTTTTACAAGTCCACCAAACACAATAAAGTGATTCTTCATGTTGTATACATATCCAGCATAAATTTGAAGTAAGTTTCTGACAAATTTCTCTGGATTCATGTACCAATTTTCATAAAATTTTTCATAAAAAATTCTTATTTAAGTTATAATTAAATACATGTCAATCCTTTTAACTACTTATTTTCCTGCAGTTCTATCTGTATATTGTGTCCAAAGTTCTCAGCTCATTTTACTAGACATTTTCACTTGTTTTTCAAATTTCAATAAAAGTTTACACATTTTAGCAATTATATGTTCATTATTTGTACAAAGTTCAAATTTAGTCTTCTGCTGCTCAGTTCCAAATGTCCTCTTATTTACCTTAAATCTTTCTCGTACTGATGCTTCTGTTAACAAAATCTCCAAAGCAACTTTTACAGATGATCCAATAAGCCAAAGTATTCAGTGACGTGTGTGTGTGTGTGTGTGTGTGTGTGTGTGTGTGTGTGTGTGTGTGTGTAGGGGGGGTGGATATTTGTTTTTGTTCTTCCACTTGCTTTGTAGCTTCTTCTTTCAATCCAGTCCTCCAAATGACTGGTTGTTCTGAGTCATAGAAAAGTCTCTGCAGAAGAATACCATCTCAGAAACCTGCTATATTTAGTGGAGAGAAAGAGAGGCGGTGGCTATAAATCTTAATTTAAAAGATGGAGAAAGCATTCTTGGTTCTGCCAGGCAAGGAAGGAACAGGACCAGGTAGAGGAAAGTACCCAAAGAATCGGGTTCTACCCTTGCCAAAGCCAAAATGCTCCCAAGATTACCATCTTTTTCCAATTCAAAGTTCCTGTTAAAAGCAGACTTCATTCTTTCCATAATTATGATCTCTATTTTGTAAAATGGGGTCAGCTTCATTTCACATGTTAGCCTGGACATTTTGCATTTATCTCTTTCATTCTCCTTGGCCCTGAAAGATGGCTCAGCCTTACAAGTCTGAAAATCCAATGGAAAATTAATTACAAAGTCATCCACAAAGCCAAAAAGGAAACAGAATGACCAAAAACACCTCCCCCACCAGCTGTCAAAACCCAAATGAGCAGAGATTAACACCAAGCTTAACATCAGACTAACAAGAAGTAAACAATATCCCAATCAAGGAAATGCCAAACGAGCTAAAAAAACAACAGCCCAGCCAAAGATCCACCAAGACCACTCCCACCTACAAGGACAAGGCAAGCCACTCCTTACAAGCACTGATTATGTTACCTAGTTTGGGTAATGAAACGTTTGCAAGAAAATAACCAAGCTGAGAGAACACCAAGGATCTCTCATCCACAAATGCAGTTAATCTGTCCTTAAATGAAATTTATACATGGCTTGTTTGTTTGTTTTGGTATTTATTCCTGGGGTTTTTCCCCCTTTCCATGAATTCTATTTGGCATTGTATAATAAACCCTAACTCCTGTGTGCCTTTAGTTCTCATTAACATTACATTAGTCATGATTCCTTTTTCATATTATTTTCAACAATGCCTAGGGGCATATTGTACTTAATCATTCAAAGTGTCCTATTTTTATTATGGCTTAAGTCTAAACCAAGTTACAAAAAATGATTTTTTGCAACTCCTTCCAGAGTATTCAATCCGAGCTTCAGGCTACCAGCTCCTCTCCTCTATTTTTCAGTTCCAGAAAAGGGGTGGTCAATTATTTTCTTTTCAGTGGGTGATCTGACACAGACACATGCATATACACTCCACACAGAGTAAAATTAAATTTGTATTTCTGGAGAAAAGAGGAAATGGAACCTGGCCCTTTCTTTAAGCACTCAGGAAATTAATATTTTTTTAAAAATAATTTCTGCTGGGTTTCAAACAAGCAATGTATTAGATATTAAACAAAACTCGGCCATTGATTTATTTTAGTACAAATGGTAAAGACAAGGTCTTAGAAGCTCTTACATGAGGGCAACTGTTGGCTAAGCTAAAGAGTGTTCTTGCGTGTGAGAAGTGTCCAGCATTAGCCTATAAGGAAACAAAGTGCTCCAGCCAAAATGGACAAGAACATTGGAGGTGACATGAGAGGAAAAGACTATTCCAAAGCACAGCAGGAAAGCATAACTGGAGGCCAATCTATAATGGAGGGGAAGTGAGTAAATGCTGACACCATCTATTTCTGTCTTTTAAAAATGGTTGCTGTCTCATTCTGGAAATAGGGCAACAAAGGGGGGGGTCAATAAGTTTTGTGTATAACTATTATGAATTCCATCATTTTTCTCTGGCAGGCATTGATTCAAATTTATTTTAAATCAGAGGAGTGAGGGAAGGTTACTTATTTTTGGAGGGTGTTGTGAGAAGCTTCTAGAAGGAAGGAAGTTTATTTAAAAAAAGAAAAAAAGGAAAGTCATTTTAGGTAGGAAGGAAGGCTTTTGTGTGTGTGAAAAACAAAGTAGAAAAATGCAGAAGGAAGAGGTGGAATAAAAGACTTGAAGGAGCCATAAGATGTGATGGAAGGAGAGACAGAGAAGATCTTCAAAATTGGACTTAAACAGAGTTTGAAGAGACTTTGGAAGTCTTCTAACACCCTGATCAAGCAGGAGACCTTATATCATTCCAGACAATGGCTGTCTAATCTCTTCTTCAAAATCTCCAGGGTTAAACCTAACCCTAACCCTTGGAGTAGTTATTGGAGTTGGAGGAATTAGAATAACACAGGAAAAACTGTACAACTTGGTCTGTTTAGGAAATCAAAATTAAAAGCAAAAATAGATTTACTAAAACTATGCATAGGAATAATTTGCTATCCACCGGAGGGTTTTAAAAAAACAACAACTCTGGAGCTTTCCTCACAAGAATGTAGACAACAAACCTTTCTTAGGAATGGCCCACTAGTCCTGTTTACCATGCAGGCAGAACTAAGTGGAGATCCAAAGAGGGAATTATCCAGTTCCCCAGAAAAGATTATGCCTTCAGCAAATCCCTATACCAGCTGGAAAAACACTGAGCAGATGCAATGGACAAAAAAAATTCTTCTCCATCTCACAACCTCTGAGTATGTCTAATCTGTAATCTGTGTTCAATTGCATTTGCCAGAAGTTTTCCTCCACTAGCATTTTAGATGACATTTTTCTTGCTTCGTACCCTTCAACTCCATCATGTTCCAAAGTGCTGCTCAAGCTCTGTGACCAGGAATAACATGCTTAAGAGTATTCATGTCAGCCACCTGGGATGTTTAGTAATAAAGCTAATGGATTGTAGTTGGAGCAAAATGAAATAGATTGGATTTTATGTATCTGTTCCTTGTTTCATGCAGCAATGAATAACTGATGTTTGTGTTCATGTAAGTGCATGTGTGTAGGGGAAAAATTAGAACTCACAAATACTTTGTACTTTGTTTTTAAATTTCATTGTTTAATGGAGAAATCAGAGGGGCTGGGCTGGGCTGGGCTGTCTTAAAAACTTAAAGTTTTAGAATTAGAGGATGCTTTGTAGGACAACAGATTTAGTCAAAAGAGGATCTGGAGCTACATTCTTAATCCATAATCCTATAAAACTACGATTTGTATACTTCCTCTTTATGAAAATCTAGAGAGGCTTGTTGACATTAAACAATTAAATTTAAAAATCAAAAGTATTTGTTAATATGCTTTCTGGTTTTCTAATTTTCCCCTACACACACACACACACACACACACACACAAACACACACAAACATCAGTTATTCATTGCTACATGAAACAAGTAACAGATACATAAAAACCAATCTATTTTGCCCCAACTACAATCCATTAGCTTTATTACTAGTGACTAAAAACAGAAACAACCTTTAAATTAGATCTGCTAACCCCCTCAGGCTTTTTCATGCAAAATAAAATTGTAGCAGCCAAACTGCTAATAAAATATGCTCTTTCAAAGTCCAGGTTAAAAACACTAAAATAAAAAAAAATTGGACACTGACTGTCCACAGTGTTCATTCTGGTTGTTTGTCATCCAGTTAATCATAGCAGGAGAACAGAGTTCTTACATAACTCAGTTAATCAAGACAGCTGATTAAGGTTCAGATGATTTAGTCAGGTAAACTTTCCAGAATTGCTTTCTGTTTATATGTAATATTAAGAACTTGCCATTTTAGTTTTGTTTAAGTAAAACTGTGTCAATAATGCAAAAGCTCAAGAGGAATCCAATTATCTTAACCTTAATGTAATGAATCCACATAGGTTTTTCATTAGTTTGAAACACACTATAGGCTGGAAAGCCATTATTTTCACCAGATATTTACTGTGACAATCCTGCAGTATTCTTTAAGAAATCTGAAATTTGATTTTGAATGAAAAATTGATCTTTAAAAACTGGCAATGGCAGGTTCTCATTTTAGAAAGGAAGTTCATTAATATATCTTGTTATTGTAGCATTAGTTATACAATACTAAAAGCATAGTAATCCTACCTTGTTTTTAAAAACATATTCAGTTCATCCATGTATTTATATAATGAATGACAATAGGGTTTTTTAATTTGTTTGTGATGAGACTGGAATTAACTTCATCACTATCTTTTATCTATTTCCACTTAAATTAGGAATGAAAAGGCAGGACTGAAGAGTTTATCTATAATCATTAATTTACATCAGATAAAACAGCAAACTTTACCAATACAGAAATGCACCTGCAATGTCATTTCCAAAATGGGTGACTTTGCCAAATTGTTGACCATATATTATTGAGAAGTGCCCTCTAGCCATCTCTTTGAGAACTAGGCATCTAACTAACTAAACATACATACATACATACATACATACATACATACATACATACATACATACATACACATACATACACAATAATGGGGTCTTTCTTGAGAGGAGACCTGGACAGAAATAGTCCTTTGAACCTTGAAGCTGGGCGGATGATTTCCCAAAATTTCTCCAAAGGAAAAATAATGTCTCCAAAAACATCTCCACAGCAATACCATCAGTGGGGGGAAGGCAGGAGAATCAAGTAAGGAACTCATTATGTCTTCCTTGGGATTTAATTGAAATGTAGGAAATTAGAGAGTTTACAGATAATTGCTGGAAAATTGATTTACGATAAAAGATAGAACATGCATGCATACCCTTGGCATTTCATAATTAGATGCAAGAATACTACAGTAAAAATATAATTTAAATTAATTATAGTTAATTAGTTAATGACAATAAGCAATTCAAACTGAATAGGAACTGGAGGAAAAATATCAATTTTTTCTTAAAAATACAGTCAGAGTCCTGCTTCAGATTTCAGCCACACATGCATATACAGTATGGTTTCTCAGGAGATTATCTATCTTACTTCAAGGCTGAAAGTTAACAGTGAAGCAAAGGCTTGCTAGCAAAGTTTGATTTGAAGTAGGAGTACATACAATAGATGTAGAGTACATAGAAGTACCGCCCTCCATCAGAGAGACAAGTCAAGATTGTCAGCTAGTCTAAATGTCAGAGGTTCAAGAGTAGAATCCACACACGAGTATCACATATGAGCCGGAGATCAGTTATTCAGCAAAAAGAACCTGACTCAGAGCTGTTTCTTAAACAAGACTGCAGCCAGCTGTCAATAATCTGGTTTATTCCATTGCTTGGTGAGGAACCAAATAGATCTTCACTGTTGTGCTCTTTTCACTATTCATCTAGTGCAGGGACTAAGAGACTTTATGTCATCCTCATCTGACTTTTCTAGTTGCTCAGTTGGCACCTGTTCTTGATCAACCTGAAGTGATTTCTGGCTTTGTCCTTCCTGAGGCTGATTTTCCACAGACTCAACTGGAACAGCTATTTTTGGATCAGAATCAGAATCTGAGTCTTGATCAGAGGTGTAATTCACATAATTTCCCTACCGGTTCGCCCAGCACTGAAAATGTGAGCACGCGCATGCTCGCTTTGGTCACACACGCGCCTTCTGTGCATGCACGCAGCCTTCCGCGCATGCACTCTGCTTGCATGCATGGCTTGCATGCATGCACGCAGCTTAAAAACATGGCTAAATAGGACGGCATAGCACCGGGGCGGGTGGGCAGGCCCACCCGCAGGTCGCTACTACCAGTTCGCCTGAACCAGTCTGAACCGGCTGAATACCACCTCTCGCCATGATGAGGATTCAATGAATGAACCACAATTCTCAGAGTTCCCCTTTTTTACTCTTTCAACTTTATAACTGTAGAGAGAGTTGAGGAAATCTGTAATCTCAATATTTCTATTGCACAAATTCTGTCCTTTGTCTTGCAGTTACCAGTCTTTAAAAACAATCTTATAGAGAAAGGAGCCAGTTCTGTACTTCCAGGTTTCATGTAATTTAATAAAAGGGAATGTGTTTTAAATGTCATATACATGTAAATGCCAAAAATAAGCTCCATATTATATCTTGTTATGTACGTACTCTAGAGGATTTTTTAAAATACCATTCTGTCACTGCTTGGTCAGATGATTTGATTGTGATTCCAGAAAATATTGCCATTATAATCTATTCCACATACTTACGGTCTACCAAGGGCTTTTTTTGCACCTCTTCCAAACCTTTTCCTAAAGCTGCTTGTAACCCCATAAAGTTGGGATGAGCAGCTATACGTGTATTGGTTGACTGCAGCTCCATATTTTATGTATATTATCTGTATCTGATCCCACCATCATCTTCATCTTTGAAATTCATCGGTCATTTTGCCACTGGAATTCAGTGGTACAGTTTAAATATATGTACAGTATTTTTAAATGGGTGTGATACCTGTAAAGCCTTGAAAACATTGAAAATAAGAAAGAATGAATGCTGCAGTTTTTCAGAAAAACATTATTCTTATATTAATCTTTTCTGACCTCTTGCTCCCACACATTCTAGACTACAATTCACAAGATACTCAAGCAGCATAGCTACACTAACAGGAAACAGTTGGAGAGGATAACTTTCAGGTCTCATCTCTGCGTTTTGACAGATTTTTACCTCCACAAGGGACGTTCTGAATGTTTTTATTATGATAAAGTACTATTCCAGTTTTCTTGCTAATAAATTCTTGTTGTACATCTTTTCTTCTAAATAGCAATATGAAATTCTCCATTGTGAAACATAAGCAAACACATTTATGATGATTTGGATGAATTTTTTTTTTAAAAAAAAGCCCAGCCAGGAATTAATTGTTGGTTTATATTTTTTTACAATCTTCTTCTGCTGGTAGTAATAGCAATAAACAGTGTTGATGCCTTAGGGTTATAACTAAGTAAATTAGCTGGTAAAGTGAAACTGTTCAGTTTTTAATACTGTGGTTGTTCATTCACCATTGAATTGGTTTACTTTGTGATTTAACTGGTCTCTGCAGTATAATGCAAGTTTACAGGAAAATGTATAAAAGGACTGTATCTTTTATGAGGAGATAAGTAAGAACATCATCATCATCAAACAACATTTTAAAGGAGGCAAGGGACCATTACTGCTTAAGAATCTTTTGCTTAAAAAGATAATTGTTTTGGGGGAAAGAAACTTTATTTAATAGAGATTGAAGAACATGTACAGCTGAAACAATCCTACAAAATTTAGCACATTTTCTAAAGACACCTTTTTTTCCTTTGTTTCTCTATTGATAAATAAAATAGTCAGGGGTGGGTTCTAACTTACCTCGCCGCCAGTTCGCTTCCTCCCGTGCCACGTGGCCGCACCTCATGGGCACGCGCGCATGCGCAGTGCCGAAAATTCAAAAAAAAATCCAAAAAAAGAGCCAAAAACAAGATGGCAGCGCATGCACAGTGCCAGCAACTCAGCTTCTGCGCATGCACAGAAGAAAAATAAATTAAAAAAAATCCCCCCAAAAAAAATTCCCCCCCCAAAAAATCCCCAAAAAAGATGGCGGCATCCACGGACTGGCACCGACTGAACCGGCTCCGTGACGTCACCAGGCGAACCGGTCCAAACTGGGAGGAACCCACCTCTGAAAATAGTACAGATTTCATTGTCAATATATTTTGTCCAAAGAGGCCTAGAAAGTTATAGATCCTCTTCATCTCCTTTAGGCTGATTAAAAGACCCAGGGCAAACCAAGAAAATTTCAGAAAACCACAATTCAAAAGGCCAACAACCTAAGTCAGCTCAGAATTAAATCCACCATTTGAATCATACAATTAAAAGTAAAATTAGCAGAGAATCCTCAAGCATAGAAAAGAAGCAAAAAGGAATAAGACTAAGATTAAGCAAGTGATAAGAGAATGAATTGGGCTGTAGGCATGACTGAACTTGCAGGTGAATGTTAAACCATTTGTTCAAACTCTGGGGATCAAGGAACAAATCAACTTGAGATGTGTATGAGAGATAACAGAACCTGTGGGTCTCCACATTGTCACTTTGATGAAAAGCCAGTTTGGTCTAGTGGTGAAGGCACCAGGGTAGAAAGCAGGAACCAGTAAGTTCTAGTCTGGCCTTAACCATGAAAGTCAGTTGGGTTAGTCTCTTTCTTTCAGTCTAGCACATCTCTCAGAGTTGCTGTTGTGGGGAAAATAAGAGGAAGAAGGTGTATTGGAATGTGTGCCACTTTGAGTTATTTGTAAAAGACAGGGATAAAAACAAATGAACAAATAAAATATTCTTATATTTGACCTTCTCCAATCCTGAGAACTATAAACTGCACATTCACATATTTATTGATAATTGGTATCTCCCAGTTTGACAAAAGCCAGATAGAAGGATGGGCACTTTTGCCCATCTTTGTTGTATCCCTATAATAAAGTCCACGTATATTTTTATAATCTGTTACAGCTCATTACATTGTCATCCTTCTTGCCATCCATCTTCTCCCATACAGACATATTGGAATTCCTTACTTTTTAAAAACATTAATAATTGTTTCTTTTTTTAACTTTAAAAAGTCCATAACATTGAAAGAAACTAAGATTGTTTTATGAGAAATGTCTTTCCCCCCCTTTTTCTGATTCTTTAAGGAATAACCATGTGAAGATCAACTATATCTATCTGGAAATGCCAAACAAGGGGAAAATGCTAGATTTTTAAATAGTGTTTAATAAATCCTTCAGACATTTTTCACATGGCCTGCCAAATGTTTCTTCAGATTTCAGTGAACAAACAAAAAACTTAAAATAATTACCTGGCTCTGAACTACTCTGCTTTGCCAAAGTGGATTATCATATCTACTAGGAAACACATTAGAGTACAAATCCAGCATTTTATTGTATTACACCAAGATCCTTGGTTACAAGTAAATAAAACAAAGTTTCCAGTGTTTCCTGAATCTAGGCTGAATCCATAAAGACTGTCAACTTTATTTCCAGCTACCAAACAGCAGTGAAGCAGTGTAGAAACTTTAATACTGATCCCATAATCTCCCTAAAAAAAAAGAAAACAAGGAAAAGTATATGAAACAAGTTCTGCTAAAAGTTTGAGTGGCCTTAATGGAGAAGGGAAAAAACTTCATAGGAATTTCATAGACATTCCAGGTGAGACAGTTGCTTGAGCTTTAAAAAGTCTAAATCAATTAATTTAGTCCAAATAAGAATTCCCTATGAATAAGCAAGTTAGCAATGAGAGATTGTATGATACTGCCATGGTCAGGTGACAGATCCTGTAATTATCTTGGAAATTAAGGGCAGGATATCTAATTTATTCATTATGTTGTTTATATTAATGCTGATGTTGTACTGGTATCACATATCATATCATTTGGACCAGGGGTGGGTTCTAACTTACCTCGCTGCCGGTTTGCTTCCTCCCACGCTGCGTGGCCGCGCCTCGGGGGCGCGTCCATGCGCAGTAAAAAAATAAAATAATTTAAAAAAAAAATTTAAAAAAAGCCAAAAACAAGATGGTGACGCATGCGCAGTGCTGGAAACTCAGCTTCTGCACATGCGCAGAAGAAAAAAAAATAAATATATATATATATAAAAAAAGATGGCAGCGCCCACGGACCTGCACCGACCAAACCGGATCGGTGAGGTCATCATGACGTCACCAGTGGGTCGCTACCAGTTCGGGCTAACCGGTCCGAACTGGTAGCAACCCACCTCTGATTTGGACAGTACAGGACATAACCAAGATTCTTGGCTGCAAGTTTTTTTTTTCCTCCAGTCAAGCAGCTGCACCATTGCCTCACTTTAACTGGGCTAGATCCTGCTTGGCACAGTATTAGTTTTCACTGGAACACTTCTTTAATATATCAATTTCATTGCAATGCCCCATTTTTCCATGAAGTCTGGGACAATTTGCATAAGCAAAAATGATATGACAAGTAATACATTTGTTTTGGAAATTTTGTCCAAGCTGCCTGGCTATCATATGGCAAATGGATTTTCTATCATGATCAGGTGATTCAGAATTGATCATGTCAAACAGTAGCCTGTACATGCAATCTCCCTGGGATGCACATTCAGCTATATTACATGTCAGAATCACCTTAAGGCCACTGTTTGTTTCATTTCTTTTATGAATAGCAGGTAATGAAAGGAAAGTGCTTCAGGACAGATGTGTTTTCAAGGGAACTTTGCTATTATACAGGATGTAAAATTGATGATAGATTAATTCATCCTGAGACAGTCTGGAATTTAGTTCCATAGGCTGATAGAGATGACAATAATATTGATGATAATGCTAGGATTTATTTTTAGATCAAGACTAAATCCAGGCCATCATACTGGGAGGATGATGGAATTTCATTATCTCTTTCAGCCTCATGAGAGTTCCCATCTTGTGGCCAATTGTAGGGATTTTGGAATATAATCAGGCACTTTATGTTTTGATGAATATTCTTACAACTGTAGAACGGTGAGAAAGGCCAGCAGTCTGACTCCAGTTCTTGATGTTAAATAAGGGTTGTATTATCAGAAGTACTTGAGGGACATACAGAATTCCTTTAAACGGTATCTCCCAAAGTCTCTGAGGCCAACCTCTTGTAAGCTGTTTTGGACATGTGTTGTAATTTCTGGGACATCAGATATTTGAAAAGATAGAAGATCAGTAGTCTGAAATAAGGAGTATTTTTTTTACATTAGATTACAAATCAAGCTGGAAAAGAAGAAACATGGGAAATAATATTACGGGTAAACACAGTGAGTTACCAAAATTTGGTTTTTTTTTTTAATATCAGGTATAAGACATTAAAATGAAATATAAAATCTGAAAGAGACAGAGGGTCAAATAATTAATTTCTGGAAGCAAGCAAGAAGGAGCAGAAGGAAGTACATTAAAGTCAATGTTCAGCAATGGAAACAATATCCAAAAAGATATAAAATTAATTATGAGCAAACCTAAATTATATTTATGATATTCCATTATGTGTTTATATGCAGACAAAATTATTAATCAATGTAGTCCTATTCAAAATGAGTTCTTGGGCAAATGCAGATTGGCAAATAATCTCCCATTACACCATAAATACTGTTGAGTTGATACCAGAAAATACAGCTGAGCATTCCAATTTTCTCTGTTCAGAATGACTGAATTCTGTACTTCATATATTTAGGGCACATTTTGGCTATCTGTATTCAATTGTATCAACTTTTTTTTTTCATTTTCTTTCTCTCTTTTGCTCAGGTCCTTCACTGCCCTTGCTGTAGATATCTGTGAGCACCTCTTGCATACAAATGTCTCAAGAGCATTTCAAACTTTCTTCTGTGAATTGAATGTCATTTCTTTCATCCAAAGCCACAAAGGCATCTAAATCTTCACTGTCATCTTCCAAAACTGAGAAGAGTTTTAGCAGAGAACCTGTCAGACATGTCTCATCAGTCTTTCGTAGGGAGGTGGGCCAACCATGTTTTTGTATCTGCGTCCCATGAGCATCAAATTGGTTGCTAATTAATATCAATGTAGTGCTTGTTCTATCCACAAAGTCCTGTCATCACATACAGGCATTAATATCTCTATGTCATAAAATTGCAGGGTTTTAAGTTGCAAAAAGACATAATTTGTCAACCGAGGCCAACTGAACTGTACAATGTCCAGACCATTTCTGCTCATTGAGAAGATCATTTCTATACAATTAATTTTCAGGTTAAGAAAAAAAAATCTTTCTCAAAATGTTCATATTATTTACATAATAGTTAGGGTTTAAGTCTGTCATCTGCACCTCCATAACTATCTGGTTTGGTTCTGCAACCCAACAAGACAGACACAGACTTCAGAGGATAATCAGAACTGCAGAAAAAAACAACCTGCCTTCCAGGTTGCTACCAACCTGCCTTCCATTGAGGACCTGTACACTGCACAAGTCAAAAAGAGGGCTGTGAAAATATTTACAGACACTCGCATCCTGGACATAAATTGTTTCAACTTCTACCCTCAAAAAGACGCTATTATTTGTACCCTACGACAATCATTAAGTGTTGTACCTCATGATTCTTGACGAATGTATCTGGTCTTTTTATGTACACTGAGAGCATATACACCTAAGACAAATTCCTTGTGGGTCCAATCACACTTGGCCAATAAAGAATTCTATTCTATTCTATTCTATTCTATTCTATTCTATTCTGTTCTGTTCTGTTCTGTTCTGTTCTGTTCTATTCTATTCTATTCTATTCTATTCTATTCTATTCTATTCTATTCTATTCTATTCTATTCTATTCTATTCTATTCTATTCTATTCTATTCTATTCTATTCTATTCCATTCCATTCCATTCCATTCCATTCTATAATAAGGCTCAGTATTACATGAGACTTTATAACCGCTTTAAAATGCCTGCTCTTATATATTATCTATATAATAATAATGTTCACAACAGTACGCATTGCTGGTCTTTCCTGACTAAAGTAAGAATATTGAGAAATATATAATTACATTGGTGTAAATAAAATAATAAAATAAACTTCTTCCATTTCATATTACTACAGCTAGTGGATCATAAAACATTTTCCCTGCATTTAAATTTGCTAATAGAAAATCATATATTTTATGATTTATATATTTACTTTACTTGAATTTAAGTTTAAATTTAGCTTAAATTAAGCCAGAGGTTATTTTTCAAACTTTTATATGATAAGCAATAATAAAAAAGCTTACTGAAACTATGGAATGTATTTACATTTTAAACATCAGCAATGCATCTCAGATAATGTCATGTAAAAGCAATCAGGATTTTTCTTGCAAGAATAATCAGTCTTAATTCCTCTATGACAATTTCCTGATAAATTGTAGGGGCTTCATCACTGGAAGTTTTTAAGAAAAGACTGGACAGCCACATGTCCAAAATGGTGTAGGGTCTCCTGCTTGAGCAGGGGGTTAGACTAGAACACCTCCAAGGTCCCTTCCAGCTCTATTCTGATTGATACATAATGCTGACTGCTAATAATATATGTGTTGTCAATATCAGATGGATAACATTACATTCAAGGAAATGGATTTGTAAACAAATGAATATTTTAGAAGCACTGACTGTGATGTGACTGTGGCATACATTTTTGAGTAGTTTAATACATTATAAGTAAAAAAAAACCATTATAAGTTCAATTATTTTGGAATTAGTTACTCAGATGGCTCTGCAAAGAAATCTGGTGCTCTTGGTGCCTTCTTAGTCTATCATCAGGGGATTAGTTGCCCTGGTTAGTGGAAAAGATTGGAGTTGCATTAGGCTGAATATAATAATGGATACAATTTATTATTTAAGGAGGGTAAATCAGATGCCTGTTTCTTCTTTTTTTTCCTCAAGTAGTTGTAGCAAGCTTTTCTCAAGTGGCAATGCTTCATATCAGAGAACATAAGAAGAACCCAACTGAAACAAAATTGCAACATTCTGTTATCCTAGTGATCAACCAGATGACAATGAGAAGTCCAGGGGCAGCTTGGAGGATATCAACTGTATGCTTTCATTGATGTTCTCCCATGACTGATTTTCAGAACTACTCTCTTTCGTATATAGGACTAGAGATATTGTTGTTCTGGCCATCACTGACTAATAGATACACTGTAAATAAGTTTGCTTTCTTGGATCAAGTAGATGATTATCAACCATTTTTTGGAAAAAGATTGTTGGGTAGATACCTTTGGGTAGATATCTTTCTGGATCATTAGATAAGGAGAAAAGCAGCTGTCCAGATAATGTAAGCATAGTTTTATAAAACTGTATTATGCCCCTTACTTATGCCCCTTACTTCTATGTTTCTTCTGTGCTAAAAAAAACACCCATGAATTTATTTGTTTACTGGAATGTTTGCATACCCTTTATACTTTATGTAGTTCCTAAACAATTGACATGGTAAGCTTAAACCAATGGAACAATCCATATTAGAAGGCATTCTTCAAGATATTTGAACATATTGCTTCTCCCTTCTTACACAGCCATGTGAGAACACTTTTAAGCTGCAGTAAGCAGACTTATACCTAGTACTTCAGGTGTGACTGCACCATATATTTACACAAAGGTATTGCATTATGCATTTCATTTTCAGTTCTTTTTCTAATAAACCCAAGCATGAAATTTAACTGTTTCATAGGTGGCTTCAGTTTAATCCTTTCCCAGTCATTTACCTCTAGCTCAGAACATATTTAATAGTTTTCATTTTTACTATAACAGAAATGATTATTTGATAATGTCTGCAGAGTTTAAGATAACGTTTCAATCATGTTTCAACCATTTCACAGAGGGCAGGTGCATTTGCAATAATATGAGAAAATGGAAGAAAGAACAAGGGGCTCTGCTTCCTAGATCTAATCTGTTTTAAAAGGAAGAAATTGGTTGAAAAGCTAAAAGTGACTGGCAACTTGGGGAAAAGTTACCTTGTGATACTAGAATGTGTGACAGCTAGAGAAGGAGGAGATGAGAAGGGTCAAACTGCATACAGGTAGTCCTTGACTTACAACTCGCAGTGTCACATTGCTGTCACGTGATGTTTCACAATGTTTTTTCCCTTCACAGAGCTGGTGTGGGCGTGGCCTGCACATGACACATCTGGCCTGCGGGCCGCCAGTTTGACACCCCTGACTTACAACCATTCATTTGTGAACTGTTTGAAGTTACAATGGTATTGAATGGTTGTTACAACTGATCTTTGGAATTCCCTTGCTAACCTGCACCTCTTGTACACCTTCGCTTTACCACCACATCACTTAGCAATGGAAATTCTGGTTCTCAAATACCAGATTTCATAATAGTGGATTTGGCTTTGGAGTAAAAGGATGTCACATCCAATGGTTTGAAGTCCTGAAGGAAAACAGTTTCCAGGAAGATTGGGAAACCCTATGAAATGGCATACGGAAGGTGCAGTCATAAATAAATCCCACGAGAAAAAAATAGGAAAAATATAAAGAAACCAGTGATGAAGAGAAAAAAGGGTATGTATAGGAAAAGGAAGAAAGAGACACAAAAGAAGAAAGAAAAAAAAGGGTATGTATAGGAAAAGGAAGAAAGAGACACATAACCAAACAAAGTTTGCTACAAAATTGTCTCCAAAAACTGTAGAAACCCTGACAAAAAAAGAAAAAACTCCAAATGAGTTCATAAGAAATGTTAAAAATAATTTTTAAAAGGCTCTTTGGGAAGGCTGGAAACCTAAGGAGCACCAGAGAATGTAAAGAGAAATTGATATACTGATAACATTTTGTGCTGCTGGTGAGATTTTGTGGCTATCTTTCTCTGAAGGGAAATGGAGTCCCGAGAGACCCCAGGTCAATGAGGAACTGCAGTTTAAAATAGACAAGAAGAGGATAATTGAAACAAATTCAAATTTCCAGGGACAGATGAATTATATCCCAAATTGCTGAAGGAAGTAATGGAGGTGATTGAAATCTTTGTAAATTCCTAGAAGACTGATAATGTCCCAGAAAAATAGACATGTTGTCCCCTCATATTAAAGAGAAAGGGGGGGGATGAGTACTCTGGAAGCTACAGACCTGTCAGCTTAAAGATGCATATTGGGCAAGGTATTTGAACATACTGCAAAGTAATAACACTTGGATAGGCATGCTATAATTAGCAGAACAGCATGGGTTAGTCACAAATAAATCATTCCAGATTAAATTCACCTCCTTCTTTGATAGAGTTACTGCACACATAATATATCTGGACCTGACCGGAGTGACTCATGATAACCTTATCAATAAAATGGTAAAATATGGACTAGATAATACTAGATGCAATCTGGTGGCAGGGCAGGGATTCTTCATAGATGAAGATTAAATTGCAACTAACATGCACGTATGTCAAATCAAATTGCTCAATCTCTCAAAAAACGATTAAGCTTTGATCTCCTAATATATTTAAGTTCTTGAATATATAGAACGCCAGAGGTGAAAGTAAATCTTATCATCCTATAATTAAGAGTTTCATGTTAAAAAGAAAACAGAAAATGAAGAAAGACAATATTTCATTTTTAAAACTTCCATATTTATTTTAAAAGTAATTGGCAATATATTGCAGTGTAATTTGCTATTGGTATAAAGAAATGACCCCTTTTCTAGACCTCAGCTTAATAGCAGTGTCTAAATATGTTTTCGTATGACTTATGATTACTGACTTTGATCACTGAGTTCAGCGTTGGTTAAGAAAATCTCAGCCATTCCTATTCATAATAATTGGATTAAGATTTCTGGTGATAATATGTAGAATGCATGTGAATACATACCTTTTACCACATAATAAAAGACCGCCCTAGTAAATTCAAAGGAACTACAGATAAAATGAGGGCTAATTATTGCTTTGCTTAATATATGGTATTACATCATGCAAGAAAGTAATTGAAACCATGCTTTTTACAACTTTTCTTAATGGTCCCCAAATTGTGCGATAATTGGTGCAGAATATAAATATGCATAATTAGTACTTTATTATATTTTAATCACTATTTTAACATCATTGTCGCCTTGATGATCCACCTCCAATCTTCTTAAGTCTAAAAAGTTATTTGAAAGAAAAAAGTGATTTCTGGATTATGGGTCATTGTCAATTCATGGTGACCACATACAGTACATTTTTTCCATCTGTTATTAATCTGTTCTTTCAGATCTCCCCACAATGCACCCATTACCACTGTAACTGAGTTCATCCACCTTGCTGATGATTCCCTATCTCTATCCATCTACCTTTCCCAGTATTAAAGCCTTTTCCAGAGAGTTAGATCTCCACATTATGTGTCTAAAGTAGGATAATTTGAACCTGGTCATGCCGTGAGTGAGAACTCCAAGTTGATTTGATCAAGCTATTATTGGAGATTATATTTTGCCAGCATTACTACAGGCATCTCTTTTGAGATTTTAACTCCAGAACTTCTCATTGAACTAAGGAGTTTCTCCTTAATTAAAGTACAGAAGAGGTCAATCAGAAGTATTTCCGTTTCAGAATAAACACATACATGCCATCTGAATTTACAAATGGTTTACTAGTGAGTAGCAATACTATCAGATACAATGGGACGCAGACAATGAGCTGTAAAGATACACACAAGCCCTGGGAAAGGTACAGGAAAGCAAGATCCTTCATGATAGCTAGGCCGTTTAAAATTCAGTGCAGAATCAAACATTGAACTGGTCCAGAGAAACAAATGCAGTCCCCAGAAGACCAAGAATCAATGCCAAGAAGGTTAATGAGCTGATCTGAGTCAAAGTGTTGAGAGGCAAGGAGTAAAGTAAGGGAGCAAGGACACAGGAATGTCGTACTGAGGTTGATGAGTTGCCCTCAATGAAGTGGCAGCTGCTGGTGCTGCTCTTAAATAGGCCAGATGCAAGCGTGGCTCAGTTAAAAAAACTCAATGCCTTTGCTTCTCCAGAAACTGATAAGAGCTCCTTTGTTTGACTTTCCAAAGCTAACAGCCCATTCCTGGAACTAAATGTTCTGCCAAGATGTGTTCCTGACTCCTCACAAGACTGTTCCTGCTGATTTTCTGTTGAGTCATCCCAAGGTTGGTGATTATCTGTTGAATCTGGAGGCTGACAACTTCATGAATAGGTCTTCAGTCTTTAAAAAGTCTGAGTCCATATTAATAATCCTATAAAATTCTTTTCATCATTTCCATACTCTGGACATTGACTCGGTACCCAAATAAAAAGCCAGACCTAACATTTTGGTTCTTCCTGTGCCCAAAACCTTCAGAAAGCTTAAAAGTAAAATCATCATTTTTAACAAGAAAGTGATAGATTTTCTGAACTGACAGTTCAGATGAACTGACAGATTTTTAGTCATCTCTATAGGAATGGATAACGCTTCCAGTCCATCACATGAAAAGTTTTGCTATTAAAATATTGCTTTTAGTTCTCAGACGGTGGGCCTCATTGTTGGCCATTGATAGGTTATTTCCACTGGCATTTCTCTTTGTATTTTTCACAGGGTTTCCATATCAAACATGAGATTAAAGAATATACTGTAACAATTTTATTTCACTGTTTCATTCTTTCACCACTCAACTTTTCAGTACCCCTTGATTTTACATATTAATTCTCCATCCATAATTATGTGCAGCTCAAAGAAAGTAGCTCTAAGTATCCTATTTGTAGGCTAGAAAATGTGGCTTTCATGTGGCTCCTGGCCAAAAAAAAACTGGTTTCATGACTCTTACACTGAGAATCTCTTCATTAAAATATTATCTTCTGTCAAGTAGAAAATAAGACCTTCTAGATTGATATCACTGGTCATAGAACATTTCACAAACCAGGATCTCTGACTTCCATGGTTGGGCAATACTTTTGCAGCTTGCCACAAAATTTCAATGATGCAGACATGGAGGTTCTGGTGGAAATAGAATTAGGACTGCCCAGCTCTATTAAAACCACTTGACTCCTTTTGACTCCTCTTACTCCTTTCCTGAATTTCATTGAATGTTGCTTGTCCCAAAAAGAGATAATATGAAAGTAGTTATAGCATACATAAATTTTGCTGACAAACGTATAAATTTATTGGAAAACTGCTGTATTTCAATATTGCATTTTGTAATTCATGATTGCAAATTGATCAGAGAATATTGACATTGGGAAGAATCACATACATATATATTCATATAGTTATATGCTTCTACGTCACAAGTCAATCATATGGATGTGTATGCGGGCATTAACCCTGAGAAATGCACAATGCAGTATAACTGCAAGAAAAATAATGGAGGAAGGGTTGTTTATATTTTAATTTAATTTTATTTAATTTTATTATTGTAGTGAAAGTAAAAATACCAGATTTTCAATAAATCTTAGTAAGTGGTAATATATGATCAACTATTATGAGTTGAACACTAATTAGGGTTAGACCATCTTAGTATGTGGAAATATTTTTCTGAGAAATTTAGTGCTGTAGGCTACATTGGAAAAGCTTCCTGGAAGAAGGCAATAGCAAATGACTTCCACATTTATTT
>QLTV01012184.1:7626120-7660877 GCA_003457575.1 Thermophis baileyi | reverse complement strand
GCGGGAGGCATGGGGGGCATTGAATTATGGGTGTGGGCACACATGCACCTGCAATAGCGCGCGCGCTTTTGGCACCCGAAGAAAAAAAGGTTCACCATCACTGGTATAGGATGTCCTGCTCAAGCAGTGAGTTGGACTAGAAGACCTCTGAGGAGCCTTCCAACTCTGTTATTCTATGTCCTATGTTCTATTAATATGTCATTCAATATGATGAGATACACATATTTTAATGATCATCTGCCATCCAATTTACCAGAAACCATACAAAAGTCAGTGCATCAGACTTCTTCAGTCTATTTGCACTCCAAGCAGATCATGCATTCCTACCTGGATTGGTACCACAAAGAAATTACTATTTAGAGTTCTCCCAGTGCCACATGTTTATTTTAGAAGAATCTAAGACACTTAGGCAATGATCCAAGTCCTAGATTCAACTCCCAAGTGCCTAAGAATGCAAAGCAATATGGAGATGTTAAGTTCAGTGCTACCGTGAAGTTTTTCCTTGGGCTGGAATTTGGAGCTTATTAGGACAGTGAAAGGAAAAAGTACAAGCTGAAATTGCATATTGCCCAAAGCATGTATTGTACAATTATTATTCTCAACATTGCGTATGTATGGTAATACATTCCTTATTAATTCTTTCCCAAGAGGGTTGTGTCTTAGACTATTGCTCATTTGAAATGGCTCTGTAAGTTAGCAGGCTTGTCAGCAGTTTCTCATTTAGGCTGTTTAATCCAGTTCAACAAAAGAAGAGTGGCTGTGATCCTTCATATCTATCTATCTATCTGTCTCTCTATCTATCTATCTATATCTCCATCTATCTCTCTATCTATCTATCTATCTATCTATCTATCTATCTGTCCATCCATCCATCCATCCATCCATCCATCCATCCATCCATCTATCTATCTATCTATCTATCTATCCATCTATCTTTCCATCCTTCCATCCATTCTTTCTATCTTCTATCTATCTATCTATCTATCTATCTATCTATCTATCTATATCAGTCTTGAAAAAAAGTACAAGTACTTGTCAATTTGCAAAGAAAACAAAAGATAATTATTCCCTGATAAGGTGTAATTACTCTTTTGTATAAATGTATATAATGTAGCATATTTTTGCTAAAATATAAAAATTAGTAACAAATGTTAACAATCACCAGAAAACTGAGTAAAATATGGTTCAAGGTAGCTGCAAATCACACCAGCTTATTTGAAATGTACAGTATGAACATATTTGATGGATTTTCTTTGAATGATTTCTGACAGAGTGGCTTATTGGATGTTGTTTAAACCTACAATGAGTTGACCTTGCATCTGTTAATGACAGCTGGATCTCTATACTATTTGCATAGTATCTTACTGAGGTAATTAGTGGTAACTGTGCTATTATGTTGTTACTGAAAAATGAAAGCAAAGTAAATAGAATAGAATAGAATTTTTTATTGGCCAAGTATGATTGGACACACAAGGAATTTGTCTTGGTGCATATGCTCTCAGTGTACATAAAAGAAAAAAAAAGATACATTCATCAAGAATCATAAGGTACAACACTTAATGATAGTCCGGGTACAAATAAGCAAATGAAAACAGAGTCATGGTTCAGAAATCTAACCTTCTGTGAAAAGCTTTAGTATAGTGTGGAGTAAGACCAAACCTCTGGATCATGTTCAGTTAGTCCTTGATTTACAATCATTTGCTTAATGATAGTTCAGAGTTATGACAGCCTTGGAAAAAGTGATTTATTACCTACTCTTGTAGGTACTGTTGCACCACCTCTGGAGTCATGTGATCACAATTTGGGCTCTTGGCCATCAGTTCACTTTTACAATGGTTGCACTATCTTGCAGATATGTGATTGAAATTTGCAGTTAGCTTCTGATCACCAAAGTGAAGTGTAGAAGCTGGATTTGCTTAATGATTGTGATTCAGTTAATGATCACATGATTTCTTTAATGAGTATGGTAAAAATGATCATAAAATCAGGTCCAGTCACATGATTATTCATTTAATGACCACATCACTTAGCAACTGAAATTCTTGTTCCCAATTGTGCTTGTAAGTTGAGGTCTACTTGTAGATACATGCATATGTTCAATCATGTCTATAAAAATGATGTTAGATATAAAATACAGTAACTTGTATATAAACAAATTTCATGATTTATGCACTTTAACTACAACAGTGAAAAAGGTTGAGGGATAACATTTTTCACTTTGCCCCCTGTGCACTTCACTGATGGAGTCCCCTCAATCACCATACAATATTAATGGAATTAATTCTCTACAGTTTTCAACTTTGCTGTGGATATACAACAAGAGAAGGATGGCTCTGTTCAACAAAAGATGAAATCTAAATGCTTTCCACAAAGCATTTCAAGGATTAATCCTGTCAAGCTCTCCACACCAGGACTCAGTAGTAAATTGAAGATTTCTTGACACTTTATAACCCAGTTTCACTTCTTGGTTTGACTAGGCAGTAGATTCACTGCCACATCTTGCCTTGATTAGAATCTTGACTGTAGACAAGAATAAAGCCATACACATCAGCTGATTGTCTACAATCAGTGCTGAAGTGAAATGACATTTATTGTAAATTCTTGGAGATTAAACTTCTTTGTCACACATTTTCAGACACTTGACAAAGCATTCAGACCCTGAAGCTAAGAGATTGTTGAATGTTTGTATATAAGAGCTATCGTGTATATAAGAGCTATCTGACCTGGGAACTACTGGTTTTTGTTTTGTCCTTTACCTCAACTTTCACAGATCCCTAAAATTAAATGTATTTCAGAAGGTCAAGTTGTCAGTTCAGAAAAATCCCTAAGTGAAATCTTGGGCACCTCAGCTGAAATACTCCACATGATTCAGCAATAATTTGCCTAGGTATGCAAAATCTTTCTGAGTTTCTAAACTGCACTAACAGAGGTTATGAAAAGATTTTAAATCGGAACATTCTGAATGTACTTTAAAGCTAAATTTATATTTCACATATGTCCAATATGTATAGCTACACTAGTTACTGTAAATAATAATAAAATGAACACATGACTTAAAGTAGCATTTGCTTTTGCCATTTTGAGACCTTTCATATGACAGTATTTTTTTTCTGTACAGTATAATTGACACTGAATTCCTAGACTGAATTTACATGCCTGCTTACAGAAGATTTACATCCTTATCATTTTGACATCCATAATATTTAAATAAAAGTTCATTATAAAAATGAAAAATGCATTCTGTGGAAAAGTGAGGGGGAGGAGAGGTCCATACTATAGGCACAGATGTCTAAAAAACAAATCAAGCAACAAACCAAATTAGTTCATATAAGTAATTGACGAATGAATGATAATAGAAATTAAATCTACATGGCTTTGAGTATATTCTTGAGACTTCATAGGATAAAATATTTGCTAGGTCTGTAAATATAGCATCTTGTGTTGCCACTTCAGAATTACTATGTAGTGATAGCTTTTTTATATACTTGGCTTCATATTTAAAACATCAAGTATCCATATCAGAAACCTCTTTTAATTATATTTCTAATAGATCATTAAAAATGGTAATTGCTTCTGAATCTTACTAACTGAATCATATCATTTACATCTACATTTTTAAAAATATTCAGTATTAAAATCAGTATTTAACAGTGTTATCATATTAAAAAAATAGGTTGGGACAAACCAACACCATAGAATAGTTTTAACTAATTACTTGTAGGACCAATTTAGTAGGCCACACAACCCTTCTGGTGTTAAAGTAATGGGAAGAATGACAGTTCTTTTCTAGTATTTCAAAGGCCCAAATGTTTAATCTTTGACAACAAAAAAGGAGAAGGAGGATGATGAAGAAGAAACTCAAAGACAGATTCTTGACTGTTTTATAACATTTTCATAATTCACTTGAATTGAGGTTACCAATAATCACTGAGAATAATCTTAGAATCTCTGATTCAATAGAAGCTTCCCCAATATTTATTTAAAAGGATTTGAATTTCATTTTTTCTGATTTATTGATGAAGTATTAACTATCAATTTATACTTATTTCTCATTTCAGGAATTTATCTTAGGCTAGAAAAAGAAGACATGGGTAAAAATTAGTAAAACTTTTTGGTGGACAAAAAAAGAACAAGAATCAAGAGTATTCCTGGTTTGCAATGCCTTTTCTGGAGTCACTGTAGCACAAACTGTAGCACAAATATTCCAGTGACACACATGGTGTGCTACTAATAATATCATTGATCATTACAGATCACAATGTGATTGGCAGATGTATTGCATTGCCTTCCAACACTGTTCAGATTACCAAAAGGTATGGTAGTTCCTCATTTCCTTCCACTTCTCCTTTGAGCTTGCACTGCCTTCACACCCCAATAAATTGGATGCAATTTCTTTGGATATAGTGGGTCTTACTTTGGAGAACACAGTGCTACCTTCCACTAATGTAATACTTAAGAGCTTAGCAGGATTGCACTACGGGCCATCTTTGTTGTTAATGCCAGTGGTTACTATCAACAGTGGTTAAATAGATATTGTTTGTCTGAGTGATGGTCATTTAATATAGTCAGTTAATTTATCATCAGTCAAAGTACCCAATGAACTAATAGAGAATCTGTTTAGTTAACAAAGCACTTGTGCTGAAAATACCAATCTATCACAGCTGTAGTCAGAAGGTCAGTGTTACTCAGTCTAATGAACAAGAACAAGACCAAGAAAAGAGATTAGTTTTCCTGAATAAATGGTAGTAGACGTGGAGATTTAGAATGCTAAATAGTGTTTGTCTTCTTGACTTTTGAGGGGGAAAAACACTCTTCTGGCTCTGTAAATGCCTTGCAGCATTTTTACTTAACACCATTTACATTACATTACATTACATTACATTACATTACATTACATTACATTACATTACATTACATTACATTACATTACATTACATTACATTACATACATGCAGGAACAATTTTTGTTGTTATTGCTAATGACAAGCCTACAGAATCTGGGCTGTAGAAATCTGAGCATCCACTATACGGCAGAAAACAGAGGATTTTTAAAAATCTTGTTGCTGCCATCTAGTTTTCACTTGGATTTTTTTTATTTTAGTTATAGAACGTAGCCCTAATAGGAGGTCCAGGGTAACATAAATGATTCAACTCCTGGCATCCTTGCAAACATCAGCATCATCTTCTCAATTCCGACTATCCCATGATGAATGGATTTTTTTTATTATTATTATTATTTTTTGCCATACTTGTCTCATCTGTGGTCCCACAGTTTGGAGAAAGAAAAGGAAGGGGAGCAGAATATAGAGACATGGTGCTGGAAAAGATAAGTTATGATTCCTTTTAACAGAAGATCCTCCCTTGTCTGCTTTATAACAGACTCAAAACTATGAGGACATATTGTATTTACTCAGAAGGCAGATTGTTTCAAATCTGTGATGTATCCCCTAAGGAGGATTAAACAGAAAAAGCGATTTGCTTCCTTTATCAGTTCCCCAATGTATTGAAGACAACTTTCTTGTTTTAAAAGTAAATTATCTGAGAGGAAATATTAAGCAAAAACATATTTGTCTAATTTGGTACTAAGATGGATTTGATCAACATATAAATATATGAATACTGACGTTAATCAGATTAAAGGCATTTACACTTTATATGCCTGTCTGCTGTCTAAATGATTGTATTTATGGTATAGAAATATCATACACATGAGTTCTTTGTGACATTCTCTAGACCAGCGGTTCTCAACCTGTGGGTCGCAAACCCTTTGGGGGTCGAACGACCCTTTCACAGGGGTCGCCTAAGCGCGCACTAGCCCACCACGCCCCCTTTATCACCTCATCGCACGTGGGGAGGGGAGGGGGTCACAGCGGCGGGCCAGGGGTTGCAGCATTAGGAAGGTTGAGAACCACTGCTCTAGACATATAAAAATAGCATGCAGGCAAAGTAAAAAAATATTGTGTAATACTAAGAGAATCTTTTTGTGAAAAAAAAAAATTCCTTACAATTCCTTACAGGGGGAACAGTTAAAAAAAAACAAGAAACCATCCTCTGCTACCATGTTGCGGAGATAAATAATTAGAGGTGAAATGAATCTTGTTTCCCTGCCCTCAATCCTCATGAATAAGACCGGAGTCCAGGAAAGAATAAAAGTAATATATTTGCATAACAAAAATAAGAACACCTAAGTCTGTGTCTACATGGTGAAGAACAAAGAGAACAAAAGAAAGATTAACACATGCGCAGTACAGGTATCACATGAGAACTTCATATCAGTATACAGTGTCATTTCAGAATAAGAGTCCTGCTGACAAATTAAAATGAACGTAGTGACAGTGTTGCTTACTAGTAACTTGCAATTTTTTTGAAAGCAAATCAGGATGTATGATTGAACTTTAGTATGTACAAACCAGAAGTAAGAGTTCTGAGTTTCTTGAGGTTGAATTATGGAATAAACTGCAGCACTTACTCAGAGTCAAAATAAATGTGTTAGTTAATAATAATTATTAATTATGTGCCACAAAACCATGTCTTTGCATGGTTACAATAATTTGGAAAGTGCTAGGTCAACTATATGTAAAATATACTTGATTTAAGACAGTGGAATATTAGTATGACTAACATGGACTCAATTGATTTCAATGAGTTTAAGTACAGTCAGAGATGGGTTTCAGCAGGTTCTGACCAGTTCTGGAGAACCGGTAGCGAAAATTTTGAGTAGTTCGGAGAACCGGTAGAAGAAATTTTGAGTAGTTCGGAGAACCGGTAAATACCACCTCTGACTGGCCCCGCCCCCATCTATTCTCTGCCTTCCGAGTCCCAGCTGATCGGGAGGAAATGGGGATTTTGCAGTAACCTTCCCCTGGAGTGGGGAGGGAATGGAGATTTTGCAGTATCCTTCCCCTGGAGTGGGGTGGGAATGGAGATTTTGCAGTATCCTTCCCCTGCCACACCCACCAAGCCACGCCCACCAAGCCACACCACGCCCACCAAGCCACGCCCACAGAACCAGTAGTAAAAAATTTTGAATCCCACCACTGAGTACAGTACAAATGTACCAGGAAAACAATTAACATTGGTCAAATGTTTCACTTGGTATACCCAAACAATGAAGCCCTTCAACCTATTGTTTACTGAAAAAGTTAGACTCTTAAGAAGCTTTCATAGATGAAAATCTAATGATTGGTTATTCAAAATTATACTTCATTATGTTCAGTAGAATTTATTCCTAGAATACAATTATAGTATTATTTATTTTTTAATTGATGGAAATAAAACATTCATTGATCAGTTTGTGTTAAAAGTCTCTCTTTAAACATTTTGTCGGTCACATCTATTCCACTTTGTGTGTCTAATATTTCTGTACAGATATTTATGAATTACTTTTTTATGAAAACATAAAAAATATTTTTTGGCCAGGCTGAACCTGTCATGCATTACACACTGAAGTTGGAGATTGTGACAGAGTGAATGGCCCAAGGACCTCCAGTGCGTGACATCCCAGGCAGAGTTTACTACCTCAGCCACTAGCCCCCAGTAATGTTTTACATTTTCAGCTCAAATGTAAGAAAAGGTGAATATTTTTGATATCATTACTATCTCATTGTTGAGATTCTATTAATGAACTTTTGTTGATCAGGATTAATCAATGACACTTTAAGGATGTGTTTATAGATAAGAGATGAGATATGGGAAGAAGAGGCCATTTGAAGAGATGGTGATAAGTTATTAAAATCATTTATAATTGTGAGTGGTCAAAGAGGAAGACATTTCATATGGTTCTTTTTTCCCCCTTTACTATAGTCTTATTTTTATTTTTTCTATTTTTTTATTTTCCATTTTATTTTTTCTTTTCTGCACTTTACATTTTAGTCCATGTTTGTTTTTATCTGTTAATTGCAATTTTAATAATATTAACATAAAAAAGAATTCTTATCTTCAGGAATTCCACATGGCTGTCCAGTTTAAGAGCAAGAACTCAAGAACCACAAATCTGAAAAAAGGATTGCACTTCCATCAACTGTACAGAATTATAAAATACAGAATGATGTTATTGTAATACTGACTGTGTAGTGGTACCATGGAGTTCTACATAAGTTGTCTTATTCCATTTTCTACTTGTTTCTTTCAAAGCAATGCTGTGGTTACATTATATCAAGCTACTACATTTCCAACTTTTGTTATCAAGGCAGACAAATTATATACTGGCTTATCTCATTATTTGCAGATAACGTGATTTATCTCCTAACATAATTATCTTATTTCAGTGATAATGCATAGCAACTAGAATATCTGCTATTCTGTTATGGATGTTGTGAAAATTAAAAGTGCAATTTGTTTTTTAAACTGTTGTTGAAAAGAATTTGGATGAACGCTATCCCAAATAGATCTTTACATATAATAGTTTAAGTGTCTTTCCAATTTCTTTCACTTTTCCCCTCAACTTTCAAATTGAATTTAAGAGACTTTTTTAAAAAACAACAACAACAACAACTATAAGACTCTTTTAGGGTTCCCAGCACAGTTTTGGTGAGTTTCCTTCTTTCAAAAATACATGTGACTGCAACTGATGTTTTTGCAGTTTCGTTGGAGGATAGAAAAAGAGGCTTTGGGGCCTTGCCTGCTCATTTAATCAGTTTATATGCTGCTCCAACCAACAACTGAGAGGCATATTTATCTTACTTAGTAGTGAACTTAAAACCCAAATCCAAACCAAAATGACAACACTACTACTACATCCAGATTGAGAGCACCAAAGTGTTTCCATGTTGAAAGGTTAGCCAGTGACACCATCATTGGGGAGGCCAGTTGGTGACTCCTTTTATGTCCCTGTTAAGCTGCCACTATTGCAAAGCCAGCAGGGTCCCAGCAAGGTGGGAAGCAGCCCAGGACTTGGAGCAACCCAGTGGATGGAATGGGAGGAAATTGGTGGGGGAAGGGGCACTGTATCATTCCTGCAGTCAGTCGTAAATGGTGGGCAGATTGTCAAGCACCTGAATTTTGTTCACATGACACAGAGGCACTAGAGCGTCTATAACTTTGGGAACAAGTCATAAGTCTTTTTTGTTCAGTATAGTCGTAATTTTGAACAGCTGCTGAATAAATGGTCATAAGTCGAGGACTGCCTGTAACAATATCAATAGTCTTGTTAATGATAAGTGGCAAAGCTTTCAGCCAGGAGTGATTTCAGCTGGCATTTACACTATTATAGAAAGAGTTAGCCCATATTGAGTATTTAAAATGTCATATAATTTATAGCATGTACTAATTTTTTACCAGTTTTTTTTTCCCGTCATGACTTTATGCTCTTTCCATTAATGTAAAGGTGTCTGTTAGTAACCATGGAAATGAGACGGACTCCATGTCTTTGCTTGATTTTTGCAGCAAAGTGGTCATTGCCATTGTGAAAGTTCGTGGCTTACTCTTTATATTTTATTCAGAGATTCACATCAACTTTGATCAATCACAATCTAAGGATAAAAACTACCTTGAGCCCGAACTGTCTTTTTCTATCAGTGCATAAAACTCGCCAGTGACAGCTGGTACATTATCTATCAACAAACTTGCTTTTCTCAAAATTTAGTTTCACACGTTAAATCTTTTAAAAATGACAACCTCTTGAGTGGTCAGCAGAAATAAGGCTTCGTCCAGTTTGGTACTTATGTGGGGGGAAGGGAAATTCTTTCTGACCTTTAAAACAATGACTAAAGCCCAGTTCAATACCTATGAGGGTTGGGTACTTCCAAATCTAGAAAAAAAATTCATTTGAAAAATCACATTTGAAATATCCTTTGCAAAATTAGCCACGTGGAAATAAGCATACTCTTAATTGTGTTTATGTTTATGTGTGTGTGAGAAAGCGAGGGAGGGGGAGGGAGGGAGGGAGGGAGGGAGGGAGAGAGAGAGAGAGAGAGAGAGAGAGAGAGAGAGAGAGAGGTCTCTTCTTGTACCCTTTCCTTAGTTGCAACCCACAGGCCAGTGCTATGGAAGTGGTTTTCTTATATCAGACTGTTCTGCTTGCTCAGTTTTGGCCAAGGATGTCCCTGCACAGGTTTTTTTTTGTGTTGTTTTTTTTTTGCCCAGAGGTTTTAGAGTGGGCAATAAATTTAATAAATAAATACAATAAATAAATAATCAATATCACAGCCCACACAAAGGATAAATGACAGAAGATTGTAAGATTATACAACTTTCCTATTGAAAATTCTATACAGGTAGTCCTCGACTTACAACAGTACATTTAGTGCAGGGGTCAGCAACCCGCGGCTCTGGAGCCCAGAGGTGGGTTCCTCCCGGTTCAGACCAGTTCGCCCGAACTGGTAGTGACTCACTGGTGACATCACGGTGATGTCACGGAACTGGTTCTGTTGGTGCCGGTCCGTGGGCACCACCATCTTTTTTTTGGATTATTATTTTTTTTGGGGAATTTTTTTGGGGGGGAATTTTTTCCCCGGGTTTTTTTCCTTCTGCGCATGCACAGAAGCTGAATTTCTGGCACTACGCATGTGTCACCATCTTGTTTTTGGCTTTTTTGGGGAATTTTTTGGGGGAATTATTTTGGGGGGGGGAATTTTTTTCTTGGTTTTTTTCCTTCTGCACATGCGCAGAAGCCGAGTTTCCAGCACTGTGCATGCATCGCCATCTGTTTTTTGGCTTTTTTGGGGGATTTTTTTTCAGATTTTTTGGCACTGCGCATGTGTGCGTGCACGAAGCGCGCATGCACCCACAAGGCGTGGCCACGCGGCACGGGAGGAAGCGAACCAGCAGCGAGGTAAGTTAGAAACCCCCCCCCCGCTGGAGCCGCATGTGGCTCTTTCATCCCTCTGCTGCGGCTCCCTGTCACCAGTCGGCTCCACAATTGATAGGGCTTTCAGTTAGGACAGGTAGAGGAAAAAGGACGGCACACTAGGAAGAGAGACTATGGCGGGGGAAGTGGACTTCCGGTTGGCTCCAGAATTGAACAGGGGGCTTCCGGTTAGGACCTTTGTGGCTCTTTGAGTGTTTAAGGTTGCCGACCCCTGGTTTAGTGACTGTTTGAAGTTATAGGCACTGAAAAAAGTGACTTATGACCATTTGTCACACTTATGATCATTACAGCATCCCCATGGTCATATGATTTACATTTGGATGTTTGACAACTGGTTCATATTTATGACAGTTGCAGTGTCCCAAGGTCATATGATCTCCTTTTGCAACTTTCTGACAAGCTAAGTCAATGGTGAAGCCAGATTCATTTAACAACCATGTTACTAACTTAATAACTGCACTGATTCACTTAACAAACATGACAAGAAAAGTCATAAAATGGGCAAAACTCACTTAACAAATTTCTCACTTAGCAAGATAAATTTTGGGCTTAGTTGTGGTCATAAGTCAAGGACTACCTGTATAAAATCTAAAGTGCAATGGTCCTTAAGGTTAATTTTGAGTAGAAGATTTGAATTCCATACCCGCTTCCGATGAGTATGAAACTTATTATGTGATGCCTCTTATGTTACCATCTCATTACCTGAAATGCTTTTAGGGTTTCTTAACCCTTTTTGGTTGATATTTTTGCAAAAAAAAATTAATTGGAGGAACAGAGAATATTGCTCCTGGTATTCATTTCCATTACTGCTTATCTCCATCAGTTCTGCAACTTCCTTGACAGCCTATCTGTTATAGCCCATAAAAGAGCCATGGTAAACCTTTTTTTTATTTTGACATCTTTATTTCAGATTTAACTGAAGCCTGGGAAGCCCAGGGAAATGCAGACAATGCAGAGATAATGATTCAGTGAAAAAGAGGACATTTACAGGCATTTCCATTAGTTACTTGGTAATTAAAATAATTACCCACACCACAAATCAAAATATACATTTATGAGAATGTATTATATTACTGAAGAAACTTCTCTCTATATATAAAATAGTTGCAATTAAGGGATATGGAAGGAAGCTAAATTCATGTACTTATTAATTAAAATCTATTTTTCACTTTCTATAGTAAACTTTCTGGAAAATTCTGGAATGATATACTGTAGTTACTATTACTTTCAGCAAAATTCTGCTTTCAATCAACTCAAATAAGACAAATTTATATTTTTTTCTGCAGAACTAGAAGCAGCATGATAGCATTCAAGAACCTGATTAATCTACAGACATTTTTCTGCATCCAGCTATGTCACTTGAGGCCACATTTTAAAATACACAGCTTATTTTTATACATTACATAATGTCACCTTCCCTTTTTTACATGTACCTGTAAAAACAATGCCAACCTGCACTCACTAATCATATAATTGCATATCTTATAGCCACTTTCCTGGATATAGGTCCTATTTTGTTCAGTTCTGATTCAGAATGGGATTCGGTTACCAATTACTAAGTCTTCAAAATAGTTACCAACTTGCCATTGTTAATACAGTAATTTCATTATTTGGTATATACAGATATTCCTAACCAGATCTGAAGCCCTTTCAGTATATCTGAAAATGAATCTATACCAGGAAGATATCTGATGCCAGAAACATTGTGTGAATTCCTATAGAAAAACTAGAATATTCAAACTTGTATATGTGTCTATGCAATGTCACAAGTTCATCTTTTGCTTTTACCAGCCCATTCTCCATATCATAATTGGAAATGTTTATTGTAGTGTAAAATAAAAAAAATTGTCATAAGTGAAATGAAAGAGGTTTTTTTTATTAGATGACACTACAATTTTCACACTTATGACAATTTTTTTATTTTTTTACACACACAGACCTTTGTTGTTCATTTATGAAAATAATATCTAATGAAATATCAAAACCACACAGTGCATTTTAGCTTTATTGTTATCACCAAAGGATAGATTATAGTTTTCTGTTCAGAGCTACTTCTGTAAATCAAACTGTATTCCTTCTTCTATAATAAAATTTAGTTGGTTAGAGCCAAAGAAAAGTAGCATCTGAGCAGGTAAGGAGAGAAAGGTGCCATCATTACAATGGGCAGAATTAATAAATTCAAAGACAAAATGTATATTGCTATTCCTATTTTTCCAACCTGATGCGATTAATTTACAACTATACATAAGGAAATGCACAATTTTGATGAGACTGGGAATAAAATTCTTAGCTGAAAATATACACTCACCTGTTCAAGCCTTTTAGGGTGAGAAATGTGCTATACTCCTGTGCATATTTTGTGGATCTGCGGAGGAGCTCTGTTAATCTTTATCCCGTGTTCCATTTATGCCTTTTACAATCCTGCACATTTTCTGCAGTTAGAAATCCCTGGGACTGTTTCTGTCAGTTGTGAATCTTTCAACAAAGATAACTTTATATCTTTTCTTTTAAGTAGCATGGATTTATTCCTTTGGAAAAGGCAATAAACCCATAGTTAGTGAAGATTTCTACCGTCATAAATTCTTCACAGTATCATTCATGGGCATAAAAACTCATAAAAGTGGAGGAAAACATGTAGATTTATGTTCTGAATCAGCACAAAAGTTCTGAGAAGTGGTCCATAATGGCAAGAACTAGTGGAAAGTGTAACACAGCGGTTCTCAACCTGTGGGTCGCAACCCCTTTGGGGGTCGAACAACCCTTTCACAGGGATCGCCTAAGCATGCGCTAGCCCGCCATCTTGGTGCCACGTCCCCTTTGTCACCTCATTGCATGCGGGGAGGGGGTGGAGAGGGGGTCACGGCGGCAGGCGAGGGTCGTGGCATTAGGAAGGTTGAGAACCACTGGTGTAACACATCCCAAAACTGCTTTCATTAAAATCCTGTTCAGCCTGAACAGAATGCAGATAGTCATCAACTTACAACCACTCATTTAGTGACCATTCGAAGTTACGACGGCACTGAAAAAAGTGACTTACAACCAGTCCTCATTCTTACGACCATCGCAACAGTCCCACGGTCATGTGATCAACATTCGGGCACTTGGTAACCAGCATGTATTTACAATGGTTGCTGCATCCTGAGATCACATGATCGCCATTTGCAACCTTTCCAGCAACTTCCAACAAGCAAAGTCAATGGGGAAAGTAGATTTGCTTAACAACCACATGACTAACTTAACTGAAGTGATTCACTTAACCATGGCAAAAAGGTTGTAAAAATTTAACAACCATATCACTTAGCAACAGAAATTCTAATCTCAATTATGGTTGTAGGTGGAGGACTAGCTGCATATAAATTCCTGTTTGGAACTTTGCTACCCAATATTACCATGAAGGGTGGCCTTCCTACTTAGTCATACACCTTACTGAATTGAACAGCAAATTCCATGCCTGTCCTACATAATTACGTGTCCTGGTTGGTCTTACTGCCTGAACAGGACTTCTGATTGTATGTATTCCAGATCCCTGAACATAAAAATAGGGGATTGAGCTGCAGTTAATCATGGAGAATGGTATAATGTACTCATTGCCCAGATTTTGTTACTAATGTGTGTATTATGTTTATTGTGTTTATTTATTAAATAAAAGCTTATTTTTAATAATTTTGTTTCATTAGTCATGATTTTAAAAATCTGGATAAAACAATTTTACAATTTAAAAAACTATGAATGAGTACATTTTTTTTTTAAAAAAAAGCAAAATATCATCAGGGAACAAAATAATAGATTTTAACTAAGTAAAACAATTGATATCAAACTATAAAATACACTTTAAAATACCTGGGAGAAAAAAAGTGCTTGCCCCAAGGATTATACATTTACCAGTAAGGTGCCTTATGAGTAGAAAAACATTCTAGGACTATTGGAAAACAATTTCACATCCTCCAAGCCACTAAAGGAGGAAGTACTTGAAGAAGACAATGCACAGATTAATTTAAAATGTGAGTATGTAGGTCCACATGAGAAGAGACATTCTGTCAGATAGTGAGGCCCCATGCTAGGCAGAACTTTATAAGTCATAACCATGATTTCCAAACACAGGGCAGAAAACATTCTGTAGCCAAGAAGGCTCCACACCCATTTGCACTATTCAGGTGACCCTGATGACACAAACCTCCAAGTGGCCTCAATGACTCTCTAAAAAAATGCAAATGACCAGCTGTCTGCAAGGAATATAAATCCTTCCATTCCCCATCATCCAGTCATAGCTGAAGAAGCTTCTTGGATGACAAGCGAAACTTCTTCAAAGAAAAACAAGGAAGTCCAGTTGCTTCCAGAAAAAGCACCTTTGGGACTCAGTTTCAAAAGTTTCTTGAGAAACCCAGAAGAAGACTGTAATCAATATAATTATATTGCTTAATCCCAGGCAAAGCCTTCACAAATGCAGTCTGCACAGGCTGAAATTTCTATTTTCAAAGTCAGTCTTGTGTGCAAGCCATTTCTGAAAGTGCAAGAAATTGTTATTGTAAATCAATAAATTGCAAGCCAGTGTAGACAGGTGAGTTTTCTTCCCTGTAGTTATTCCAGAATTAATTTACTTAATATCCTTGCTGATTATTTTTCCACATTTTTGGGGGGGGGGGGTTCTGAGAAGTTTGTGAACCAATAGCAGAGTCTGAGAAGTTTGTGAACCAATAGCAGAGTTTTCAGTGACAATAGGTGAAAATAAGCTATTTAAACATTTAACTCAAGACCTCAACATTTGTGAAGCATGTAGTTGAATATACATGCTATATTGTGAGGTATTTCTAAACTGAATTAGTTGAATAATATATTTTCCATGGCACCAGATGGTGATATATAGTTTCTATCTGAAGGAAGGCACAGTTAATTATCTTCATCTGAAGACTCATTTCAGTTAGTCTGAACACCATGGCTAAGTTCATATTTTCTAAAATACATCTGCTGGCAGTTCAGGCCTTTCCCTGGAGATAAGAAAAGTAGAATTATAACAGAGATATTCCCTGTTGATGATGAAATTGGTTTTATTTTGTAGCTTAGAATCACCCCTTAAGTGAATGAGAAACATGGGAACAGGAGGAGACTGATACAGTAAATAGACACATTTTTCCTTTTTCATATGGCACAAATGATTTAATCAATCCTTGACATTTCAGTTGGTGTTCCATTTCTTCTTAAATGCTGCTTTCATGGAGCAAATTGTCTATCAGTTTACTCTCAGGCTAAAATATTGAAAAAGTCAGGATGTCAGGTGGGTTTTAACACTTCTCTAGTGAGTAAGAGAAAGTTCACACATTTAATTTCTTCCCACTGTTTATAATACTAAGAAGGAAATTACTTTTAAGGATTTTTGAATAGAGAAGGGGAGAAGAAGTCCAAGAGGACTTTTTTTTAACAGAAAAACAAAAACTTCTGATTCTCCAAGTGTTAGAAAAACAACTTGTTTTACTTATGCTGAGGTACACTTTCACAGTTCATAGCAGACAAAAATGGCCCAAGATTTCTGCTTTTTCTCTGATCTATAAGGAAAAAGGGGAACTATGAAAGCCACACAACTGTGTAATAATTCAAGATATGACTCCAGGTGATTAAAATTGTTAAACATGTAGGAAAGGTGATATGCTGCTGTGGCCTAGAACACCTGCTGTGGCCTAGAGGTGGAGCTCTTGCCTCACAATCAGGAGGTTGTGAGTTCCATCTTAGGTAGAGGCAGATGTAGGGTCTCCTGCTTGGGCAGGGGGTTGGACTAGATGGCCTGCAAGGTCCCTTCCAACTCTATTAATCTGTTAATATGTACAAAATCATCAGTCCATTTCATCCTAAATTCATCGTATGAGCTGGAAGAGACATATAGATTCCTATGGTTGAGAGTAGGGAAGGTATACTGGGAGATCCTGCAAAACAAGAATTATCATATTCCTCCATCCAAGTTCTACCACAAGCTACCCATGAGAATGAAAAATGGAATTTCAATCCCATACCTAGGTCTGAATCCAAGCTGTCACAGGTTTAATTAATCCATCTATTCTAGTAATATTTGCAATTGTTACACCTCCACTTTCTCAACAAACTTTCCCAGAATGGGGAAGCTGGAAAAGGGTCGATACATATTAATTAATGATATTAAATATTCAGTTGCTCTTAACTCCAATAAATGTTATGCTTAATCTTTTAGGGTTTAAGTTCATATCCACAGAGATACTATCTCATAATAGGTACTTAGATTATATTTATGAACAAACCTTTAATTCTGAAGTGAAATGCTATGTATCCTGCTTTTCTAATTTATTGATATGATCCCACCTTAGGGTGTGAATAATTCAGAGCCCCTTCACTTTGCAATGTCTTCAAGACAATTATCTTTTCAGTTTTTGTTATTTGTCATATGTGATTCACAAATGGATATCTAAATGTTATGCTTAATCTTTTAGGGTTTAAGTTCATATACACAGAGATATTATGCTTGTCTTTAGTTTGCTTCTTTTGCCTCTTCAGATAGTTGTTTCTTTCGAACTTGGAGAAGTGATAAAGCTCTGCTAAAGTGATAAGAATAGCTTCCAAGCTGGGAAAAGTGATAAACTATTGAAAAATTGGAAGAAATAAAACATTTATAGGTACTATTGATTGGGCCAGGCAAATAATTATTCTACCAGCTATTTCAGTGTTCTATTTGTCCTATACATTCTGCAGTGTAAGTTTACTCCTTGTTACTTTAGTTATCCATGAAGGTCATGAGTCATCATTAAATCTGATTAAGTCTCCAAGTCAATCTTCACATTTTTTTAAAGCTACCCATATCAGCAATTTATAGCACCATCCAGCTATCATTGTGGTAATATAAAGACACTCCACATTAGTGATATGTCATTGTAGTAGCTTTTGGATGATGCTATAAATTACAAGTAATCCTCAATAATCCTAGCTGTAAGATTTTATTATAAACATACACTATTGTGGTGTTATCTCAAATTCATATTAAAGAGTTATTAACCACATACAACTAAAGAATATGTGCATCAGAGGTGGTATTCAGCCGGTTCGGACCAGTTCGGGCAAACCGGTAGTAGCGACCCCACCTGCCCCGGCTCTATGCTATCCCATTTAAGCACATTTTGAAGCCGCGTGCATGTGTGCTAGCCGCGTGCACAAGCACAGTGCATGTATGGAAGGCTACATGCATGCGAGGAGGAGGCGCGTGCGAGCAAAGCGAGCGAGAGAGAGAGAGCGCTCACATTTGCAAACTGGTAGGGAAGATAAGTGAATACCACCTCTGATATGCATGGACTGTAGGTCTACATACATTTATGTACAGAAAAATTCCATTGCATCACAAGATTATACTACAAAAGAAATAGACCCACTTCTAAGCCACTGAATAATTATAAAAGAAACTTCTGACAAAGAATATGTAGGTCTGAATGAGAACATACTGTATAAGACTTTGCATATTCTGACCTTTATAGAAGTGTATTAACATTTCTCTGTTGGAGACAAAAGTTTGAGAAAATTGCAATTGACAAAACAGCAATTTAAATAGAACTCTGAGTTTTTCAGAGCACCATTTTTGGAAGCATTCTTTCAGTCTCAGCTCAATATTTCCACCCCTTCAACCTTTATATTGTTCTCAACAGATGTAGCAGCCATCGGGAATAGAAATGGTGCCACTGTAAGCAGTTTAGCACACCTATATGGCCTATCAATAACAATAATATGTTTTGCTTGGACAGCTAGGACGACATTAACAGTGGGATCATTATTTTTTTTCCTGGAGATTAAAAAAAGAGTTTTCACCACGGCTATCAACCAAAATATTGTCAGTTTATATTTTAAGAGTATAAGTGTCCTTATTCTCATTTATATTAGATGCAATCTACTGAAACTATAAATGTATTCTCATTTAAATAATCTGCAGAGGATTTGAGGCCAGCATAAATTCTTAAACTTTCTCTCTGGGTGTGTGTGTGTGTGTGTGTGTGTGTGTGTGTGTGTGTGTGTGTGTGTGTGTGTGCATCAATTATGTTGCAATAAAAGGAACATAAAATATAACTTCATGCTTAAGGCTACCATAATGTGCATGAGGCCAGTCTCATTAGAGTTATTATCGAGTCTACATGCTTACACATAATGTGTGTTTTTCATATTTAATGGCCACTGGTTGACATTTCATTTCTGATTTCAGTATAGAAGTGAATACACATATTGAGCCTGAAAATAAATATTTGAATTGGAACTGTGCAAATGTGCGTCCCATCAGGTTCTTTGTGAGGTCAGATTTTCATCAGAGAACGCCTCCTGAATCTAATTTTACTTCATATTCATAAAATTATTAACAATGTGCAACTGGTAGCTAGACAGTATTTTAATTTTGCCTGATTATTTCTTTGGTTGGTTGGTTGGTTTTATTTCAATGCAAAGCAGAAGAATAGAAAGAAACTTATTTTTTAATTGGTTTCACCTGGGTTAATTCACCAGCTGCCAATCTAGTAAAAAGGAGACAATGGTGGGTGAGACCTTCTGATCTGTACTTGACTTTATACAGAGATAAGATTTGTTTTCTCTGTCTTTTCTTTTCTCAAATTTTCAGGATAACTGGATTTACATGGGTTCGCAAGAAGAAAGATAACATTATTTGTTTGTCTGCCAAATTTATCTAGCACTAGATTGACAAGCTTTAATAAAAGTTGGTTGGATGGGGACATAGAGAAAGGGAATGCTACAAAAAGCATGGAGTACATGTTTTCACAAAACAAATATTTTCAAATTTAATGGTTTGTCAGTAGATATTTCATTTCTGATTGAGCTGTGGTGCTGGAGAAGGCTCCTGCATATTCCTTGGACAGTAAAGGTGATGAACAAGCAAGTACTAGAATCTATAACACCAGACAGCTCATTGGAAGACAAAATCACAAAACTGTGTCTCACTTATTTTGGCCATATTATGTAGGGGAATTCACTGGAGAAGGCATTTATGTTTGGAAGAGTTAGCAATAAAACGAAACTAGGCCATCAAAGAATACCACCACCAAAGCTGACATCAGGGAGCATTGAAACACTCAAAAGAAGTTTTGTGCAAGATCGTGAGATGTGGAGAAACTTGGCCCATAGAATTGCCAAGAGTCAAACACGACTGAATCGATAATGTCATCAACATCATCATGGGGGTCTGCTTGTGACATCTATGGTGGCCAGTGATCTCTAATAAGAGGTGTTAGGCTTTATAGAAGTTATGTTGTCATTTATTGAATGATTTGATTTCAATCTTTCCTCTAGGAAGAAAGAAAGTTTAAACCAATATTTATTTATTTAAAATTTTATTTTTTATTTTATTTAAAATTATTATATACTATAAAACCCTGATAGGAATACAGAAAAATAAAGCAAGAGACTCACAGAATTAAAAACGACATATATATCCAAGGTGCCATAGCAGTCCCAGGCCAAGAAAGCCTTTGGAGGAAGCTAACTGAGTAGGGAACCTCTAGATCTCATGAATGTATCTGTTCCAGCAGGGGTGTCAAACTCAAGGCCCGCGGGCCAGATCCGGCCCACGGGGTGCTTAGATCTGGCCTGCGGTGCCGCGCTGGAAACAGTGAAGGACCGGCCCACAGTGTCTCTGCCAGTGAAAAAGGAGCCTGTTTTCACTGGCAGAGGGTTGCAGGAAGTGGTCGCAGCCGAAAACGGAGCTCAGGAGCCTATTTTCACTGGCAGAGTGCTCGGGCCACCACAGGCACCCCCCAACATGACTGATGTCAAGCTGGCCACATCCACCCTGGCCATGCCCACCCCGGCCCCCCAAGGTCAAACACAACGCTGATGCGGCCCTCAATGCAATTGAGTTGGACACCCCTGTTTTCCCAAAACAATTCTGTGATGATGATTAAGCTGAGGAACAGTAATCAGTCACAGTCACTCAATCATGTTGAGGTATACCTGAAACTAAGACTGCCCAATCTCCTTTCCTCTTTAATCCTCTCCACAGACGATGTCAATAAAGTTTGGAAGAATCTAATGGCATAATACAATAAAACAGGCTGTAAAAATCAATATCAGTGTACAACAGCAAAGCAAGGAGGTTAAGAAAAAGATACAAGGTAGTAGCTATATCTCATTATTTTCAATAATTATATCACAATATAAACATTAACTAGAACAGGGGCCCTGCTGTTTATTGTCTTTCTTTCATTCAGTCTAATCACTATGGTGAATAGATTATCAAAATGAGACCTCACTTAATGCATTTATTAAAGCCCAGGGGATTGTATTCAATAAATGTGAATCCTAAAGTGAATGAAAGAGTATTCCCAATTCTGCATCTTTCAATTTCTATCCCATGTTAATTGTTTAAACATATACTTTATTCCTTTCTTTTTTTTTTTTCTTGTACATGTAAAAACATGTAATTGTAAAGCAGAAATACATTTTTCTGGAGCTTATTAAAGTCTGTCCCTTCAAATTACATTTTTGTTGTTTATTTGTTAAATTTATATCCTGCTTTTCCTTCAAGGGTTCAAAATAATTTTCATGGGGTTCTTTATTTATAAGAGCCGTGGTGGCGCAGTGGTTAGAATGCAGTACTGCAGGCTACTTCTGCTAACTGCTGGCTGAAAGCAGTTTGACAGTTCAAATCTCACTGGCTGAAGGTTGACACAACCTTCCATCCTTCTGAGGTCAGTAAAATGGGGACCCTGATTGTTGGGGGCAATATGCTGACTCTGTAAATCGCTTAAAGAGGGCTGTAAAGCACTGTGAAGTGGTATATGTCTAAGTGCTATTGCTATTTTAATCACCACAATTGCAATTGTAAGATATGTTTAACTGAGAGAGTGTGATTGGCCTAAACTTTCGTTTGCTAAGGATGGACTTGAACACAGGTGTACCTGGGACTAGGCTAACTGCTATACCACATTAGCTAAAATTAGTTTTGGACTTTGAAGGATGTTGGGATGTGAGCAGGGTAATATGGGTTCTATAAGTTAAACTTTGTTTGAATTAGTGTTCATTAATAAATCAGGAAAACAACTTTTGGGTCAGGACTGTACTGTATCTTAAAAAAAAATGGCTCCCAAAATGCAGGGAATGTGGTCAATGAGGTGGCTCATATAAGGAAAGGGCTTAAAGTAGCAAATTTAATTTAATTTGTTATTTTAAAAAATAGAAAAAAAGTAGCCCACAGATGGCTAAATGTGCAAAAAGGGTAAATCACAGTGGCTTAATACTCATACATTGGGGGTAATTCAAGAGTATTGAAATCACAGAATGAGTGTTTGAGGTTACATGCAATATGCAGAAAATATTCAGAATGGAGTATCCAGTATATAAGAATGTATGAAATAGAGAACATTAATTGGGTGGAAATGATCTTGCATTGACATCCATAGCATCTATAATGCAAAAGTATGTGCATATGCTTTACAGAAGAAAATTCAATTTCATTGTGTGTAGCTACAACCAAAAATATATTAAAAACTGACATTCTCCAATGTTCTCATGCCTTTTCCCTTTGAGTTCAATACAAACAAATGTAGACCCATTTGTATATTTACATTATAACTGGATGTATGAAAACTCTGCACTAGGATTGACATTTTATGTACACACTGTTCTGCTGACACCATTGCAAAGCTTCTCATATCTCTGACATTTTTCACCAACTTGGTTAAGGAGTGTCTTATACTGAGCTGCCTAATGCCTAATGCATTCCCACTATAAATGCACTTACAGCACAATTGCCAGGGACCAGAATGAGAAATCATTTTTTGTACTTATATGTACTCTCTGATAGTCCAACCTTTGAAGAAAAGTGGCTTTTAAGCAAAGCCAATGAGCACAGAAAAAAAAATGTGAATCAGGAAGTAAAATTCTTTCTTAGATGTATATGGTACAATGAGTAATACAATGAATATTTTGCCATAATAAAAAGAAATCAGAATAAAAAATTGTTAATAAATATTCTATTGAAAAGTAAGTTCAAACTCAAAGCATGTTGCTTATTATACATCAATAACATGCAAGAAAAGTAGAGTTTAAGATGAGATGGATTTTTTTGGTGCCTGCCTTCCACAACAGCATCCTCCCAGCGATCCATTTGTCTTCCAATTTGGTGGAAAGTCCTTGAAAGTTTGACTTTTCTTTTACTCCTGGGGGTAGGGTGACTATTTTTTTTAGAACATTTATATGGCTGTACAACTCCAACAAGGTGAATCTTGGTGGCATACAAAATCATTAAACAAATGTACCATAGAAAAGACATACCATTAAATCAAATTAAAACAATTAAATGGCAATTAAGATGAAAATATATTTCACCATGTTAACTCTGCTTAACATGACCCAAACTCCTGTGGAAAAAGCCAAGTCTCTGTCTTCCTAAAAGCTGCAGAATCCAGAGCCAACCCTATCTTGGAGAGATTGTTTCAAATTTCTGGCAGGGACCACCATTGAGAAGGCATGCTTTCTGGATATCACAAGGTGACATTGTTTTAGAGAAGAAACCTATAGTGGGCCTTTTCTGTAAATATATCAAGGCATGTATCCTTGGGAAAACGTTGTCCTGAAAATAACTCAATCCTATGTCATGCAGGACTTTATAGATGATAACTAGCACTTTTCATTGTACCAGGAAGCCTATAGGGAGCTAATGCAGCTTGTGCAGAAGTGTTATATGAATGTAATGAGGAAAAGACATAACTGTCCCATGCTGCTGCATTCTGGATCAACTGAAGCTTCCCGATGGTTTTCAAGGACAGTCCCAGGTAGAGTGTGTTGCAATCCAATTGAGAAATGATTAAGAAGTGATTAAGGGTGCTGTAGGAGCTCCTCAATACAGGAATGGCACAAAGGCAAAGATTCACCTGGTCATAGCTACCACCAGATGTGAGCCAGGAAGAGCCCTAAATTGCACACTAAATCCAGGCAGGGTAGTGCAACTCCACTCAGAGTCAGTGATGAAATCTCTCCAGTTCCAGGAAAGGAGACAACCAAATACACAGACGCTTTACGTGTAAGTCAACTGGAATCAGGTAACCTTTAGAAGGGAGAGAAGGAGGAAGGAAAATAAAGAAATCTACATGCTTGTTTAGAGCTAAGCAATTTGCAGCGAAATGTATTTTTCTATTTCTATGTATTTTTGCCAATATTGGCATCACAGACAAAATTGTATAACTTTCAGTTATGTGACTGAAAGTTAGTTAGGCTTGTGACTTAACTGCTAACTTATGCTCCCAGACACAGCATGTTGAGATCCACCTTGCTGGAAATCCTGTGGCAAATATCATAGGAAAGATGTTTTGTTTGAAGGAATATAGAAATAATTTGGAGTAGTTATGGTCCACCGAACCCTAAGCTATAATAGGGGGTCTTCAATGGTTTTAATCAGTGATCTTATCAAAGTAAACAAATCCCATATGGTACAGATATCATCAGTTCATGAATTCTATCAGATGTGACGTGTTAAACGTCTTATGAGCTATAGCAATAGCAATAGCACTTAGACTTATATACCGCTTCACAGTGCTTTACAGCCCTCTCTAAGCAGTTTACAGAGTCAGCATATTGCCCCCAACAATCTGGGTCCTCATTTTACCAACCTCGGAAGGATGGAAGGCTGAGTCAACCTTGAGCCTGGTGAGATTCGATCTGCCAAGCTGCTGGCAGCCGGTGATCAGCAGAAGTAGCCTACAGTACTGCACTCTAACCACTGCGCCACCGCGGCTCTTAGCTCCAGAACTAATGATTACCATATCATTCCTCTTAATTTCCCTGACCTGGTAATCCTGGGCTAGACCATATTGAAAAATCCTATTTTGAAGCTATCCCTCATTTGACTACTTTTGTAATATGTATAGCAAAGCTCTAATCATTTTTTTAAAAAAATTGTTGGGTTTTTAAAAGTAGCACCCTAATTGTTACAGTCTCCTTTCCTGTCTTTTCTGAAAGTTGACTTCAAACATATATTTTTGCAAAGTTTGATTGGAAGCATTCAAACACCTGCATTAAATGTAGGGGGGAGGGAAAGAACTCTGCCTATTTAATTTGCCTTGAAGATAAAGGTTCCAAATTGAACCCTATGCTTAATATGTTTTTTTTTTCTTGCTTACTAGAGGGTTGGGTTCCTTTAGATTCATGATCTAGTTACATCTAATCTATTTATTTACTTTTTAAATTTATTTTATTTGTCAAGTACGTATTTGGTAATATACGTAGACATAACATTATTTATATACATAAGATGGGTACAAATAAAAGGGAATGTTTGGACAGGGATGGTAGGCACGCTAGTGCGCTTATGCACGCCCCTTACTGACCTCTTAGGAAAGGGGTGAGGTCAACAGTAGACAGTGTAAGGGTAAAGTTTTGGGGATTTGGGGAGGAAACCACAGAGTCAGGTAGTGAGTTCCAGGCATTAACCACTCTGTTGTTGAAGTCGTGTTTTCTGCAGTCAAGTTTGGAGCGGTTCACTTTGAGTTTGTATCTGTTGTGTGCTCATGTATTGTGGTGGTTGAAGCTGAAGTAGTCATTGACAGGTAGGCGATATGCAGTGTGGGTTCCAGACAGATGAGCTGTATTCAAGGATTGGTCTGGCAAATGTTTTGTATGCTCTGGTTAGTAGTATAATATTACCGGAGAAGAAGCTACGTAAGATTAGGTTAACAACTCTTGATGCCTTTTTGGCGATGTTGTTGCAGTGGGCTTTGGCTCTTAGATCATTTGATATGAGTACTCCAAGGTTTTTGACAGAGTGAGGGTCGTCTGCAAGGTCGTGTCCATTCAGCTTGTATTTGGTGTTCTGATTCTTTTTGCCAATGTGTAGGACAGAGCATTTGTTGATTGAGATTTGGAGTTGCCTACATCAGACTACATCTACATGTAGTCATGGATTATTATTTTTTGTTTGATAATGCCACTGATCTAAAGGATGGATCACCTTCCATGATGAGCTAGTGTTTAGTGAGGATAAAGGGTGCAGATTACTTACATTGAATTTACAGGGAGGATAATGAAACAAGTTCATCATTTCATGATTTCTGTTTTCTCTCAAATCTATGAGATTTGAGTACTATCTCTCTTAAACTAGATCAGCATTTTTTCTTTTTTCTTTTTTTTAAATATACTTTCTTTGAAAACAGAGTTGGAAAGTCAGCTGCTTGTGTACTTGCTTGTGCTTCAATACCATGCAGTGGCAGTCTGTCATGAACTATGGGGAAGGTGCATGGAAGGGGGAATGCTTGGGGGAAAGTGAAAGTAACTGCGTCTTGGGGAAAGCGAGAATAGCTGCTGTATCCCCACCCCCCGAGATGCTGCTTGCTGTATCTCCACAGAACACTGTTTCAAGGTCACCCACTAGGAGAACGCAGCAGCATACCAACCTACACTTGAAGTGCTGTTCTGGAAACATCTTGCTTGAACCTGATTGGTCATGGGGGAGGAGAGCTAGTGATGGGAGGCAGCTAAGGGAGGCAACAGTTGAACATAAGGATTTTGGCATGCGATTCTCAGTTCTGGCTATGCACTGCTGCAATGCAGTTGACTTCTAATAAACTATACCTTTCTCAACAAATGGAGCCAAGGATTGTTTCTATTTAGAGGTTTAAGTTGGAGCAGGTGTGACAGCTTTGGCCTAAGCTTATATTTTTTTTGGGGGGGGAAACGTGATTGAGATGGAGAATTCACCTTCAAAAATGAATGGGGACAATTCTAAGTGGTGAGACCATCCCTCTGCTTTCTCACTCTATCTTTCATCTATTCTCATGTATCACATAGATTTATTTCTTTTAAAAAAACATAACTGCAGTGTGAGATTAAAAAAAATTGGAAGCGGTGTGTACACCGCCATTTTCTCCTGACTGCCTCTACAAGTAATCAAAGACTCCTTTTGGTGTTAGATAGAAGGATGGAAGGACTCTGTACACTGGAGCCAATCTATGAGCGAGTGATTCTCCAATAATGCTGAACTAGTGCCTGAATACATTAACTCCTATCAATAGATACTTCTTAAGTTTGTGGAAAGCCATGAGCAGTCAATTAATTACATTAAATAATTGACCCATTATTGTCAGAAGTTCAAGTAGTATCAGTACCTTTTACCAGTTTCTACAAGTTTCTCAAATACAGTCCTTTCTAACAAGAATTTTCTGACATGTGGATTCATTTACTGAGATATATTATTGTAATGTACTACTATGTAGACGTAGGTGCCACTTAAGATAATTCAGAAGCATTAGTTGATACAGTCTGCATTCACCAATGTTTTGACTGTTATTACTAGATTTTTACTTCTACCAAATTTAAAATAATCTCATTACTTGCATATTTACTTCCACGGAACATTGATACTTTCCTTTAATGCCTGGATTATTTTGGGATTTAAATCCTGAAAGAATACAATCTTGAGTCTTAAAACCTATTGATGAACTGCTTCGTCAGGTGGCTTCTATATTAGAGCTGCACACTTCAACTGCAAAAGAAAAGACTGTAAACAACTCTACTTTAGAAATTAAATGCCCTGACATGAATAATGAGAAATTAGTTTTAACTAGTTTTCTATATAGGGTGAAAACTAACCTTTAATTTGTGTTTCTGTCTGGGTTTATGAGTGTTATTGAAGTTACTGGAGAATTATTAATTGAGTTCTCTCAAAATGTTATCATCTGCTTTATAATGAAATGTCAAGTAAAGAAAATTTGAATAGTCTGAATAAGAAATAATTAACATTTGAGAGATATAACTATAGTGATTGTTTTACATAAAGACAAAGTTCACAGTGAATTCTGTGTAACTAATATAATACTAATTCATGATATTGTTTAAATAATTTAGGAAAGAGTGTTGAGCTAAAATTAAATCCACTAGGTCAAAGAGTAATTTAAGGAAACTTCAATAGTCAAGGTTTTCTTGAATTGTCAATGTAGCATTCAAACTAAAAATTGATTATTGATGGATTATAAGCCACCAAGTTATAGTCAACTCTTAACTACCATATCGTTTTTTTTCCTAGATGATTTGTTGCTAACCTAACTTTTTAGGTCTTCTAATCATGTATCCATTGCCACTGTAACTGAATCTATCCACCTTGTTGCTACTTATCCTCTTCTTCTTTTTGTCTTAGAATTATCTCCAGATAATTAGGTTTTCACATAATGTGTCTCAGGTAGGATAATTGAGCCTTGAGTAAGAACTCTGGATTGATTTGATTGATGATCCATTTGTTGCTTTCTTTGGTGTCCATGGTATTCTTAGGAATCTCCAGAATAAATAGCAGATGCAATAGAATAAAACAATAGATTTTATAACCAGATCATTGATACAATCAAATTGTGTCTAGTTTTACAATCATTTGACTATGAACATAGAAACTGAATCATATTGGTCTGGTAATAACAGCTGTTCATAGTATTATTCAGAATTGCATTAGTACTTTTTAAATAAGAAGTGAGAATATGAACCCCTGTATTTTTTTATCAAAAATGTAGTATAATAGGACATGAACTATGGTTTTTACAGATGCTTTGGCATAGGGGCACCAGCTTAGATCATATAGTATTTTTGTTTGTTTTTGAATATATCCTCAAGAATCATTCTAGAGAAAGACAAATTCTCTCCATTCTTCTTTGAGCTGTATTAAGCCAGTTTAGTCTAGTGATTAAGGTTAGACTTCAGGAGATTGTGAGTTCTAATCCTGATTTAGGTATGAAACTCAGCTCAGGACATTGGGCAAGTCATTCTTTTGTAGCCTTTATTCATCTAAAGAAATCCATTTGGTACCTAAACAAGGTAATCTTTTTAATATAAGACTGATTCATTTAACTTAATCACCTTATATAGTGATTAAGACCATGGTACACCTGGTTGTGTGCTATCTTGACATCTAATAGGATACATATTGATACATTGTTGTATTTCAATGGTGCAGTTAGAAAAACAACAAAAATCAGAAGTGCTTTCCAATAGTAATGAATATGAATGTAACACTAACAATGGTTAGATTATGTTCTTGTTTTAGGCATCCCTAAAGCTCTTGGGATTGTTTTATTTTTCCCATATTAGGTCAAATGCACAACTCTGGTTTCAGAAGAAAGAAAGAGAGAAAGTGATGTCAGATTCTCTTTTTACCTCCTACTTCCTGGACTGTATTTCCTTGTTTTAGAATTTCTACCACTAGGAAGCCTAGAAATCCAGCTTTGAAATCTTAATGCTCCTTCTGTTGCTCTCTTACTTTAGGGCTCCTGGAAATTTCAGTGTTCCAAAGTTCTAGAACACTCTGTTTAAAGATCCAGATTTATGTAAAGCCTATTTCATGCTAACATTGATTGCAAAACAATTTGGTATGGTTGAATAAATAAATATTGAGGAATATACTTTTTTATACTTTTTTGGACATGACAGAATATCCCAACAGAAAACGGATCTTTCTAAGAAACAGATGCTTTTCTCATGAACAATGGTACTAAAGAGGTTTGGGAGTCTATAGCTTCCAGAAGATTGCATTGACATATTAATTGCTCAGCAACTGTTAACTAGTTCCAATCCAAATACGTCTTTGATAGTTTAAATGTCAGACAAGATTTGTCTACCAGCTTAGCTGCTGTAGTCCTTGTTTATAAACATTGAGTAAATTCATATCTTGACTTTCATAAATAAAGATAAATTACAGCAGAGGTCAAACACTCAGCTTTATCCCAGTGTATGATGGCTTGTTTTTTTTTTTACAGAAAATCCTATGGGTGCCTTTTTAAGGATTATTATACACTCTGATGTAGTATTATCAACTGTGTGCTGTGGTTAATCAGTGTGCACTGGTAGAACAGATAATGTGTCAGGAAAAATAAAGCGATTATCTATTACAAACACTCCAAAGAATTTGCCAAAGGAGACTCTATGCTACATCTCTCCTTGACCAACACTGTTTTCTGGGCTTGCTTGTTTCTATCGGAAGTGGATAATTCTATTGCTTCTCTTAATCAAGCGTGTCAGCAGCATGCAATAAGCTCCAGTCAAGTTATGGCCTATCCAGTAGAATTATTTCAATTCTCAGAGAATTCTTCCTGTTTTTGTTTGTTTGTTTGTTCCCCATGTCTGCCTGACTCAATTCTCTGATCTTGTTTCTTTTCAGTCACAGGTCTGTAAGTGAATTCTCAGAAAGTAGACACTGGGATTATTCTCAGGTAAAGCCGTTCCAACTGTTAACTGGGGAGGGACAGAATCTCTTTTGCTTTCTTGCAAATTAGACTTTTAACAATTCCTATATTCTTTGAAGGTCCCCAGAACACATATTTTTTTTAAAGAAAAGAGATGATAAAAGATGAACTAAACAAAATACTCTCCTAACATTCATTTCAGTAGATTTACCTGACTGCTTCCCTTGAAAGCATGATTGTAGGTGGCTAACAATATTTTAAAAATCAATTCAAAACAATAAAGGAAAAATAAAACAATATTTGTCTCTTAAGACCCTCCCAAAATTAAGGTCTACTATGGTATCCTTTTTAAGCTAATTGGAGGCCTTTGGAATTTTGAAAAAGTATCTTGAGTGATAATATAAAATAGCTACAAGATTGGGTGCTACACATTCTTGGCAGTTCTTTTTGTAAAAGAAATTGGCGACATTAATATAGATTACTGTAACATCTCTTGCACAGTCAGACTTAGTGTATGTGTATGTGTGCATATTTCTGAACCCAAACAAAAAATTGTTGACCATATTCCAACAGCTCCTAAAAGAGACAAACCTTGTACATTAATCAATAATAGGGATTCAAACCAAGACAACACCAATTAAGAGTTTTTCCACACTGACACCTTCAGCTGCTTGTTTCCTATATGTAAACCATCTGGAAATAAAGCCCCCCCCCTTTTTTTTTTAAAAAAAATCCTTTTCCAGATTTCAACTTTTCCCTTTATCTTGGCTTGGTGTTGTGTCCATATTATGTTTATCATTATCTCTGATTGATGGATTCCTCTGCTTTATTACCTCTCCTTGATTGGTAAAAAAATTAAAAGGAAATGCCATATTTTTATCTTTATGGGAACAAAGCCTGGTTCAGAAAATTATCTAAAATGGTACAGAACCAGAGGTGGGATTCACTTACCTTCCCTACCGGTTCGCAAATGTGAGTGCGCGCATGCTCTCACTGGGCTCGCACGTGCCTCGTCTGTGCATGCGCATGACCTGCGCATGCGCAGTGCTCACGCATTACATCCGGGCGGGTGGGCGGAGCCTCCCGCAGTCGCCGCTACCGGATCGCCCGAACCAGAGAGAACCGGTTGAATCCCACAACAGAACGCCTTTGGAGGCCAAGGGCCACACTTGGTTTTTGAGTGGCATGTTCTACATTGCACTCTATGAATTGGGAGGGCAAAATATAAGGGAGAAAAATGTGATATTGCACTGCAGAGAATAGCCATAGGCACCCGGCAGAAACACCGATGACATAAAAATTTGTGTTCTGTGCATCTTGACATCATCATACAAATAACAGACTTGCATTGTTTGGCAATGAAAACTTATGGGCATCTTGTCTCTTGCTTCCACAAATGTCCACGCCTTGGTTTCCAGGCACGGTAGGACTTGAATTATATAAAATAGACATAGTTGTGATAAATCAGCAAGGTATTTTGTTTTGTGTTTTTACAATCATTGACCTATAGTTTTGGTAAGTAGGATGATACCGTGTTTCCCCGAAAATAAGACACCCTGTCTTATATTTTTTTGAACCCTGAAATAAGCGCGTGGCCTTATTGCCATGCACTCAAAAGCCCAATTGGGCTTATTATCAGGGGATGTCTTATTTTGGGGGAAACAGGGTACCTTATTGCTATTTTATATATTTATTCATACACTTTCTTTGTAGGCAGTTTACATAATTATGCTGCTTAGCTAGAATTCCAACCAGTGTTTCTAAATCTTGGCAACTTTAAGATTTGTGGATTTCAATTCCCAAAAAAGTTTTGGCTATTTTTTTTTTTAAGTTGCCAGGATTAAGAAACACTGAATTAAACTATATCCCTGTGAAAACAGAGGGGAGGGAAGTAGGAAATGCTGAAGATTCCTAGTCTCACTTATCACATTTATTATAGAAAAATTCAACATGCATTGTAAACTGGTGACTCACCATAGCAATAGTTCCCAAGTTGGGTTATGTAAATATTATAAGCTGTTATAAAAGATTCAGAATATTCTTAAAATCCCTTCTTAGCAATGTACACAGTGTGCAATGCTGATAGAATACTGGGAAAATCAGTGGGACATTCCCATAGCAAACATAGACTAGTATTTCTCAAATTGTGTGCAATCATAGGCCATTAACTATTCAGAGCAATATGTGGGAAATATCAAATTAAATGGGCACCCTACTGTTATGGGAATATACCTTTTTCAGCAAAAAATGATAATGACTGTAGTTGTGCTGCAATTCTGTATGCTTTCCAATACCCTCTGCTTTTAAAGCTGGTGGAGTAGGTGCCTATGCCCTTCCTGTCACTTCCTAAGGGCTTTGTCCTTCAGAAAATAAAGCCTCCTGATTGAGTCCCCAAATTGAACCTACAGGAAGCCTTATACCAAAAATTTCTATTCCCAAATTAAACACAGTACTACTTGAATTGTGTTGAATTTATGTTTACCGACAAAGAAATAAAGGGGGACTAGTATAGATCTATTTCAAGCTATTTAGCTCTCATCAGCTAGCCATACCCTTCTGGAATTCGAACCCGGGCTACTTGCATATTACGTAGATGTATTAACCTCTAAGCCATGGGCTCTCCTCGCTTTTTCGGCTATACCAGGGGAGAGATTAAGTGGAAGCAGTATGCTCCGTCTCATAATTGGGTAGACCAGGTTGCCCTGATAGACTGGTCTCACCAGAAAAAACACTTAATCTCTCCCCTGGTATAGCCAACAAAGCGAGGAGAGCCCGTGGCTTAGAGGTTAATACATCCACCTAATATGCAAGTATCTGAACGCTAAGCACAGAGGGAAGAATTCTGCAATGAAATCTCATTTTTAGATATAATCCTTGCATTCCTATTTGTGTCTTTCTTATGGGGATTCTTCTGCAAAATTGTTCTATTATGCATAGTATGGGAGAACTCACAGTAATTGCATTCAAGATCTGTTCATTATGGTCAACTTTCACAGCCTAGAATGTACTGTTCCTTATCTGCTGGAGCAAGGCAAGTTGAAATAGAACTCATAAACATAAATATATCAGTATTTGTCCACCTCAGCAATTTTAAGATGCATGGACTTCAACTCTCAGAATTCCCTACCCAAGCTGGCTGGGGAATTCTGGGAGTTGAACTCCATGTGTTTAAAGTTACTCAGCAACTGATCACCAGCTAGCATCTAAGACAACTTCTGCCTATTTTTCTGGCTCTTGCTGAAAGTAGTGGTTTCTATTTCAGCTCAAGCTGTCACGCTGTGCTTTAATTCTTTATTAGCTTCAATTCCTTGTAAGCAAAGCCCTTCACCCCACTCTAATTGTCTACTGTCATCTGCTGTGAAAAGTAACCCCCCTACCAGTTACTGGTCACTGCCTTCCATTGCCTTTATTTTTTGAACATTGAAATTGTGCAAAAGCTCACTTTAAAAAACCTTCATTGATGGAACAGTGCAACACACAGTACAGTGTTTTTGGTCTGTTTTTTAATCCAGTAAAATTCTTCCACTTTCCTCTTAATAATAGTATTCTAAATACAATTATTTTAAAGAGGAATGAGCAAGGCTGAAATACTTCATCTAAATAATTAACATTACTTATTAAATGTTATCTATATTCTTTTAATTTACCTGTCTGGATTATTCTAATAGTGTATAATAATAGATTTTAATAGCAATATAAAGTAATCAGTGCAGATTAATTTTCACAACAAGGATGAGTAATGTAGTTATTACCATGGGAAGTATTTATCCAATTATTTTTCTTGGAAAGAAAAATCAAGAGGCATTAAGGTGGAATTGTGCTTTCTATGGCATATTTTACAGAAATCTGCTACCTTAGGAGTCATTCACACATCAAACTTATATAGATTCTATTCTCACATGAAACACTTTCCTTTTTCATCTATTCCTACTCATCTCTAAACAGATTTGATCCATTTCTAAAATGGAAATTTTCCCATTCTCTTTTGCTAAATAAAATTCTTCCTGCTCCCCTCCCCTCCTTTCTTTTCTCCTCCCTTCCTCTTTCCCCTTCCCCTTCCCCTTATTCTTGCCTGTCCCCTTCCCCATTGAGATGCTTTTTTATCATTCTTGGATCAATCAGACTAAACTGATACAAATACAGATCTGCGACCCTAACTCTATTTGCCTCCTGCAGCCAGGGCCTGTAAATTCCTTTGCTTCTATGCAATATGAACTAGAGAATGAGCTGGCCTAAGACAATTTTGCTCACTTAATTCATAGATATTGTTCAAAGAGAATAACCACAATTTTAAAATTAAATTTATTGGAGAAGAACAAGAGTAAAAATAATTACCAAAAAATCTAATGAAAACAGTCATATACTTAGTTATTGGAGTGTCCTATAAATCATAAATAGAATTAGTAGATATCAGACACTGATTAGTTATACTGCCCATGTAATAATTACCAATGATTGGCAGAACTTCACATTTGAACAGGAAAAAAAAGCTTCAACATACAGTAGGTGTACATGTAGGACAGAGAGGACCAACATTTTGGACAGAGAGGATCGCTGGTTTGAAAGAGGTGTCAAAGAAGCCATCTATTTCAAAATTGAACAGCCCTCTCTCAACAGAGGGGGAGGGATACAACATCATCTATCTCCAAACTACAACACAGTCCTTTCAACAGTTCCAAGAAGGCTTCACACCAATTTGCACCACTCAGGTGACCCTGATGACACAGATAAAACTCCAGGTGACCTTAATGACTTGCTAAATGAATGCAAATGACAAGCTTTCTGCAAAGTGTATA
>QLTV01012184.1:7609718-7626098 GCA_003457575.1 Thermophis baileyi | reverse complement strand
CTACAACACAGTCCTTTCAACAGTTCCAAGAAGGCTCCACACCCATTTGCACCACTCAGGTTATCCCGATGACACAGATAAACCTCCAGGTGACCTTAACAACTCACTAAAAGAATGCAAATGACCGGCTGTCTGCAAGGAGAATAAATCCTCCCATTCCCCACCATCCAGTCAGAGCTGAAGAAGCTTCTTGGATGAGAAGCGAAATGTCTTCAAAGAAAAACCAGAAAGTCCAGCTGCCTCTTGAAAAAGCACCTTTGGGACAGGGTGTCAACCTGGATTTCTGAAGGAGGGAGTTCTACAGTTTAAATGGACAGGAGATTAGAGATAGAACGAATGTGCATGCAGAACAACAGGGCAGTTTGTGCAGAAACAAGAGTTTCTAAGGCAGACACAATAAAGCTTTGTTAACTCCACAGTTTGGTGCAGCTATGGAGATTTCTGATATTGGAGATTGCAGGGATATCAAGATAATTGTCTCACACCTAAGTAATTCTAATTGTCTCCTGAAAGATTCCTAATTCCTTTCTCCATCCCCCGTCTTGTTCCTGAGCAGTGCTTATAAATAATATTAAATCACTGAACAGTGATTTCTTTGATTAAAATATTAAGCTCCCAAATAATGGTGAAATTCAAGGGGTGGGGTTTTTTGTATATTGAAAGTGTTAATTTGCATTTATTTCATTGATAACTTTTTGTCATTGGTGTTTTATTTCTTAATAGAGTTGTGCAGTGGTTAGAATGCGGTATTGCAGGCTAACTGCCAACAGTCTGGAGTTCGATCATACCAGGAGTCAAGGCTGACTTAGTCTTCCATCTTTCTGAGGTTGGTAAAATGAGGACTCAGATTGTTGAGTCTATCACTATAAACCTCTATGACTGTATAAACCTCTCAGAGAGCGATGTGAAGCACTGTGGAGTGGTTGTCTATGTGCTATTTATTTCTTAATCAGAGATTCCAGGACTTCTTTTTTTAAAAAAAATTAAGAGGTTTCATTGCCTCAGAAAGTTTGAATATACCTGCTCTGAAAGATTACTGTAAGGGTTTCTCAAAGCATGCTAGCTAGGGAAATCTAGGAGTTGAAGTTCACACATCATAAATTTGTCAAGGTGGAAATGCCCTGCTGTAGCCTTTCCCTGCAAGTTTTATCTTATATCAAGGCAGAAAATATTGATCATGCATTATGTACTGTATATTTCATTGAGCCCTTTGTCCTGAATTCCTCATGCCAATCCTTTGTTTCTATTGCAGATTTTAAAAACTGAATTTAATAGCTATTAGACAGCAAATAAACAGTGGAAATGTCTTTCTCATGCAAATTGAGAAAGGAAAGCAACTGGAGCTGAAAATGAATGATAAGAGAACTAGCATATGAAAAAAACAGGAGAAGAAAGTGTGTTTCTTTATTGCACAGCCATTCAATTTGGACAGCTTTTTAAAAACATCACTGCAAAAGTACTTCTGTGATATCTTATGAAGCTACCATTTCCTTGGTAGTTTATCTCTCGCCCTTCAATAGGATTGCCTGGTCTCCTTCTGGCTACAGAAGAAGAACAGAAAACTGAAACTTGTTTCAGAACATTCTTCTTCCAGAAACTAAATGTTCAGCAGAACAGAATCCTTGGGCTCTTTCATATCCTATTTATTTCAATAGTAAGCAAAATTCAAACTCTTCCAGGGATTTTTTTTTTTTTGTATTTTACCAAAATATTGATGTTTCCCATTATAATGCCACAGTCAATGATTTTCATCTTGGTGCTGATATACATGTCCCTCCTCTAGTGCTGAGATATTTGACCTCAATTACAGTATATGGCCAGTGTGATTATTTTCTTTTTCTTTCTTTCTTTCTTTCTTTCTTTCTTTCTTTCTTTCTTTCTTTCTTTCTTTCTTTCTTTCTTTCTTCCTTTCCTTTCCTTTCCTTTCCTTTCCTTTCCTTTCCTTTCCTTTCCTTTCCTTTCCTTTCCTTTCCTTTCCTTTCCTTTCCTTTCCTTTTTTGTAAATTAAGATTTGCACCAAAATGTGCTTCAATTTCATGACTGTATATTCTATCATTTACATTAGAATCTAGTCCAAATATTCCCTGACTACCTCTGAAATTACCGATAAATTAAGATGAATATTGGAAACTGTCCCTCTATCTATACAATGGGCTCTGCTCTCCTGCTCTGCTATTGTATATCTCTGGGTTCTATCATTCTCCTCTGCTGATATCTCTTGGCCAGCTTTCTTTCAGTAATTAGCAATACTATCAAAATAGTGATCTGTGCTGCCCATTGATATCAATATGTCCAGTTTTCACTTGCTCCTTTTATCTTTCCTGACCATAAACAGAAGCAACCGTACAGAGCTAGAGATGGGCAACAAAACTTTGGAAACCTATAAAGACGAATCTGTCAAGGTCTGATGGCCAACTGGGCCAGGATGCTGTTTCTGTCCCTACTTACTAGTTTCAGGTTCTTTTTGCTGAGCAAGCGAGGTTCCTTAACAGGAAAATGTCTAACTGGGCACATGGCTGCACTGCTGAGAGGTATTTCTGGAGCATAAACTTCATTGGGTAAAAGTGGTTGTGCTCAATAGAATTTGGCTCAGGGATGGAAGGCAATCTTAAAATGTTGTTTTAACTATGGAATTGCCTTCTTTGCCCTCCCATTTCATTTGTCTTTATACTATGTGTAACAGTGGCTAGCTCTTTGCTGATTGAATGTCTGAATGTCAGTGATGATGGTGGTAATTCTTCCACGGTAAGATTTTATACAAGTTGTTTAATTATTGTTTTTCTCTGCTTGCATCTAGCAATAAATGTGCTGTGATAGTGATGTGCTTGGAATCAACAAATGGTCTTCTTAAACAAATCCAGAGGTCTCAATAAAGCCAGCATCACTATATCAACCTGAATAATCAGCTAGGTGCTCTCTATAAAAATATTTAAAAAAATATTTTCTGCCTAGCATCATAGAAAGCATCTATAGTAGAAAACAAAGTCATTTTCAATTCATCCCCAAAATGTACAACGTAATCATTCTTCCTTCTAAATCTCAAAATAGAGACACATTAGTAATGCTGGGAAGTATACACTTGATGACTCCCTTGCTCATTCCCTATCATTACATTATTGTTCTCAGCACCAGATGGGTAGTAAGAGAAAAAGGAAAAAGAAAACCCAACCAATCCATCCAGTAGTGAGCCAGATGATATTTTTTTTGAGATTCTCCTCCCCCCCTTGCCATTTGGATGGCTAAAGCAAAAATTGCCACGTTCTGAGATAACAACAAGCAATTTTTAAGGAAAGGAGGGAGCTGCTATTTTGGAACAGGAAACAGCATCATACTGAGTCAGATTATTGGTCTCTCCACCACAGCTTTGTTGAGCCTGATTCACAGAAGCTTGAACAGAAATTTCTTTTCAGCCTTTTGTACGCAAACCATGTGCTCTAACAATGAGCCATGGACCCTTGCCAATAGCGAGAGAAGACTGAAATATCTTTTCTTTCCTACATTTATTGTTGCACTTCATCCAGCAGTCCATGCCATCCACCTCCTCCTGCTGAACTTACATTTGAAACTGGCTGTAATTCAAAGATATAAAACCTGAGCACTATTCACAATATAAAATGTGTGCCAAATAAATTGGTAACAATGTGCTTTGAGAAATCATGGAAAAGATTTTTCCAAATCCTTTCAACATTGCAAATTTGAGTTGGAAAACAAGTATACAGCCTCAAGATAGAAGTCGTCATGACAGTTCACATTTAGCTGTCAAGTCTTCAGCTAACAATTCTTTTATGTACTTTTAAGAACAATAATAATTTTAAAAAATCCCCACACTTCTAATTAAACTTTTAAAGTCTCTTATCTTTGAAGCCTGACTGAAGCAGTAAGAAAATACATCACCTGTGGTAACAATGGTTAAAATTGCAATTCCCTGAATAATACAAATCAACTTGATTAGAACAAATTGCATTCATTAGGGAGCAATAGTTTATTTTCTCCCTTCTTTGATCAAAGTGGTTGCTCTTTAATCCAAGCTTAGTGATGAAACCACTAATTTACAATTAAAGCAGTGAATAGACTGCTGAAATTCTGACATTAAACCAAACTCACCCCCCCTTCCACAGCCCAACTGAAGATAACAATAAAGCTAAGACTGATGAGAAAAGAGTATGTGTTTTGGATGGAAATACTCTTCGCTTTAGGAGTACATAGACTTCTCACTCTGCAAAACTTCTGTTTCTGTCTCACCGGAACAATTGACTGGTACAAGATGAAAAAAGGCTTTCCTTTTAGAAAGAATGGGCCTTTACCAGCATAGTCTACATAGAATGTAGAATAGAATAGTGCCGAAGTCCTTGAAATCAAATTGTTATATGTCCAGAGACCAGTAAGATTTTATCTGTCATAGAGGCTCAAGTGACATAAAACACTATGGCTAAGGTAGCTAGTAGTTAAGGAAGTTTTATGCTGCCTCAACCAAGTAAATCTAAGCAGCTTAAAAATGGTATTAAGAACAGGAAGTAGAGGTGAACTGTAAATGCAGTCAAGAAATTCATTTAAGAGATTTGGACAGTCACTACCTCCAGGCCAAATCCACCTTAATTTACTTTTATTGTGAAGGAAATGAAAGGAAAGCCAGGTAATAAATGTAAATAACAGCAATACTAAAAAAAATAACGGTCTCAGTTTGTGCTTAAAACTTTCTGCCTTACCCAAAATCTCAGCCAGAATCTGGGTTCAGACATTATGCTAAGCCTTTCAACAGTATGGCTTAATGTGACAAGCAAATGTACTTTATTTCTCTATCTTCTTCAGGATTTTCTATTCTGACTGACAATGGCTTTTCAGGATTCCATGAAAAGAGAGTCCTTTCTAACCATCTGCTTCTTTAAAGGGTTCCTAGGATCAAACTTGAGAGCACCTGTTTGTAAGGTAGGTGATCTGTTATTGGCTAATAAACATTCCAGAAAGTATTCTAGGAACAGTGTTAAGCTTGTAAAGGTGTGTATTTAACACATGCAAGCATGCACAAGAATTGTGATTAAGTGAGCCTGTAAATGTCAGTGAACTGGCATTTAAAATGAGGGGAAAGATCCATCTTTTTCCCTGCTGATCTGCAGAGAAAAGGTTTGCTGGAGAAGATTTGCTGGATAAGATTTGGCTCAGATGTATTGTATATTCTTGGCCTGGTCTTTACAGTAATCCTGCTTAGGAAAGTTAGCACAGATACAAAGGAATGAAGATGAAACGACAGTTAAAAATTCAACATATTTTCTACTTTATATTTGATTTGTTCCTGGCTTCTTTTCCAAGTGTAGCTGTTAGTTATCTTTGAATCTGCTTTGCTTTGTTTTCAGTTATACTTAATTTGATTTTGGTTGGTTAACTTTAATTTCCTTTTTCAATATTGTTTTCTTATTAGTTCTTCTTACCTTGTACTAATTAATATGACCTGTCTGTCTAAATCTAATATAATTTTTATATCCCAAAAATCAAAGCATTATTGCAAAGTTTACAGTTGGCTATTAATTTGCTGATCACCACTCTTAACAGCAAAACAGTTATCTTTTAGAGGTAAAACCCTCTAGAGTAGATGAATAAAGTAGGGGTAGTTTACTCTCAGGTTGTTAATGCTTAGCTATGCTATAGTACAGTGTTTTTCAAACTCAGTCACTTTAAGATGTGTGGACTTCAATTCAAATGAGATAATTATGTGAAAGGGCATCATTTCTTTTACACACACTGCTTCCACACCCTCTGTCACCTTTGCACTCAAAAAGACTTCAGGAAATCTGATCATGATGATGGAATGCAGTGCCCAGATCACACCCTGACCACATCAACAACCATAAGAAAAATATATACCTTTTGATGACAAATGGACAAATGTATACATGTTTCCAAGGTAAAGATAGCATGAAGAGAAGAGGGAAAGTCTGGAACGGCTGAAGACAATTGCCTCATCTGTGGGCACAGGTCAAGAGCAAGGCAACACCATGTGGATAAGTCACGACATATGTTTATGTTAGTTCCATATTGGTTTAAATCATTATTCCCTAAATTATTATTATGCACAGATGTTCACTGTTATTCATCAAAAAAACTGAGCAAATATAGACAGATTAAAAAGTTCAGTTTGAAACAAATTTCTTGCTAATTCTGTAGGACTCAAAACAGATCTTTGAAGTGCAACATGTCTATCAGATGAAAAAGATCACTTCTGAAGACTTATGCTCAGATGTGCCCATCATTCATTCTATGACCTCACTGGAATTACTTTCAGAATAAATTTGGCTTGTGAGTGACAGTCACTGAAAGTAATTCCATGGAATATAAATGATAGGTCACCCTGCCTTTACATGACATACAACTGAATTTTAAATCATTGTTTGATAATAAAGGAAGCAAATATCTAATACGGCTTTATGCTCTACTGACATTTATATGCCTCTACATATATCATATTTATAGGTTAAGCAAGTGATAAGTTAAACAAGTACCCTACATGGCATCCATAGCACCCTAAAGTTTTATTTAAAAAAAAATAGTCTTACAACTCATGCAAAATCACATAACATTTTGACTTTTAACAGAAATGTACAAAATCTTGAGAATGAATGACTTACACTTTGAAATGTATTTGAATTGAGTAATGTTTACTTGATTTCTTTCAGGAAAAATATCTGATTTCCTAAGTGATAAGTTAGCTATGCTGGGCCTCTCTTCCAGGGGTGGGTGTCAACTTACCTCGCTGCCAGTTTGCTCCCTCCCGCACCGTGTGGGCGCACCTTGTGCGCGCGCTTTGCGCGCAGGCATGTGCAGTAACAAAAAATCCCAAAAAAATCAAAAACAAATCAAAACACAAAGCCAAAAAAAAGATGGCGACTGCATGCACAGTGCCGGAAGTTGGCTTCTGCGCATGCTCAGAAGGAAAGAATAAAGAAAAAAAATAAAATTAAATTTTTTTTAAAAAAAGATGGCGGCCCCCACAGACCGGCACCGACCAATCCGGTTTGGTGATGTCATCGTGACATCACCAGCGGGTCTCTACCAGTTCAGGCGAACTGGTCCGAACCAGGAGGAACCCACCCCTGCTCTCTTCCTTCTTCTATAACTGCTTGTAGAATAAAAAAAATACTGCTAGTGTAGTGATCTTTCTGTACTGAATGTTCAAACGTAGTCCTTGTGATATCTAGGAAAATATGACACTAGCAGTGCCACTGTACTGGCAAAATCTTCTCAATTTACTGACAACATTGGGGAAAAGAGCAGATGTTCATCAACATATATACAGTTTTAGCTTTGCTAGAAATCTAGCGAGTAAAGTCTAGATGTTTGCTGTAGGATAGATTGCTGGATGATGTCTGGTCCTCTAATGCCAAATATAGCAGGTGTGTGAACACGAGCAACAATATAATGCCTGTATTATGCCATCATCAAGGCAATTTGGATTTAATGAAGCCCTATACTGACAAATGAAAACAAAAACAAAACACCCAACATCCACTGAGAATGTTAAAAGGATTATTATTCATGTAGCATAGAAACCTGCTGCAGTATACTAACTTTATACTCATATACTATACATAGCCCATGGCTGTCATGTTCTATGCTGGCAGAGTTTATCATACAACAAAACATGCCTGAAAGAAGAAGGTTGATGCAAAGTTTTCTATTTCCAAATAGGCTTTTCAGATTTGTATGCGTAGCAATGAGTTCAGTGTAAGACTTCTTCCACTAAACAGAAAAGAGCACAGCTATCTTTTGACAAATCCAGAGATTGACTCAAGATTCTAGATGTAGTACTAGATTCTCATGCATAGTTGAGAAATCATATTGTCAGTATTATTGTATTATATACAGGACACTTCAGCTTGATCAGAAAGCTGTACCCAACTGTCTTTTCTTGATTCAATCCAGCTGTTGCTAAACTTCCTCATCCAACGAGTCAGCAGCAGTAAAAATTACATATCTGCTTATATTTATATTTACATAATTCAAAATGGAAGTCAAACAGATATGACATTTAAACTCCCAGACATGGGCCTTCAGGCACCAAGATACTGAAAATATTCCTAGATACTATCCACAAAACACCAACATTAAATAAAAATAATTTGAAAATGGCCAATTTCTCCTAGCTAACTGCTCTCTATTGGACTGTTGTCCTATAGTAGTTTCTTCTTGTTCTTGTGCCATATCCGTCATCGGATGTTGGCGATCATGTTGGTGATCCTATTTTTATCAACAGCCACATGAAAAAGTGCTCTTGAGTTTTGTCCAAACCAGTTCCTTAGATTTTGAAGCCATGTTGTTCTTCTTCTGCCTGGACCTTGTTTGCCTTCAGTCTTTCCTTGGAGGATTAAGTGAAGTATGCCATATTTTTCTCATAACATTTCTCATCAGTTTTTCATATTCATATAGAATTATATGGGATTTCAGGGATTTAGAATCTCATGAAAATTGATAATCTTGTGAGATTATCGCAACTTTCGTGGCACTATGATCATATAATGACTGAAAAGATTGTCAAACCAAGATATGTCTCCCTTTTTTTTCTTTAAGAGATTTGAGTCTACCTGTGTATTATTTCAGAAGCATTGGTATGTCAGTGATAGTGGTACCAGACAATTAATTAGTTATGTTGTGTTTATCCTGAATAGCGAAATATGCAGTAATCATATTTGTAGTTTTATGAAAATCATAGCTGGATAATTATTAAGAACTTTAGGTCACTTACTAAATATCTGATAAAGAATATGTATATTTTAGGTGTTTGGTCAAAGATGAGAAATGGTGGTAGAATATAAATTTCTTTTATAGTTTAGAGCAAGGCATTTTTAAAATTGAGGTATGTAGTGTGTCCCTAGGTGTGGTGATGGTGGGGGAGAACTTAACAGCATTGTGAATAAAATTAACTATCATCCTCAATAACTACACATATTTTTCAAAAAGGTGAAAATTATCAGTCAGCACTTTAAAACATATTTAGTTAGGTTTATTAATTCATTAATGGAAGCTCCTCTCTAATAAATATCATTATAAATGCGGACAGTTCTGGGTCATCAATGATGCCTGATCAAGACCTTAATCTCAGCACCCTTATAATTGCGAATATAATTTCATATGTGAAATGTGACAAAATGGTAAGATTCCATTAATAGCTTTTCTCTATTTCCTTCTTAAATATTTAATTGAATATAAAACATTCACTTTTGCCATTAAAACAGCTTCTGGATTTTGAGCAAAAATAGGATTGTGTAATTTCCATCAATAGAATAAAGCAGAAATCCTCTGCTTATTTGGTCACTGAGTTAATAAGAGTGCTGTGTTCATTTTCATCCATGGCACAGTGTAAATTGTGGCCCAATTATTTCATACATAATTTCATGGTAATGCACTTGCGTTACTTGTCAGATAAAATAAACTTCTAGCGTTGATCACCTGCACACTAATTTATTATTTTGCCAAATGTTTAAAAGACCAGGTATAAAAATAAATTGCTTAACAAATTATATAAAATGATTAAGAAAGGATATAGTATGCTAGGCAGTTTTGCTAAAGCAAAATGTATTAAATACAGCTATTATTGTATCTGGAAAGCAAATTCTGTTTTGCCTCACATCTCATCCTGTTTAAATTTTGTGTTGATTCTGATAATGACAAAATCAAATGGCATATTAAGACTTGCAAATCTATATAATGTTAAAGGGTATGGATAGAATACTTGTAGCTCAGGGTGTGGTGCTTTCTGAATTTGGTTGTTTTCTTGCAGACCAAACTAGAAAACATCGGTGCTAGTAGAGAGTGGGGCTTGGTCTCATTTTATGTACTAATGACTTGCCCTGTCGGTGTTGGTGGAAGTGGTCTTGGTGGTTCCTTGATTGGGCTGTTGTTTACTGTTAGCTAGTTAAACAGTTCCTTGATTGCACTATTGTTTGCTTCTTGATTGTTGATCTCATGTTAATCTTGATGTAAATCTTTGCTCATTTGTTGATTACTGATGAGGAGTTGTTTTGGTCTTTTTGTTTCCTTCCTTCCTTTAAATTTCTCTTTTGAATGGTATGTAGATGTTGTTTATCTATGTGTGCCTGTGGATGACCGATTTGTCTGAGTGCCAGGAACTCTCTAGATTTTTTGGACTTGACTTTAACACCAAGATTAACATTTGACCATCAATCAAGAAGCAAAAAATACCCCAAACAATACTTCCAATAACCGCATTCTCTACAAGCACTTGATGATGAGTTTGGTAATGAAATGTCTGTAAGAAAACAACCAAGCTCAGATAACACCAAGGACCACACAGTGAAAGTATATTTCGACATATGAAGTTCATAAATCTTAGTTGCCAAAATTACACTATTTCTTGCAATCACACTGCTTAAAATCTGGATTAATTTCCTTTGATTTCATATGCATTTATCCATCCTAATAAAAGAGAATATTTGTAGCTCAGAGTTGACATGAGGAGTCTTTGGTGCTCTCTGAGCTTACCGTATTTTTCAGAGTATAAGATGCACTGTTTTCCCTCCTAAAAGAGGCTGAAAATTTGGGTGCATCTTATACTCCGAATGTAGTCCCGCCCTCCCACCAGCCCCTACCCTTCAGCTTCCACCCGTCCTCTTCCTGGCTGCAGAGATTGCCACTGATAATGGCTTGTGTTTTTGGGCTCCATGCGTTGCGTTTTCAGGCTCCAAACGCTCTACGCGCGGTGCCCAAAATGGCTACCTGGAACAGCTGCTGCCTTCTCTTACCCCTTCCCCGCTTTGCCTGCTTTAATCACTGGAGCTCCCTCCGAGGATCAGCTGTGCTTTTGAAGCTGTTTTTCAGCCCAAACACGAGCTAAGCGATCTTCCGTGCTTTGCCTGCTTTTCTAATTGCTACTCCCTCCGACAATCAGCTGTGCTTTAGAAGCATAGCCCCAAACATCCCCAACCTCAAAACCAGCGAGTGAACGAATGTGCTGAAGCTTATCCCCCACCATCCCCAACCTCAAAACCAGTGAGCGAACTAATGTGCTGAAGCTGACCAGGCTAAGGACTAGCCAGATGAATACCTGATAGACAGAATTCCCCCCCCTATTTTCCTCCCCAAAAATTAAGGTGCGTCTTATACTCCGGTGCGTCTTATACTCCGAAAAATATGGTACTTGTTTCATTACCCAAACTAGGTTACATCATCAGCACTAGCATTGATGAAGAGCACTGATAACTTATTCATCCACTTGATTTTGCTGTGCTGTGCTCCCATGTGACATCTGGAACCTCTAAAAAATGTGCAAGAATGGGGTGTGCTTCCACATTGTTTTCAGATGCTGCAGAACAAAACAAAAGCTTCATGCAACCCAGAGCAGGATAGTTGCAGGGACCTGTGAGAAAGAGAACGCTATCTAAAAATAAATGGCACGCAGCAGGCCCTGGGGAGTGCTGGGACACAGGGTCAATCACACCATTCCCCAAGGCTATTGTGTCTTGGGGAATGGCATAATGCTGCTTTTTTGACTGGCAGTGGTGGCACTAGGGTTGAAGTCAAGACTCCTGCCTTCACTTCAGGCCAAGCCTTGGCACAGCTGCTGAGTGTCACTGGGCCTAGATGGAGGGAAGAAAGAGAATTGTTTCTCTTTTGTTTGGGAGGGGAGGTGTCAAGTTAGGCATTTTATTTTTGACCAAGCCCAAAAGGTTTGCCATCATTGCATCAGGCACAGAATGTGAGCTGAAAAAATAAGAACTCTGCCATTCAGCTGCAAACATGCCAAAAGACAAATTAAAACCAGTTGGTTTGAGTCCTTAACTATAGTTAGATGAGGTATTTAGCTAATTGAATAATAAATAGCTTTGTTTTACCTACATTGTCTGATACTATTCACATTTCTAAAAACAGATAAATTCTGTTACCAAATGGTTGTTTTATGCTCCAGAATTTTCCCAGACACTTACATATGTTGGTCCAAATGATTGAACAGTCTGTAAACATAGTTTTCAACCTGTCAAGCACAGAATGAATAGCACTAGTTGCCTGCATATGCAACAGCCATACTGAAAAGCATTCCACCAAATAGCAAAGATGGATGACTTGAAATTATTCCTCTCTTGAATAGGCACAGAAAAATCACATTTGAGATGCCTTTGAGTTTTGATGAATGATGCACTAGTGTCAGGAATATACAAAACATATATTCCTAATTTATAATGAATTTGAAGTTGGCTGATACTAATTTAAATTGTGACTTGTCTGTGGTAATTAACGTTTTGAGGCTGGTTTTCAATAATATTTAAAATGAAGTATGGTGTCTGATAAGCATTAATAATAACAAATTCCTAATTAAATTGCAAGCCTTCTAAAAGGATTTTAGACAATATTTGCTGCATGATCACCTGTCAGACATGAGTCATAAATCCAGTGTGTGGTATAACAAAAGACTGCAGGATACAGCTTCTGTAAGGAAGTTTTCAATTCTTCTTCTACATAATTTTAAAAACATACTATTCAATACCATTTTGATATCCCAAAGGTGCTTTTTCAAGAGGCAACTGGACTTTCTGGTTTTTCTTTGAAGATGTTTCGCTTCTCATCCAAGAAGCTTCTTCAGCTCCGGATATAGGATATGTTGTAGGATATAAAATTAGAATCTTGAAAGTCCATTCAAGTTTCTTTCTCCCTTTTTATACTAAAAAAAAAAAAACCACCCCACGATTTTTCAGTCTGTGGACTATATGACAATCGATTTGCTATTGTTTTCCTAGCAAAGTCATCAAAAGGTGCTCTAAATCTTTACATGAAGTTCTGGTAATTATCTGACAATGGATCATTGCCTTTAATGAGAAGCATGGTCCAGTGCAGCTCTTCCTTTCAGCTGTCTAAGAACAATGGCAACTGTGGAGTGATTTGTAGAATTTTTCTCTGGCTAGCCTGCCTTAAACAATTTACACTGGGTAATGAAAATTAGAAATTGATCTTGAGCTTCCATTCTCCTCCAATTTCCATCACAGCCAGGTGATACTGGTTGGGCTGCAAGTTCCTATGTTGCTCTTGGCTCAGGCAAGTGTCATCCCAATTACTGTGGAATCTTATCTTACTATACAGTGGGGTTGGGTGGGTCCAGTTTTACATACTGATGATGCTGGCAACTTGTTTTGTCCATAGCATTGTGCCCTGATGTTCTGTTGCCATCTCTAAGATCAAAAGATAATAGAAAGCCTTACCACTCTCTAATTAGAGAGTGGTAAAACTTTCAAGACTAAGGTCAGTCACTTAAGGTAGGCCAGATCAAGACACAGACACCTCAGGGATTCCAAGAATACTACTTTATAATTCTACAGGGTAATAATAGAATCTTGAAACCTTGGAAGTTACTTATATTAACAAAATCAAAGCAGGATTGTTCTCTTTCTCGCACTTGCTTCAATCCCTGGACTATGCAATTGATTCTTTAAATTCCTCCTGAACAGTTATTTCATATTAAGATCACCTTTAAATGTCTTTATATTGCCTACCCTTCCAACTGCTGGAGCATTGCCCTGATACTCACTTTCAATGGACCAAGTTTCTCTGTATAAATTGCATAGGTGCTACTATCCACACAATCTCCACACTGTCCCCCCCCTTCCAGAAATTCTAAGGGAAATAATGTCTGCAAAAGGTGTTCCTCCATAGCACATGATTTTTGTGTATTAAGGTGAACCAGGGATATATATATACAATGCTAAATTTAACAGAGTTTATTTCTTGACAAAACAAGGGAAGGTTATTGGTAGCCTTTTCCCATTTCATTGTGTTTTCTTCCATTGGAATTAATTAGAAAAAATAGTTTGAAATTATTATTAGTTGCCTATAAATGTAGCCTTTGTACATAGACTATTAACTGGAATGTTGATAGCATAAGCCACTGAATTCCAACACTTTTTAAAATAGTAATTTGTTTCACTACTGAAGGCTCATAGAAACTATTTTATTAAATTATTAAATAAAATAGAAAGTATGTACAGAAAACATACAGTCTAGTTAGTACTTAATTTGGAGTTTTAGAAATGAATAGATCAGTTTGAACCCCTCTAGAGATAGTCCAATTAGATTTAATGACAGTTATTGATTGAGATATACAGTAGGTGGATGGGTGGATGGAGCAGAATCCATTCACCTATAACCTAGCATGGACAAAATAAAAAAGTTAACTTTTTCACTGGTATAGGTAAACTACAACTTTAGTTGGGATAATCTGTAAAATTTCATATAAATCAATTAAGGTCATGTGCTTTACTCTTTTAAAGTCTTGTTTCAATATATGTTGCAGCTTTGTTCTTTTGGGACATGACGATAAAATTTGAAGCAATCATAGATACTACGGTGGTAACCACTTATGCCAAGCAGGAGTTGAGATTTTAAGCAAATGGAATGGATGCTTATAAGAAATGACAATGCTTGTGTCTGAATGCCATGAAACTAATAGTTGCTTAGGAAGCAACTTTGCAGCTGAGCTATTGATATTTTGCAAAAATAATCTATTAGATATTTAGGTCAGGTCATCAACTTACAAAACAACATACAAAATTGTTCAGAATATGAGATCGTGTTAAGTTAGGATCTCTCTCAAATGTCAAAATCTAAACCACAAATAATGATCTGATCACATAGATCACTATGATTTGACAGAACAACTACCAGTCATTGAACAGAATATTCTCTTCTGTCCTTCTGCTCCAACCTGCTATTATACATTATCAACATGTTTTCCTTAGTTTTGGAACAGTAGACTTGTTAGCAGAAGGTAGGTTTGAACAGTGTACTGCTTGAAATCCAAGAGATTTATTACTAGTCGATGGAGACTGCTTCAATAAATAGTATCTTTCTGCGATTATGGTTCTTCTTCAAAAATCAGAAAAAAACAAACAAAAGGAAAATGTATATGTTGTCTCTCAGTCTCACTCTTATTTTCTTCAACAATAACCCAGATTATTATTCTTTTGTATAGTGTGATTGAATTTAAAGTCTCTAGAGACCAAACCCCTCTTAGTATTCACCAAGAGAAAGGAATGAAATGAAACACAAACAGGCAATGTAATACACTGTAGTAAAATCACATGTGTTATAGTATTATCTCGAACTTTGGTCTTGCTGCTGCTGTATTCTCATTTTGATTTCGTCTTCTTACAAATCATTAGTGAAGTGCTTACTTAAATTGGTTCAAAGTTGATGTGTTACATAGAGTATTTTCAAAATTAATTACATAACATGCTGAAAAGCTGTCTGATTGCTTCCACATACAAACACCTGTTTTTTTCCCCAGAAGTACAATATTCTGGGATAACTGTCTCAAATGTGCAGCTTTGGCATTATTGACCTTGACAGATTTCAGGAGAGTGCAATGGAAAATACAAAATCCTTTTTGACATAAGCTGATTATGCTCAGAAATTACAGTATTTAGAGACCATTTATAATCACATTTGGAGGTGATATACATTATGTCAATTAGCCAAAGCACCTAGAATTTTTGGGACTTACCAAGGGGCCAACCTCCAAGACTATTCTAGGAAATAGAAATGGATTACTTATGATACCAGGAAGTCTTCAGAGCTCAGTTTAAATTACACTTCATTCAGACAACAATTTTCAAAGGTTTAACATTTTTTACTTAGGAAATAAACATCTGTGGCAAAAATGGTTTAGCATAACCACTCATTTTCAAAAACATAATTATTCAGACAAGCTTAAAAACTGCTCTCCAAAAGGATGTTTCCAGAAGAAAGCAACAAAGTTCTTGCATGCATAGCACTTACTGAAGATGAAGGAGAAAAGGCAAAGTAGTGGTTTACAAATAAACACACACACACACACACACACATAACATAGATTTCATTATACATTCAGCTTATTATAGGGCCAGCACCTTTGAGGCTTAGTTTAACACCCATTTCTTCAAGCCAGAATATCATCTATGGCCTATCTTGATATGAGTTGATAATGCATACTTTTCTAGTCATACTGCCTTACAAACCAGCACTTGAAGTGTACTGATGCTTTATAGCCACACACAATAATTGGAAGAAGGGGGCATTTTTGGGGGGGTGGGGTGTACAAGCAGACAGTACAATCACTACTTCCCTGTAAAATGAATCCACTGCCTGCCTTATCTTTCCTAGAGTGAAAAGAGATCCCATTCTGTGCTCTGATCCTCAAAGTCTTGCTACAAATCTGATTGTCCAGAGGCTCTCATGACTGACATCATGTAGCTGAACCTTTTGTTAGATTATGCTATATCTAACATTTATATCTTATCTGCCTAGCATCAAGATCTTCAATAACTGATGAATTTAACAATACTTTCTTACTTGAATCTGGTATTAATTATGACATGGTGGCTTACTGATAATACATTCTAAATAATA
>QLTV01012184.1:7595283-7609111 GCA_003457575.1 Thermophis baileyi | reverse complement strand
TTCGTAACATCATATATTTTAAGAAGATACTTGGTTGATACCTAGTACGCTGGCAGCAACCCGTATCAACCATTAGCGCCAGTCAGTGGTATTTGTGACACTTTTTTAAATGTTCAGTTGACTGAGTTTCATGTTTAATTACTAAAAGATAATAATAATAATAACAACAACAACAACAGCAACAACAACAACAACACCAACAATGTGAAATCTGATATACGGATCGTCATTTGGAACACAATATACCAGATATCATGGTTGTTGAGGGCCGAAGAGTACAGTTTATTGATATCGCTGTACCAGGAGTCGAAGAAAAAGAACTGGAAAAAATTACGAAATATTGTGACCTGGCCATCGAAACTACACGGCTATGGATGAAACACCCACAAAGTGACATCGACAGGTTGTACCTGCCAAGAAGAATAGGGGGCAGAGGGCTATTGAAAATCTATCAAACTGTAGAAGAAGAAAAATGAAGTTTGAATGACTATGTGAACCAAAGTACAGAAAAATTGCTGCAGACTGTGAAAATGGAGAACATTATTAAAACATCAGAAACAAAGACATAATATAAGGAAAAACAGCTAGATGACAGATTAAATAGATAGAAAACCAAATCTTTGCATGGACAGCACTTGACAAACATTGAAGGAAAATGTGATAACAACTTGACATGGGCATGGCTTAAGATGGGAACCATCAAGAAAGAAATGGAAGGTTTAATACTTGCTGCTCAAGAACAAGCACTACAAACTAATGCCATGAAAGCAAAGATACAAAAATCCACTGACAATCCAAACTGCCAACTTTGCAACGACAAAGTTGAAACTGTTTCACATTTAATATGTGAGTGCAGCAAAATCGCACAAACTGATTATAAAGCTAGACATGACTGAGTTGTTAAATTAATCCACTGGTCATTATGTAAAAATACAACTTACCTGTATCTGAAAAGTCATGGAAACATGGGAACATGGGAAAGTGGAAAAAGTTGTTGAAAATAAGAAGGTGAAGATCTTGTGGGACTTTCGAATACAGACGGATCGTCATTTGGAACACAACACGCCAGATATCACAACTGTTGAAAACCTAAGCATACAATTTATTGATATCGCTGTACCAGGTAATGCCAGAGTTGAAGAACTGGAAAAAATCACAAAATATCGTGACCTGGCCATCGAAACTATGCGATTATGGATGAAACATGTGACAGTGATACCCATTGTCATTGGGGCACTTGGCACCATGTCCAAGAATTTTACAAAGTACATCAAGAAATTGCAGCTTCCTGCAATAACACCAGGGAACTGCAAAATACTGCTCTACTCAGAACATCATACATTTTAAGAAGATATTTGGTCGATACCTAGGATGCTGGCAGCAACCCGTATCCACCATCAGAGCCAATCAATGATATTTGTGATACATTTTTAAATGTTCAGTTGACTTAGTTTCATGTTTAATGAATAAAAGAGATGATGATAATAATAATAATAACAACAACAACATAAGCAGCAACAACAGAAGCGCTGCAAGGGACATTCCTCTATGTCCAAGGTAAACACTAGTCTGCTGCCTGAGCGGTTAGGCGGGGTTGGGCCGGAACAGGCAGCAAAGGATGATCTGACTCACATGCTCCACATGCTCACACAGGTGCAGGTCGGGTGGGTGTGCTCAGCTTTCAGCCGCTGCCAGAGGCAAGAACAGGGCACAGAAATGCAGCATCAGGCATGCGCAGGAAAGCCCTATCAAACAGCAATCCACAAAATCAACAGAAGCTAAAACTAATTAATAATAATAATAATAATAATAATAATAATAATAATAATGCAAGAAGATTGCACAGACTACAAACAACCGCATGACAAAATAGCAACAATGGTGCACTTGAATATTTGCAAAAAATGCTATTTGTCTCTAAACAAAAACTGGTGGCACCACAAAATGGAGAAAATAATAGAAAATGAAGAAGCTAAAGTGCTCTGGAATTTTAGAATTCAAATAGACCAACACCTGCCACTTAACACCTCAGTCTTAATAATTGTCAAAAAGGCAAAACGTCTGGCTAGCAGACATGGCAGTTTCTGGAGACAACAGAAGGAAAGAGAAAACTGAAGAAACATCTCAAAATACAAAGATCGGCAAACAGAAATAGAATGACTGTGGCAGTAGTAGGTTCCACTTACCTTTGCTACCAGTTCAGGAATGGGAGCGTGCGGGCGCGCACGCTTTGCACGTGTGCAACACTTCTGCGCATGCGCAGAGCATTTTTGATGATGTCCGGACAGGTGAGCAGAGCCTCCCGCCACCACCACTACCAGTTCGCCGAACCGGTGCTATCCTAAAACAACTGCAGCACCCCTTGAACACTATCAGCATTCACAAAATCACCATCAGTCAATTGCAAAAGGCAGCTTTACTTAGAACAGCTTAGATCAGGAGTGTCAAACACAAGGCCCGCGGGCTGGATCCAGCCCGCAATGTGGTCGGACCGGCCCACAGGGCCATCCTGAAAAAATATAAGGAGCGGCCCTCATCGCTTTGGCCCGGTCTACCCAATGCAAAGAGGAAACATTGGGCCAGCGTGGCTTCGGTCCGGTCTACCCAATGTGAAGAGAAAACATCGGGCCAGCATGGCTTCAGTCTGGTCTACCCAGTGCGAAGAGGAAATATGCCAGCAGTTTGGGGAGTGGTGTCAAGCTGGCCACACCCACCCAGTTGGCAATGCCCATACAGTTGGCCACGCCCACCCAGCCCCCCGAGGTCAACCTCAGCCCTGATGCAGCCTCAGTGAAATTGAGTTTGACACCCCTGGGGTTAGATACTATGGCAATACCTTTAATACCATCAAACATCCACATCTGCCTATCCCAGGTCCTTGGGAAGGACTTGATACATAGACAAAAATGCCAAATCCAAAATGAACATCTGGTTGACTGTGCAATGAACCATAATAATATTAACAGCCTATTTTCCTTGGTAAATAGAACCTCTACTTATCCTAGATCTTTGGGAAAGAGTTGATAGATGGATAAAAATATCAAATCCAGTCTGAACATCTGACTGACTGTTGGACGGAACATAATAATAGTGTTTTGATCCAAGGCATGCTTCACAAAAAATTATCAGAAGAATTATCAGAAAATCAGAATTATCATGGTAACAGAAGACCATGCTTTAAATTTTCCCTCTCCATCTTTTCTCCTGCATGCAAACCTGATACTTCAAACTTGAGTTTTATATACTTAGAAAGTGGAAAACACCAGTTTGGGAGTTTTAAAAAGTTGACAATGTGTGAAGACAGAGATGCTAAGGTTTCCTAAAATATCTAGGCGTGGTACAGAACAACACTAATTCAGGAAAATTTCTAGGACTTTTTAAAGGGAGACAAATATATCAAAAAGCATGTGTCTTCTGACAAATATCTAGGGGAATAATATCAAAATAACCTATGTTTAGAACCTGATATTTTTTCATTAGAAGATTGAAATATATCATTTATGTAGAAGAGGTGGAAATGGTAAAACCTGCTAGAAAGTTTAGTTAGATTCCTAACAAAATATGCATGTACAAGCAGCTAGCTTTGACTCAAGCTTCTCTTCTATTCTTCAAAAATGGATGTAATAAAGTCATTATATAATAAAAGAATTGAAAGAAAATTGAGGACTATCACTCAAAATGCTTTTGAGCATGTCTTTATTTTTAGTTTTTAGCTTCAGTTTTGGAACGAAGAGAAGCAAGGGAAAACATGTCAGAGAGAAACATAATCATGAACTGAATAGAAGATCACAAGTACAGCACAGCACAGATACTTTTTTCTTCTCACACTCCCTCAAAATTGAGAGAACACTAATTAAACTTACATTCTACTGATTTGTTTCTATATCAGGATTATGCAATTTTCACTCCCTTCTTTCAGCCCTTTGCATTCCTGCCAATGTTCAGCCTATCATTCTTCAGCTATCTCTACCATCAGAACCGTTCAGTCTATGCATAGGAAACACTCACACATTGGCAGCTATGTAGCAATCTTTGCCCTTTGCATTAACCCATCAGTGATTTCATTGTAAGTTACTAGTCAGTTTCAAACATGGCCAATGTAACTGTCAGCTTGTGACAACATCTTGAAAGCTCTAAGGAGAAAATATCCTCCCACATCAAATGAAATTGAAGTAAAAGTAAATCAAATGTGTAGCTCCTTATGTTCAGGAAAGTCAACAACATAGCTCAGCTCTGTTCATTCAGGATCTTTCCATGCATGAAAACCTTTTTAAAAAGTATCCTGACATATTGTGTGCATCTATAAATGTTATATAGAACTGAGTGGTTGAAAGTGTGGCAGATTGATTGATTATGTGCCATTAAGTGGATATTGACTCTTAGCAAATACATAGATAGATTGTCTCCAGAAGGTGGCAGATTATAGTTGGTGAAATCTTTCTAAGCCATGGTCTCAACAGGGGCCCATTTGACTCAATTTTTTTTTCATTTGTTTATTTACTTATTATTTAAAAAGAAAAATGATTAAGCTGCTCAACAGATGAAGCCGTCTGATACTTAATAAAGCCATAACAAATGTGGCCTGGCCCAACAGAATCATTACCACTATTGTCTTTTTGACTTTGTGTATCCAATATCAATAAAATAGCTTGCTGAGCTTTGATTAAACTACATTCTTTACTCTGCAGATTACATGATGCAGAAAGGGCACAGCTTGAATTTTACATGCTATATTGAGTTTACAGTGTTAGCAGTGTGGGGGAAAATGATTTGTCAACTGAGTTTGTTGGGAATGTTCTGTGGAAAATTCAGGTGTAAAGCATGGCATCGTTTAAAAAATATGCCCATCTATCGGGTCACATATATTCAGAACATATGTGAAAGTATTTATTAAATGGAAGCGAAGTCTTGATAAAATAGTATGTGGTGGCAAAATTCAACTAACAAAAACTTCAAAATTGACTATTTTATCTTGCCTCATTCTGTTAATCATATAATAACTGCAAAAATCAGTTGAATTGCTGATGGAAACATTATGATAGTAACATACCAATATTGTCTGTTTATGTGTATGTGTGTTATAACAAATAACAGCAAATAATAAAAGATTATCCACTCAAAACGTGGAACACAATATATTTCCTATTTTGTGGACTAATCATAAGATTGGTTTATTTATAGCTTTCTACTGAAAGAGTGATATTCAATGCAGCTCTCAACAACCTTTTTGCAGTAACAAATACACTCTAAATAAAAACACAGCAAATAGAAATAAGGAGCAGCATACAATTCAAATAGTATATAAAACTAAGGACAGACTGTTCTAGTGGGCAAAGACTGATGAAACTGAACAAATATTAATGGAACATTACAAACATAACCCTCTAATTTCACAAAACAAAAATAAGCTTAAACAAAAAGAAAATCACACCAAAAGCTTTTGATGGGAGAGGACGGGGAAGGGAGGGAGAGGAGGAGGAGGAGGAGGAAAAAGAAAAAACAAGCTGTTTCCTCAGCTAGAATTTCATAATGGTGGTTGACCATCAAAATGGAGCTCTTTCAGTGATCAACTGTTTTAAAACAGTTGAACCAAGTTATTATCTCAACTCCAGAATAACTGATATAGAAGAATGGGACCTTATTTGATACTTTTGCCTCATATTGTTTAGAGTTTTATTTATACTTTTCCCCCACCTTTCTGCTAAAACTGATGGTTAAGCTGTCTAAGAGCAATGAGTAACAGAAGATTGAATCCAGTGATGTGTTAATATCAGTAGATGTGATTTCTGCCAGTACAATGGGAGAGGGAGAGAGAATTGGTATCCTCCATTCTTTTGGAGGATACTTTCAGAGGGCATGGGGATGGGAGAATGGCAGAAGGGAAGAGCAGGGAAGGAAGTCCCATTGTGTGAGCAGACTTAATTATAATTAAACATAAAAACAATTAATTAAGCACACAATTAAAACATAAAACACAATTAAAAACCCATCAACAAGAGGCAAATAGCATCCAACCAATTAAAACGTAACACAGCAGAGAAGCCAGCTACCATGCCAAAAGTCTGCATGAATTAGAACATCTTAGTTTGCTAGGGAAGGAGAATAGCTACTAGCCTTCTTTGGCAGGCAATTATGAAACCTGTGAACAACTTTGTATTGTAAAGCCAGCATCTTGAACTGAACCCTAAATTTGGAAACTAATTAAATCATACATGTCACTTGCTTATTCTAGTAATCAACTTGATTGCCCTATATTGAATTAAAACATGATTCAGTAATAAAATGCAATGACCTACTAAAATGTGAAAGTTACCAGGGTATTAAATAATGTTGGGAATAACATTTCATGCTGGCAAGGATACTTCTGATTTATAATCAATATCTGTTAGGAAAATGCTCTGTGATCTACAGGTACCCCCCCCTTTTTTTCCCCCCTCTATCCATAAGTCATGCTGAATCTCGGCATAAACCCAGGCTGCTAATCAGACATTTGAAAGACAGGTCAATTTTTCTATGTTTGGTTGAACACCACTTCCACGCTCAATGAAAGTGCTCTCATCCATCAAGTCTTTGATCTGATCTGAATTCAGGTTCACTTACTTAGTATCTGGAAACAAGCATTAAGTCATGGTTTGCTTAACCATGGTTGCTGAAAAAGGCCCAGTTAAAAGAGTTCACACAATGCATTTGACCAGACCAATCATACTATGCGATGGCTTGGTATGAGTGAACCAAGTGCCAAGCTTAATGCTCCATTTGAATGTCCACAGAAAGGGCAAATCCCCATAAAAAAATGATTGGCTAATATGGACAGCAGCAGACGTTCAAAACTAAATTGTCACAGAAAACTTTTGTATATGCGGTACATTTCAACTGGATGTACATAATTATGGACAACAGAAGATAGAAAGCAGATTAGTAACAAAGTAAAATGTTTATCAAAACATCTTCCCTAAACTAGAAATAATGTACTAGCCATTCTAGCATTCTGAGCAGAGTTTCTTTAAAGTTTTCATGCCAGATCACACAACTTCACATGAGTGAAACACTTTTTTAGGTGTTAATGTGTTATCTATTTTTAAATTACTGAAAATGCTGAGTCCACAGTTCAGTAAAACATTTTTTACTGCTCATAGTTAATTAGGTACCATTGAGCCAGATTTTGTTCCTGGTCACTGGATGGAGAAGCGTTTATCATATTGACCTATATTTAGTAATTAATTGTAGTTCTTCCAAGGACGTTCCAGTCATCCTGTCAAACTACTTTTTTCCTTTCTTTTATTTCCCCCAATCTTCTCAAGCATAAACTTAACAGCTTTTATATAAATTAATGTTCTTAACTGTAATCAAATAAAATAAAATAAAACATATTGTTTCAAATGTGACGAGAGAAGGAGGCCCCAAATTGTATTTACCTGCCATCTTACATAAGCTCTTTTTTCACTAATAGAAACAATAAGAGAAAGAAGTACCAAAACTGATTCTGTCTGGGTTTCTCAAAACTGGGGGGCACCAAGTAATGGTTCACCCCCATAGATTTTCCGTATCTTGATTTAAAAGCCTGTCAGGTTTGTCTACAGAACTTAAAAGATTTGATAAAGTAGATACTGTATGAAAAAGAAAAAGAAATAATTTACTTAGGAATCCATCAAATTGTCTGATCCCTGGATAAACTATTGAATTAGGACCACTACAATTATGTTTATGCTTAGCTGTGAAAGCACATTGGGTATTTTTGGACCAGTCATTTTCATTTGGCCCACATTACCTTTACTGGGTTCTTCTTGTTGGGAAAAAACAGAAAAGAATATGCGGTGTCTGCTGTCTTTTAGCACATTTTTCTTCTAAATGCTTCTTTTTGAAAACAGTTTTTGCAAACTGTGTCTGCAATTCATGTCAGAGTGACTATTATCCACTTTACTAAAGACTTGAAAAAAGGAAACCAATATTACATATGCTCTTTAGTGGTTAGCTGGTGATTAGGAAGGTGAGAAATGTGGAATTCAGGTTACAGCAACTCTTGAAGCATCATAGCAACATAATTAGCCAACAAGTATTTAACAAACTTACCCTTTTCCTAATACTGTATCTGAAGTACACATATGGCCTTCAAATACCCACCAGATAACCACTAGCTAAGACATATGTAGATAAGTCAAATTTATACTTGATTTTTGCAGTTCAGATAACCTAATGAAATGAATTTCATTCTCTTCTCCCCCTCATATCATTATTAAATTGCCATTTGCTTAGGTGTCATAATGTCACAAAGATACTGAAAAGCCAAGGACCAAGTGTTACTTCAATAGCACTAGCATCTCATGACCTATTGATCACAAGGAGCAGTGGGGGCTATACAGAATTATGGATCTACTCTCTGCTCCTTTTTTGTTTATTACTACCTTCTCTTATATAAGATATTGCTAATCTCAGACACTTCCTTCTGCCTTTGTTTGTGGGTACACCCACATACACAGGAACACACTTTTCTGACTTTCTGCTACAAAAAAACCCCCAGAATGCTTTGCCGTCTCTCTAATATATTTCTTTAAATAAATCTATTTTCTGTTATAGGTATAAAAGTATTTCAGTCTCAGCCAAGAGACAATATATTGAAATAAAAATAAATAAATAAAATTTAGTCTTCCTCTGTCATCCTGAAAGATCAGAAGCTAAACATGAGAAGCCAGGATGATAACTATAGAATCCAAACTACTGTACTTTCCACTTTGTCCTACATATTTCTGTCTTTTTAAAATAAAATATTCAGACATACATATCTTGGTCCCTCCCAAAATGTGGGGCAATGTGTATTTCTGTTTTGAAATACATAAGGAAGGGCTCATTAACTTTTTCTTTTTTGAACAACAACAAAAAGTGCAAAACTTGTTCAGATTAGCATGCATATTTCTATTGAGATCACTGCTGCTATCGAATTACCACATGAAATAGAAAAGGGCAAAGTATACCTAGATTTAAATTCCTACCTGCTTTTCCCTCACAACTGATCTGTTGGGAACAAAAAGCTCAAATCTACATGAGAGAGGAACCAGGAAAAAGAAATAGAAGAAAATATATGTAGCTCAGGTTTGAACCTTGGTGCACCAAGAAAAAAAATCTCCTCACATCAGTGGACGTGCCTTTTCAGTTAATCGGGAAAAGGAAGAAAAAAAAATAGAAGCAATACCATTAGAGAGATTTCATGTTAGGAAAATAAGTCATCTTATGCAATGTTTGGTCTGTTTCTGAGGAATGGAGATAAGTAAGCATTTCACTAGCTCCTTTTTATAAGGATTTACCCCAATTTCTTCACAAATGAGGTAGATATCATTCATATTAAGACAAGAATAGAATGTCAGTGAAAGCCAAGTTTGTAGCTTCCTCTGTCAGGTTTTGACTGCTTAGCTCTGTCTTTCTCAGCTTGGTGCTTCGGTTTGCATAATCTACAACTAGCAAGCACCATTAGCCATGACTGCCAGGGGATTATGGATACATGCAGAAGGCAGAAAATTGGGTAAGGCTGGCTGACTTCTTAAAAGTCTCACTTTGAATCTCCTTGTTTTCAGCCATATCTGAAATGATGAATTATGGCTATCGACTTTTCTCTGATAAGTTTTTACCTTTAACAGCTTCATGAAAAGCAGATTAAAATAGTTTTCTTCCTAGTGAGAATAATTCTGCCTAGTAAAAAAAAATTTTTTTAAGAAAAGCATTTATGAAAATCTTTATAAATCTGACAGATCTTTTAAAAAACATGCTGATTGTAAGACTGGGTTTTTTTAGAGTATCAACTGACAATTTGACCATACCTGCTGTGGAAAAAATAGCTACTATAAAATATAATTTTTATGAATGCTTGAGTTATGGAGAATGTATGATGTCCAGATGTTGTCCCTGTCATCCAAAGGATCATTTTTCTTCCTGTCTTAATATGAACAACTTTCTATAACTGACAGCTAGAGTGTGTTTTGCAACATTCGAAGAAAAGTATGAAAATATCGTATTGTATATTCAAATACATGTGAAGTAAAATAAAGTCTTCCCATTTTTACTTATTTTAAAGCATAACTCTGAATGAAAAAGTATCATCACTGCCATCCTAGTGTTATACAATTCAGCAACGAAGCCTATAATTCTCTATGTATTTACTTTTGAACTCAGTGGAATTTAATTCTTTGTAGACATGCATGGGGTTTACATTTCCAGATGGCTTTAGCTGAATGGCAGACCTAGATAAATATAAAAGAGGCTACAATCAGGTACTTGAATTATTAACAGCCCATTTGAATGTCTATGTACATTTTGGAAGGTATTGCTTCCAAACCTGCCACTGTATAGTCAATCCAACAAAGCCATCTTTGCCTTGTCAGTGTAAACATCTGCCCTTGTCTTTCTTATTTTCTGTCTCCCCAAAGGTCCACAAAGCTTGCCCTGGGCAAGAGAAGAGGAAGGGTTTCTCAGTTTGTGTTTACCATCTACATAAAGGAACTGGGTGATATCATCTGACAGCCAGGGGTGGGTTCTAACTTACCTCGCTGCCGGTTCGCTTCCTCCCGTGCCGCGTGGCCGCACAGTGCATGCACAGTGCCAAAAAATACAACCCCCCCCCAAAAAAAGCCAAAAAGAGTTCGATCCTAGGTAGAGCTGGGCTTCATTTTGAAAAAAAATAAAAATAAAATAAATAAAGCCAAAAAAAGATGGCGACCGCATGCACAGTGCTGGAAGTCACCTTCTGAGCATGCTCAAAAAAATAAAATAAAAAAAATCAATTTTTTTTTAAAAAAAAGATGGTGGCGCCCACGGACCGGCACCGACCGAACTGGACCCATGACATCACTGTGACATCACCAGTGGGTCACTACTGGTTCGGGCGAACCGGTCTGAACCGGGAGGAACCCACCTCTGCTGACAGCTCATAGTGAGCTATCATCAGTACAACTATATGCTGTAGGATGATATCACTAAGATCCTGTCTCACTGTCTAAAGCAGTATTTCTCAAACTTAGCAAGTTTAATATGGGTGGCCTCAACTCCCAGAATTCTGGGAGTTGAAGTCCACCTATCTTAAATTTGCTAAAGTTGAGAAATGCTGGTCTGGAGGCAATGCAGGTTTCGATAGAGGAATAGGCTTCATCTCAACCTTAGCATGATATTTCTTTTTTCTTCTAAGAAAAGTGAAGTAAATCAATATTAAAAATTTAGTTATGTTATAGTGCTTTGTTTATTATACAGAAAGACGAGTTGTGGATTATATCCTTTGCTTTTTAATTTTTATTTGTGTAAAATACTTACAAAATTACCAAGTTACAAAATAAATACCAGGCTAGTTTAAGGCATTTTGGTGGAAAAGGTAGAATAGCAACTCCAGATACCAGTCCTCTAATCAAAATGCAAAGTATCCAGGTTTGGAAATTTAAATAGCAATTCCAGCAAATCCTTGTCTATTAATGCTATTTTGCTATTTCATGACAAAATGTATTTAGCTACTTCAGTCCAAATATAGGCTTCTTCCATTAAGTTTACAAACTCATAAATAGAAGCTTTCTTTGTTTAACTGTACTGCCAAATCACAATACTTCAATCTATATGAAGTTTTGTTTGGCTGAATTAAGAAAGAAAAATGCATTTATTTAGTGTTAGATTTATATGTCATCTTTTTTCCAAGAGCATGAAATATTTTATGTGCGATCTCCATTTATCAATAATTTATCGATACTTCATAATTCCTGTGAGGAAGGTTGGGATGAAAAAGAGATCAGGGTCAGCCAATAACTTCCATGACTTTCATCACCTGACTAACCTTCACTAACCTGACTCTAAAAGAAATAGTGAATGATTGGCATTCTGCTTATTTAGCTTAAGTTATAGTGTTTGTGTGTATATCTTCAAGTCAGTTTTTGACTCCTGGTAACTGCCTGAATAAGTCTCCACAATTTTCTTGGCAAGGTTTTTCAGAAGTTGTTTGCCATTAACTCCTTCCTAGGGCTGAGAGGGAGTGACCTAGTCTCCAGATTATTCAACTGGCCTTGGACCTAGGACAGAAGTAGAACCCAGTTTCTTAGTTTCTAGCCTGGTTCCTTACCTGCTTCATCAAGCTCTAAGTTATACAGTAGTTTAGAAATATTTAAACTAATACCGTAGTAATATTATATCATTGTGTCATTTAACTTCTATAGATTGGAAACTCTAGCTGGCTTGTATAAGGTAGTTATAGTTTGTTTTGGTGAGGCATTCGTCACTGCAAAGGTAATGCTGGTTGCCTCATCAAGATGTTTTGTGTCACTCTGAGTGCCTTCTTCTATACATATCTTCTCTGGCTGCTATAGGCAACTGGGAGATCATAAAGAAAGCAACAACCATTTTGTTGAAGTGGAACTTATTGCTTTTCTAAACAGCTTGGAAAGGGTGCTTTGCTGAAAGCATCATCTAAGCAAATCACCCCTTTGAAGCTTTGTACACCCTAAACTTTAGTTTTTATCATTCTAGCATAAACACTGATGTATGATTATTTTCTTTTCACAGCTGCTACTCATTTTACAGGCGCAAACTCCATACTTTTTAGGGCATTATACTTGCTTTGTAAAACCAATGCAGGCATTTTCCTGTTGCTCACCAAATGAAGCGAAGAGACTGATGGAAAGTGGAAAGTTACAGTGATCATATCAACTGATTAAAATATGTAATTCTAAGCAGTTTGATTTACTATGGAAAGTAAACAGCAAAATAAACTCATGCATCCACTCCATAGGGGAAACAGGAAGAGGAAATAAAAATGAATAAATTGGGTCAGGATCAGTAGGATTTCTGAAAAAAGATGGGAGATAGAGAATTGTCTTTTGTTATTATGCATATTTATGCAACAGACTTCATAGATGCCCAAGATTATCAGAATGTCACTTGGAGGATTTTTTTCTTACTGTGCATGACAAATTGCAGAAATATAATATACAAATACAACACTTGCTGAAATACAAAGTAGGTATTACAATGGGTTGTTACCTTAACACAAGTTTTCTGAGGAGAGATGTTTTTGTGAAAAGTAAGTTTTACGAAATGAGAAGCAGAGTAAGGGAAAAGTGACATATACCCTCTAAACGTGACTGGTTGTTTTGCAATATGATTAGAAAGTGCATGATTTGTACCAGTAATTTTCGTCCAAGGAACTATTCGCCCAAGGAACTATAATTCACTGTCAGAGAAGCTCAAACTGCTCTTGCATATACTTGCAGACAATCTGACAACCACCCAAGCTGACTTCAATTTTTTTAACCTCTCATATTTCTTTTTCCAATACAAAACAGAAGTGAAGTTGAAGTTTCTGAACTAGAAAGGAAATGAAACCTACACTTCCTACACTGTAACTTACTGAGCTGTGCTGCTCAATGCTTTTTGTTCAATTTTGTCTTCAGCACAAAAATTCAATTCTTATTTCCTGACAGTTATAACAATTAATCAGTGCAATAACTTGCCTCCAGAAGTGGTGAATGCTCCAACACTGGAAGTTTTTAAGAAGAGATTGGACAACCATTTGTCTGAAATGGTATAGGGTTTCCTGCCTAAACAGGGGGTTGAACTTGAAGACCTCCAAGGTCCCTTCCAACTCTGTTATTCTATTCCTATTCCTATTCCTATTCCTATTCCTATTCCTATTCCTATTCCAATTCCTACTCCTACTCCTATTCCTATTCCTATTTGGTGTGCACTGCACACCAAAACAACTAGACACAAGGACAGTTTTTCCCCGAATGCCATCACTCTGCTTAACAACTAATTCCCACAACACTGTCAAATAATTTACTAAGACTGTATTACTATTATTCTTCTCGTT
>QLTV01012184.1:7556044-7586044 GCA_003457575.1 Thermophis baileyi | reverse complement strand
GTTATTATTTAAAGCAGCTTAATGTTTTCAGGCTTCTCACCAACCCTGAAAGCCAGATGCCACATTTACTTTAATAAATGAATTCCATTACTTTTAAGATTTTTTTTGCCTAAAATAGTGGCACCTTTTTTTCAACTCATAACTGGAGGAAACTTTATATGCAGACCAGACACATTCTGTCACTCATTCTAGAGCAGCTACTCCTTCCAATGACTTATATGGAGGGTTAGCATGAACTTTGTATACCTATATTATTCCTACATATCTCACCGTTCCAACATGCCATGGGAAATGGTATTCTGCTGGGAATAATTATTACTGCAAAGTAATAATTTGCATATAATTTGCATATAATTTGAATCATATATTCTTAGTCTTGTGAATATCTTCAATAAAAAGTAATGCTTTCAAATAGGAAAGTTTGAGAAATGAAGTGTTTGCCAGATTCCAATATAAACAAATCAGATCTATGTTTCCTGGATAAATATGTAGATCAAAATTTATTGCCTAATTTCATATTTTCTGAATATTCTACCAAATGTTTCCATTTTTTTAAAAAAAAAGTATAAAAACACAACAAATAGAATAAAATTTTAAAACATTCTGAAATAACTAAAAAATTTACTAAAACGTCATATGGGTTTCAAAATAAAACAAAGACACTTATGGAAATGGCATTGAAATAAACATATGAATAAACAACTGGTTCAAAACAAATTGAATCAGTCTGTTCCACGGGTGTGTGTATGTTGTGCCATTTCCATGTGTTTTTATATGCAACACACATGAAACAAAGGGTGAGCTATTATTATTATTATGCAGTTGTAGCCACCAACCTGGATTCTTGTTCCCTTTTTGCTCACTACTGGGGTTAAAAACTCATGTCTGAAATTTTTTTTCTTGTCATGGACATAATTGCATGATTGATTGGTGTGAGATCCCTTTTGGGTTTAAGGCATGGACATTTTAATCCCCCAAAATATTTATCAACTATTGATAAATAACCCTAAACCATTTGCCAGAAGGGAAAGAAACACAAGACGGGGGAGGGGGGACGACCCCAGATTTAATTAGATGCAAAAATCATTGCTGAACAAACATGTTTTTGGAGTCCCATCTTGACTTTCTTTTTACACACCCATTGTGGATTTTCCTGGACTGAACCCATCCCTACACAGTAAGCAACATGTTTTTTGGTTTATTTTTTCTAAAATCTTGTGCACTATCTTGCTTTGATCAAATTATTAATGTTATTTCACTTATTTGGCCTCAAAGTGCATTCACAATTGCACAATAATCAAAATCAAGCTATTTTATAGTGGGATTCCCCCCCCCCGCCATGAACACTTTTTCTCTATTTCCCATTTTAACTCAGACTGTCAAATTATTATACAGTTTAATGTTGAAGATATTAACTTTTTATAGATAACTTACTATGTAATTATAACTTTCAAGTTTTAAAAATATTTCCCTCTAATATTTGTACTAATAGGATCACTTTTAATATACATTTTTAAATACATTGTGAGTTTTTTCCTATTTTTGGGACATAATTAACTCATTTTTCAAACACTCCATTTTGTTTTAAAAACATTCTAACAAAGTTTTAGACTGTCTATTAAGAGTTTAAAGAATTTAATTAGAACGTTTGTTCTGCAGCAAATGAAGGATTTACCCATAGCTCTTCCAAATTAAATTGACCCCAGATTTTGGAACTTATTTCATATAATGCCAGCAATAAAAGATTATTTTGATAGTTCAGTAGTTAAAACTCAAAAGAACAATGACTTTGTCCCCAATATGGGTAATCACAACAATTTCTACTCAAAAGACCTAACTAGTGAGATGTTCCTGCTTGTTCTTAGCTGTTCACAGCAGGAAATCTAGCTAACCCTGATGTAGAAGAATTTAATGCACAATCCTTACTCAGAGATTTAGCACAGAAGGTTAATTGGAATGGGTAAAAAAAAGATTGTATCCTACCTTTCTTTTAATCTGAAAAAATACTCTTTAGTATTCTGTATAAAAAGATATATTGATTACACTTACTTAAATAGCATGTTATATATGCATATATACTGTATATGTAGAAAACGCTTTTTGATCTAAAATAACTAAGAAATATATTGTCTGTGTGTATTTAAGTTAAAAAACATGTTCTCCAAAGAGACATTCCGATCACATTACTTAAATTATAAATACACAGAAATAAATATAAAAAAGTGATAAGCTCATTCAGGCAAACAAACTGATATTTTAAGCATATTTTCCATTGTTATTAAAAGAAAAAACTAGTAATCAAAGTAATTAAGCAAACAATACTCTTGATTACTTTTGATTTAAAATATATTTAGTATCATTCATAAAAACCACCTTCAATTATAGTGGAGAAACCCACATAGCTTATACCTAAAACCAAACCAAGAAAATTCAATCGGGGTTACCCCCACCCAGAGTTTGGGGCAATATATTTTTGCATTCTAACTTCTGGTATTATAATTGATGGTCTAATTATGTCTATTCACACTTCAGATTCTGATGACTTGAATTTACTTCTGTTTTAGAATCAGTGTAGTAGTTACTTTGAGGATTTAGTCATTTTTTGAAGCTAAGGTCCAATGCATTCAACGCAGCATTTGTGCTAATTGGTTGAAAGGTTTCAGAAGACCATCATAAACAGAGGAATCATAAACAAGATTGCTAAGATAAAGAAGAAAATCACAACCTGGCTCAAAGTTTGTTAGATGTTATATGTCATTTGGGAGATGAACATTATCCCAACATAACATAGTTGGGAAAATACATTTTCCCAACTATCTTATGTGGTCCAGAATGTGAAGTATCATGTGTGTGTATTTATTACACATGACTAGGTGATATATATGTGTAAAAATATGCTGAAGAGTAAGTGCATGTGTCCAACTCTTAACTTCTTATCAGATAATTAGTAAAGGCTTTAGTGTTCCAAAGACTGCAAACTCCATAGGTAGGCGTGGTGAATTACAAACTTGTTTCAATTTACTAGTGACATTGAAATCATCATTACACTGCATAGTAGCATATGTCCTCAGCACTATCACAATGCCAGTCTACTTCACTCTATGTTGATTCAGTAAACTAATTTGATCACACAGTTCTCAAAGAGAAAGGAACTTGAAAAAAAGAATGTTGGATAAACATTGGAAATATAAATGCTACATAAAAGGACTTCCTAAACAATTGTCATTAAGGGAATTTTATATTCATGTATGTACTTGTTACATTTTTATCATACGTTTTTTACTTTATAAGTAACTCAAGGCAGAAAACATAAGACTCCTTCCTCCTCATATTTTCCCCACAACAAGAATCCTGTGAGGTGGGTTGGGCTGAGAAAACAGGACTGGTCCAAAGTCACTCAGCCAGTTTTTCATGAGAGTATGCAGGAATTTTTGTAAGATGCAATTCAACCATAAGGACTCTGATATTGATTTTATATACTTGAAGCTGAGAGTTATCAACCATTGATCAATAACACAAAAATCATTTGTGCATTTGCATGTAATAAAATGTAACTGTGTGATTGTTCTACATAAAGTAATATAAAATTGTACTATAACAATTATTTGCTATAGTACCATTTAATACAGACAATAGTAAACTAATATTTAAGTAATGAAAACTTATATTATTGACTGACAGCTGATTGAGTTGGTAGAAGCATATGTATGTATGTATATGTACAGTATGTGTGTGTGTGTGTGTGTGTGTGTGTGCGTGTGTAGGTATAATACACACATACTTATACAGACAGACAGAGAGAGACACACACACAAACACAAAATCAACCTTTCCCTAAACTGGGTCTTTTATTCCATTACATAGCATTTTGCAATGGAGTTCTGATTACAGACACTTCATGTTATTCCTTTTGTGACATTTATTTTAGATTAGTCTCTACCTTCCAATCAGACATATTGGATGCGATTACTCTGGAAGGCTCAGAATGTAAACTGCCAAATGTGAATAGTTGCAGACTCCACATGTATATTTCATGAAGATTGCTGGAGCTCTAAATTAAGTCTCAGGGACACTGAAGAATATTTAGTAAATGGGACAAATTGACAAGATTTTAATTAGAATTGCTTTACAAGCCTATCAAAAACAAAATGTTTGTCTACCTCATAAGCCATGTAATTATCCTATGTAAAAAATAGACAAGCACATTTCAGATTGCATTTCATAAATACATAGGAAAATTAAGAAGGCAATTGTTTTCATTGACCTGGGAATAAATTTAGTTGAACACAGCATGATTTGCTAAGGGGAATACATATATAGGGCTGAAATTAAAGGGCATATATGAAAAATGGCATATGCTTGGACTCAAAAGAATTCAGATTGGATAAAATATGCCATAAGAGCCTAGAAGTTGTCACAAGGGCTGAGTCACAATAATTTAGAGCAGGGAGGAATATATATATAAACCTTCAGATTCCCAGAGCTCTAATTAGCATGGTTAGCAATGAGTGGTTGGCAAAATTAGCCAACCACTTGACTAATTTGAAAGTTTTACTTAAAAACAGAGTTATATAACATACGGAATGATGACTGATGTTAATTTTCTGGTGTGTACCTGGTTTTATCAAACAATGTGTAAAATACCCATCACAAAATCCATCCACAATGCCTTATACTTAGTATATTTAGAAAGAACATTCTAATCCTATCTATTAAGTTCCTTGAATATATGGAAGTGTACATAAAGCAGGAAGCAGTGAATATATGTACTGTATGTATGTATATATGTATGTATGTATGTATGTATGTAAATATATCACTGCTTCCTCCAAATATATATACCAGCGGTGGGTTGCTCCCGGTTCGGCCCGGTTCAGTGTATAGGTACCCAATACAGAATTGGAGGATATTATGGAGGGAGCAGTGAAAGATTATTTTGTCCAGGTGGAAACATTCTCTATTTATCAAGGATTGAGCCCATGGATTGAACCTGCTTTCATGCTATTTCCTTCAACCCCAGGATTTTATTTTGTTTTATTTTTATTTTATATTGTATTCTTTTTTTGTTCCTTTCCATTACAGTTGGCTAAATTCAGGTAACAATAATTATCTAGAAAATAACTGCAATACATATTGTGTCCAGAAACAATAAAATCCACTTTGTACTGATTTCTAATAAAGGAACATTCAATTGTAATTTTTCTTTTCTTTTTCTTTTCAGCCATGAAAATCTCTTATTTGAAACTAGCTGGTCAGATCCAGATTTCAGCTGCGGTGAAACTTAGTAATCATAAGCTTTAGCACAGTGGCTCAGGTTTAGACTAGAGGCAAAGCTCCAGGCAACAAAGAGATTCAAGTGACCTAAAAAGATATCAGGGTAAAGCTTCATATTTATTGTGCCAGACTTCTTTATAACTGATGGCCTCACATTTACTTCTTCATACTTCTCGTATGTTAATATTGATGCCACCAGTACCTTTAAAATACAGACTGCATCCTGTTGTGGTTAGGTGGGAAGAGAAATTTAGATAGGGCCTTGCAAAGGGAGAAACTTTTTTGCCTGTAGAATAATCCTGTTTCCTGAGGAATCCAAACTAAGACTGAATACAACAATGGTGTAGTTTCTAAAAAGTAAAGGGAGAAAATAAGAAGGAATAATTATGGGTTACAAAGAATGTACTATTTGTGCTATGGATGGCACAAGGCTATGAAGTTTCTGAAACAGATTATATCATGAAAATTAAATGTAAAATATTTTTTTCTGTTTTGTCACTATTTGTTATTCCGAACTGTTCTGTCCTATATTCTACTCACTGAAAAATTCAAATTTAACATGTATTTCATACAACTAGATTGACTTCTCTGAAACAGTTTGGAACTACAGATTAAACAATCACCACAAAGGTTTTAGTTTTACGCAAGCACTAGTTCTTTCAGCAGCTTTAAGCAGTTCCTGCTAGAAGAGAGTTCAGCATTCATTCATGTTATTATTGTGTACTAATCCAAACGAGGATAATTTTTGGTTTTATTTATAACAGTTATAAACAATTCTCAGTTGTACTTGCAATACACTTGTAAAACTAGAAGGGAAATTTTTTCCCAACGAGAGAAACCTTAGATGTGCTCAGAATTTGCAAATGTGGACTTATAAATATAAATTGAGAAATTGTTATTGCAATAATACCTGATACCCTGAGTGTAAAGATGAAAATCAACCAACCTATATGCTAATTATGGGTAGACAACTACCTCCATTCTTCTTTCTTTTCTTTCTTACAGTTCTTTTTCTTTCAACCAAAGTTAGAATAGGCATTTTGTCATGAAGAGGATTATTCTCTATCAGGTAGGACACGGGCTGGTTTATGTCCTACATACTGACATTGCCTTTGTGCCTACTGCATGTCTGCATGCACACACTTATGTTTATATATGGACAGTCTACCATGGGATGATTAAATGGTCTTGCCTTTTTTTTTCAAAAGATTTTCCAATACTTTTTTCATATTCATATATCAGTTCGTCCAAGCAAGAGTAATTCATTCATTTTCACTTTTTTGTTAAGCATGCATGGTGGAACATAGATACTGTACAGCTTTTTATTTCATTTCCTTTTTCTTTCAACTCTCATTTACTTCATAAGCCAAAGGATTTTTTACAATATTTTGTATTTCATATTCTTTGAAATTTTTTATGATTTAATATTTTGCATCATTAATCAAAGATGTTCTTATTTTGAAGCATATAGACTTTGAACATTAGAAATTTTAATTGACTGATTGGTTAAGTGCCATCAAGTCATTGTCGACTCCTAGCAATTAGATAGCGAGATAGGAATTTTAAATACATAATATATATATATATATATATATATTCATTGTACAGAGTCTTATGAAAGATTAACCATTTTCATGCATGCAGATTCTGAGCAGTTGGCAACAATTGTTTGCAAGGTGTGACTTCAGAAATTACTTGCTTTAGTGTCATTCACAACCAAAATGGTTGCTTTTATCAAGAGGGCAAATGAGCTGTTGCTGAAATAAGGCAACAAATAAATAAAGCAGTGATGAGAAACAACACCTTAAGCAACAATTTCAGGAAATTGTAATTTTATTTTGATTGTTATATTCTGCTTGGAATAAACTGTAAACCCATGCCAATTGGTGCTTAAGACCAAAGTAAGTGAACTGTGGTGCAGTTCTACTATTGTTACTACCATTTTCCATCTATCTCCCTGGATATCCACATCGGCTAGTCTCAAAATCCCTAATGGGATTAACTCCTTTATGATTTAATTCTGGTGTAAAAAGGAGGTGGAAGAGACATAATTGTAAGACAGGAAATGCATGATGTCCCTTGCCTACTTCCTCACTAAGTGTCTGCAAGAACATCCACTCCATTGAAATTCTTTTTGTCCCTTGAAATAAATTCAAAATCAAATTCAATCAAACTGAATGATGGGGGGGAAAGCCAACGTATTTTGTTTAGCACCATATGGTAGGGTATCAGTTGATGACTTTCAGAAAGTTTTTCAGATCATGCCAAACTCCACGTGAAATAGTTAAGAGCTCTGTATAACCCTAGGATTGCAAGTCAGCTCCCCTCTTTTGCCGTGCTAACAAAATTAAAAATAAAGTCTGTGTAATGGGTACTAGTACAATGGGTACTAAAAGAGCTGAGGTGGCACAGTGGTTAGAGTGCAGTACTGCAGGCTACTTCAGCTGACTGCTAGCTGAGGTTCAGCAGTTCAGATCTCACCGGCTCAAGGTTGACTCAGCCTTCCATCCTTCCGAGGTGGGTAAAATGAGGACCCAGATTGTTGGGGGCAATATGCTGACTCTGTGAACCGCTTAGAGAGGGCTGTAAAGCGGTATATAAGTCTAAGTGCTATTGCTAAGTGCTATTGCTATTAGATTTAGTTTTGGTGTATTCATTTTGTATGTTCAAGAAGTCTGGGCTAAAAATTTTGGATATGCAATAGAACTAGACCAGGGGTCGGCAACCTTAAAAACTCAAAGAGCCATTTGGACCCATTTCCCAGAGAAAACAAAACACCCAGAGCCACAAAACCTGGGTGGGCGTGGCCAACTCGACGTCACTCCCACCGAGTCACATGACCCCCCAGCTACGCCTACCCAGGTTTTGTGGGTCTGTTTTCTATGAGAAAAAGATATCTGTCTTTTTTCCCTCTCTTTCTCTCTCTCTCTCCATCTCTTTTTCTCCCTCATCTTTCTTTCTCTCTTTCTCTCTCCCCATCTCTCTCTCTATCTCTCTCTTTCTCCCTCTCCCTCCCTCATCTCTCTCTTTCTCCCTCTCTCTCCCCTTCTCTCTGTGTGTGCTGAGGAATGATTGCCACCCCCGGCTTCTCTTCGGGCGACCCTCCTCCCCTTCTTGCGACTCCCTGGCTGGCTGTGGCGCATGTGGGGAGAACCTCTTCAAGGCGCAAAGGCGCATGCGGAGGGTGGGTGGCAAGCGGCTGCTTGCTTAAGGAGGGTCTTTGGACGCGGCTCCTCTCCTGCCCTAAGGATCTGGCCATTGCCTTGCCATGTCCCGTCCCATCCCCCCCCCGCAGCTCTTCAGCCAAGCGGGGCAGGTGTGAGCTCCAGCCCAAAGCGGCAGGAAGCAAAAGCTGCCTTACGCGCAAATGTGGCATGAAGGCAGCTACAGGGCCACTTCTCTCCTGTCCTAAGGATCTGGTCATCGCCTTGCCATACCCCCCCCCACCCTGCATGAGAGGAGAAGGAGGGGAGGAGGGTCGCCGGAGCGAAGGCAGCCTTCGCTTTCTGCTGCTTTGGGCTGGAGCTTACGCCCACCGCACTTGGCCGAAGAGCTGCCGGGGGGATGGGATGGGACATGGCAAGGCAATGGCCAGATCCTTAGGGCAGGAGAGAAGCCGTGTCCAAAGACTCTCCTTAAGCGAGCAGCCGCCCTCTGAGCGCGCCTTTGCTGAGCTTGGCGCTCGCTTGAGGGTCTCCCCATGCATGCGCACACTCCTGCCCCTGCCACAGCCAGCTAGGGACTTGCGAGAGAGGGAGGAGGGAGAAGGGAAGCCTCGGCTGGTGGTGGCTATGTTCCTCAACCAGCGCCAGAGAATCAGCCACGCCTGCTTCTCCATTCACGCCGTCGCCCTTACCTTCTCAGGCCAGGTGAGGGAGGGGAGGGCGAGGCCAGCCAGTGATGGGACAGGGAGCCACAGCAGGGGGTCCAAAGAGCCGCATGCGGCTCCGGAGCAGCGGGTTGCCGACCCCTGATCTAGACAAATGGCAGAAATTGTGGGATATAAATGTTAAATTGACTATGTCAACTGTATATAAAGAAAATTTGTATAAAATGTTCTATAGATGGCATTTTGCACCAACAAGACTGGCAAAAATGTATAAGGATAGATCTACTAAATGTTGGAAATGCAATCAAATACCTGGTTCATATTACCATATGTGGTGGACATGTCCAAAAGCCAAAAAATACTGGATGAAAATGCATACTTGGTTGGAAAAAATGATAAAACAGCATATAGACATGAAACCAGAAATATTTCTATTGGGCATTCTGCAGGAAAGATATGACAAAGGGACTATATACTTGATCTTACATGCATTAACTGCAGCTAGAATTGTATATGCTCAACAATGGAAGTGTGACGAGATCCTGACAGATGAGAGTGTAATAAAGAAAATATTAGAATGTGCAGAAATGGATAGATTAACACTTACTATTAAGGACAAAGAAGAAACTGAATACTTTTTGACATGGGACTTATTTTACCTATGGTTAGACAATAAAAACAGAAGTTAGAAATGCAGGGACATAAAAAGGATAAATGTTAAAATGGAAATTTGATAAAATAGACAAAATATTATTGTTATTATAGAATCAATGTTATTGTGAACATTTTGATTACGATTGCCTAAAAACATCTGTACCCAGACAACACACTGTTTGATTGAAATGTAATTTTTATATGTTATTCAAATAAAGTAAATAAAACATGAAGAAGAAAAAAGAATTCCCAGATAATATTTCATTATTGCTTCAATAAAAGCTTCAAGAGCTGTGGTCTCCACTTATCCACCTTTAGGAAGGGAGTCCAGAATGTTATGATACTGTCTGTAACTCAACACTATGCCTAAAAACACATATATTATGAGAAAGTACAATCTATCCTAACAAAATGCAAATAAATTCATCATATTTAAGGAAAGCTACTTGAAAAAAAAAGTGTACACATAAAGAAAAGCAAATACAAACATATAAATATTCAGTATATAAAAGAGGTGAAGACAAATACAATACAGACTTTTAACCAGACTTTTTTTTTTCCTGCCAAATTCTGAAGCTGATGCATAAATAAATCTCAAACTTCTGGCTGGACTGAGAAACTGAGCAAAAATGTTTATTTTTACCATCCCTATATAACAACAACAGCCCCATCCCCCTGAAGGTAGTTCTTCTCATTCATCCAAGCTTTGACAAACAGTCAGAATTATTATAGATACTGCTGCTGTTATTTGAAACCATTGTGGAAGACTGTTTTGGTTTTATTTCTTTAAAACATTTAGGCTTGTTTTCCTTCTACAGTATGCCTTTTCAATATAATAACTTGGCTCCAAGTTATTAAAATGTGTTTTGCCCTATGTATAACTCCATCTCAGATAATTCCATGGTAACCAGTAATGTAATTGGATCCTTGAATTCCTAAAATGCCCACATGAGTAATTATAAAATATATTGGTTGAATGGAAATATATCTTCTCGTGGCTTAGAATTGTTTTTTAAAATATATTTATGCATATGCTATTTCACAGCTTTAATGTTTGTGCAGCAAAATATATACAATATTGTGAACATGAGGTTTGCTAATTGCTTTCAGTCACAAACTCCAAGTTTTCTGTTTGCGGGTTTTTTTTAATGTAATAAAACTGAGCGAATGTAGTTTACTGTAAACTAGAGGCAAAAGTGTAGAGTAGCTTTTCTCAATCTCTTTACCCTTGAGGAGCCCTTGAAATAATGTTCAGGTCTCAGGGAATCCCTGCACAGAAAAAATGTAAAAAATACAAAAACATCACAATACAACTGACTTCTGACTTATACAATTCATCTTTTACAATGTTTACAAGTGCAAAGTGTCAGGCCAGCAGCTGAATCACAAAAAATAAAAATTTCCAGCACAGCACACACTAGAACACAGGCAGTCCAAAAATATTTTTTTTCAATCATGATTGCTTGTGGAACCTCTAGCCAAGACTTGTGGAAGCCTACAAAGCAAAGGTGGGTTCCTCCCGGTTCGGAACGGTTTGCCCAAACCGGTAGCGACCCGTTGGTGACATCATGGTGATGTCACGGATCCGGTTCGGTCGGTGCTGGTCCGTGGGCACCGCCATCTCTTTTTGGGAATTTTTTTTTTAAAAAAAAATTGGGGGGGATTTGTTTTTATTTTTTCTTCTTCTGCGCATGCGCAAAAGCTGAGTTTCTGGCACTGTGCATGCATCGCCATCTTGTTTTTGGCTTTTTGGACTTTTTTTTATTTTTCAGCACTGTGCATGTGCGCGCGGCACGGGAGGAAGCGAACCGGCAGCGAGGTAAGTTAGAACCCACCCCTGCTACAAAGCCCCCATACAGAAAGGCTGATGTAGTGGAATGGTTCTGGATTATAAAAGGGAAATAATGGGAGCCTAACTTTGCTGTAATGTTTGGTTTCCATCGTTCCCTTTCCCTTTCCTGAGGATGTATAGGATGATATGGAGGATACTTGTGAATTAAGGCTAATTTGAAGAAATTAATTTTGGTTTTACAAAAGACGCTTTATATTTTTGGAAGTTTTGGAGACTACATCATAATAGGTATAAGATGATGATGATGATGTCATCAGAAATATTAATATTACTTTTTTCAGAATTAAAGTTAACTTGCAGCCAAGGAAAGAAGCTTTATTTTCAAGGAAGCCTCTGAACCCAATACAGTCATTATGCAAAAATAAAAGTAGTGTGGATGAATATAACACCATTATTTCTTAGGAAGCATTCTTATTTAGCAAAGATGTTAGGGATCAGAGTGAATCAGCAATAGGAGAGCTTGACCTCTCTGAGCCTCATGTTGCAACTGGAATTCGATGAAGAAAGTACACTTGAGGAAGCACAAGTGCAGGTTCAATCAGCTAATTCAGAGCTCAGCTTGGCAAGGTACCTCTCCCAGCAACACACCACAAATTAAGAAGAGAAAAGCAAAGTAAATGTAAATGTATATACTTGAATGAAAGGCACATAACTTGGTCGATGAGTCAAGCCAGTTGGGGCATACAAGATTTGGAATTTCCAACCAATAGCCTAGCAGAAGAAAATCACTTGGCTAATGATTTGATGCATATTTATCCAATTCTATACTTTCAAGTACAGATAGTCCTTAAAAAAATGTCCTGTTTAACAACTATTTGAAGGCTGAGTCAATGGAAAAGCCAGCAGTAAAATCACAAGTCACAATCATATAATATCTCACTTAACAACAATAGGTTATTCACTAATGAACATATCAGAAGTAAATTCATAAGTCCATTGGCATCTTGTGAAGTCTACCTTAACCTCGTTGCTTAGTGGTGAAGGTGCCAGTCCCTATTGTGATCATTAAACAAGGACTACCTGTAACACACAATATGAAAAATTATCAGCAACATTTTCATCTTCCAAATTATGCTAAGACTTACAGCTGCTGGTGGTGTTTCTCTTCTGTCTGAGCTGCTCAAGCCCTTCCATTTGGAAAAGAACTTCTTGATCAACTGCAAACAGTTGATCTTTGGTGGGCCAGTTTGCACTCCTTGACTGGCTCGTGGCTAAAACCTTGTCCATTGAACTCTGAATAGGAGGAGGACTGAGGGGACTTGAAGAGAGCGGTATTTTTGAGGGGAAGAAATCAGAATCAAAATGCAGGAGAGCAGAATTACAAGTCCCAGCAGTTTGGGGGGGGGGAGAGGCAACACCTGGAGGAAAGACTAAAAAAAAGACAATAAAAAAGGACTGAGCAGAGGAAGACTCAGAACACCTCCAGAGAGAGAGAGAGAGAGACATACTCCCAATGTTGGCAACTTCCCAACTTCGGCAATGTTGTTCTGAAGGGAAAAAACTGTTGAGGCATTCTGGGCTGTGGACTGCATTTCTACTGCCACAGCTTAAACCCCTAACAGAAATGATCCTTGTCTCCATTTGTTGAAAAAGGTATAGTTTATTAGAGGTCAAGTGTATTGTAATATTACAAATCCAGAACTGAAAATTGCGTGCCAAAACCCCTAAGTTGCACTCCCCCCCAACAGTTTCTCATTGCTCCCCCAGTGTAATCAATCCGGTTCATGCAAGATGTTTCCCTAATGGACAGTCCAAGCATAATTTGGTATGGCGCTCCCTCTTTCTTCCAGCTGAGTGATCTTGAGCAGTGTATCTGTGAAGTTTCCGAAAGATGCCCTAATTAATTCATGAGCCACGAGCCAAAGTTCAAAAGAAATCCAGTCATTTATTAGGAGCAACATTCCAGCAATTACTCCGATGGAGTCAGATCTAACTTCACGTATTTTACCGGCCCCCATGATCCTGTCTCCCCCGTCCTCCCTGGGCATGTCATAAATCACATTCTCCAATGAACCATGTTGGCGGGCTATAAAATCCACACCCCTCCTGCTGACTCTGGTAACCTAGGATACAATCTGTAGAAAGGCATGTGTGGAATGTAGTTTCAGTTAGGGCAACCAAGCAGCTCCGTCAGTTCTCCCCCCCTCCTGCTTATGGCAATTTGAAAGCTTTGCAAGTTGACATTCGGCTCTCCTCACTTCCCGAAGGCAACCTGCGCAAAGCAAAAACAATTTGAGTACAGGTATAGAATTTAGGGACGCGACCCCCCCCCCAGGCTTGTTCTGCAGAAATGCATCAACAGCCGCTCTGGTAAAGGAGGTAGCCTTCCAATGACTCTCCTGAATTCCTGGATGTGTTCCTTGATGGGTCAGCCACTTTGCATTATGTTTCTGAGCTCATCTTCCGCGTATCGGTCCTCCTCCACCTCCTCAAATCTGGCCTCTAGCAGTTGTATAAAGTCATCTATGTCTTGCAGTTGAGGGCCTGTCCTCTTGTGGAGGGCTGCTAGCCATTCCCTTGCTTCTTCCTCTAGCCCCTCTGCGATGGTGTTCACTATGGCTCTGGGGGATGGGTAGAGGTGTCCATAGCGTTCTAGGTGGATCTCAGCCAAGTCAAGGAATAGAGCTAGCTGGTCTGAGTCCCCATCAAATTTTCCACTGAAGTGGGGCGGTTCGTTCAGCACTGCTCCTCCCTCCTCCTGTTGGCCCCTGTAGGCTTGTGCTCAGTGCGGCTGGCCCTTTTCCTCGGCTCTAGTTCAGAGAGAGGGAGGGGGTTGTCTCTCCTGGATCGCCTGCCTGCTGCGTCAGAGAGGCACTGGCTGCAGTCCCAGGCTCTTTCTCCTTTTGACTGGGAGAGAGGGGGGGCTGCATTGCCATGTGTGTCTCCTCCCTTCAAAAGGATCCGCTGTCCCTCCCCTCTCTTTTGGCCAGCATGACGGCCCCTCCTCCTGAATAGTGGCTCGGTCAAATTCCTCCCTCAGTTGCTCTATAGAGCTCCCCAGGGGCTTCATCAGGAGCTTTGGGAGCCTGGCTTGTTCCCAGTCCCACATCCAAAGGAGGTAGCCTTCCAGTGACTCTCCTGAATTCCCGGATGTGTTCCTTGATGGGTCGGCCACTTTGCATTAGGTTTCTGAGCTCATCTTCCACGTACGGTTCCTCCTCCACCTCCTCAAATCTGGCCTCTTTGCAAGTTGACAGTCTCAAGGAGATACAACACTTACTTTCATTTCCAGAAGCATTCCCCCTTCATTTATCCTCCCCACAGTTCATGGCAATCTGTCACCATGTAGTAAGCAAGTATAAGGTAGCAACTGACATAATCCTAATTAAGGACTGAGCTCAGAAATGCTGAATTCCTGACCTGGCTGAAATTTTCTGATTCATCACCTTTGACCAGAGAGGACTAGTACAGGGCTGTCAAACTCCTGGCCCATAGGCCGGATGCATCACACCCTGGCCATGCCCACGCCCGATTTAGCGAAGGGGAAAAAAGTCCTGATACATCACATGATGCTACAATGACGACACGAGTTTGACATCCCTGGACTAGTATGTTAATTAAAGCTTCACAAATTCCACGAGGTGTGTCGATATGTTTGAGCCAGACAGGCTGGTCATCTGAGAAGAGGGACAGAAGGACATGCTCAGCAGCAGCTTCTTCCGGGATGAGTACTACATTCTCTTTCCAAAAATTCACAATTCTTCAAATTTTATAATGTAGTACAACAATAAAGAATAATGTACTAAAATATATTATAGAAAAAAAATTATATTGGGAAAATATGGAGAAAATGTGAATATTACCAAGAATCTGCTGGATGGTGTCCAAAAAACAAGATGGCAGACACAATTGTGTGATTAAAGCCCATTGCCATTTCACATGCATTGGGGGGGGGACTTTTTTGCTTTTTTAGTTGTGGCCATCAGCTCAACATTTTTCACTCCCCCATTGACATCTCTGAATACTAAGCAAAGTTGTTTTCAAAATATAACCCTTTGAAGAAATTGACACAACAATGAAGATTTAAAAAATAAAAAGTCCAACCAAAAATTAAGAACAAAGCCCCTGAAAAATATAAAGAAACTATAACTGATGAAATTGTTCATTCTTATCAAGATAGTTGCAAATTAGACAGTAAACAAAAACACTAAGCTGAAATGTACAGAGATACATTTCTTTCCTGACTACATAAGATTAAACACACTATCCCTGCTAACACACAATTGCAGTTTATGCCCATAATTGTTTGAAATTAACTTCTTTTAGTGTCTACATATTGTCCCATAAGAATTCAGTTAATAGAACAGAAATATTTCAAACGTTAATTAGTCTAGCTACTTTAACATCACAGTGAATGCCTTCTAAATACAGCTATTTTCATACTGCTGGCAATTTAGAGATAGCTTAATTAATTAGAGGTGTACTATTCCTTTCTTCTAACATAAGCTATCAAGGTGGACCATATTTAAATAATTACTTATGGGATGGCTTTCCCCCACTTTATTTCTCAACTTATAAGATTGGACAGGGATGGGCATGTCAACTATCTTATGTGCTATCTTATGGAACCCTGTGTCTTCTCTATTGCAGCTGCCATCATTAGCAATACCATCCCCTGGAGCTCACTATGTAGTCCTTTAAATAAACTAACCCCCTTGGTCTTCAAACTGACAAGAAACCAGTATGACTCGGGAGTCCAACTGGTGAACGATGCAATTTTATTTGCGTTTTTCTCCCAATGCATTATATTTGTTTATTTGTATAATTATTTAACTTTGCATCTTTGAATTTAGTGGCTTGTTAAACCCAATATTACTATTATTAAAATTAATATATAAGGTTGAAAAGATTTTTAAAAAGAGTAAAATTAAAAATGAACTAACATTTAACATGAGTTTTAACATTTTTCTAATACTATGTAGGTTGGACCACCAACATGCTTCCAGATGAAGAACCAGTGCTGGCTAGGGAATTCTGGGAATTGAAGTCCACACACCTTAAAAATTGCTAAGGTTGAGAAACTGTTCCAAATAATTAATTATCTACTGTAAATGACTTCAATATCTTGTGATGAATAAGGGTAATTATGGGGAGGGAGAGATATGTGTTCAGTCATAAAGAAGCACATACAGCTTGCTTCAAGTATCATGATCAATCGTTTGTTATGTTGACAAAATCTCAGCTTGGTAGCAATGTCTTAAACACTCTGTTTAAGGTGACACTGGCATCCAGAGTGAACAAGGCCACATGGCTGAAACTTATTCATATGGAAATAATAATCTCTTGAGTCACTGATTCATACTACAGAGTAAAAGTTTGAGCAAATTTCTCAGGCACTGAATGTGAAGAAATATATACATCTATCATTTGTAAACTGTTGTATAGATGTTGCATTCATACGTTTGTGAATTTTGGCTAGGGGCAAACCACAGAACATGTTGGATAATCAATCAGCATACAGAAAGCACACTTCCGCACATAGGCACTTAGGATTTAGGAAGTTTTTGCATCAGCCAGCCTGTAGCCATCTGCAACCTATGCTTACCCATCAACCCTTTCACAGTGTAGGATGCAGTAATGGTTCCACCCAGTTGCAACAACTCTAAAATCAGTGTTAAGCATGCACACATATGCTATTTTGTAACTGCAGCCCAGCACAAAGGCCTCTTTGCTGGCGGGCAAAATTAAACAAACCATCCTCAATTCATCAATGACCACTTCCTCAGATTCTATCCACATATTATGGTGAGTAAGCTTGGTGAAATAGATGCATTTCCACAGTTTAGCTTTGGACAAACTCTCTTTCTCTTTGCCCAAGTTGCTTCACAGAGAGATTGTACATCAAAATTGGAGGAAGGAATCCTGCTGATGACATCTTTAGCTTGAAGATTATTTTCCGGGGGGGGGGACACTTTTCTGGGAGGAAGAGGCTCGGAATTTTACATCAATGTAAATTTATGTAGAGTATTTGTAATCTCTGCATCTGTCCATGTGCATTTGTATGGAAGAGTATGCAACAGAGAACTTTGTGTTGGAATATGGTTTGAGGGCATATTTACAAATGGAAAAAAACAGTTTTACAAATTGGTTGCCTTGTTTTGGAGGCATTTAATCAATAGTTATAACATTACAGAGTTTTGCACTGATTTCTACCATTTTTGGGAATGTGATCTCTGGCCAGTACACATACAGACTTATACATAAACAGATGTATAACATTCATAAATTTGTTGCAAGAAATAAAATCCATCATCAGTTCAGTGAGAATTTTCAATCCTATCAGATGAATAAAGAAACTGGGCAAAGCAGAGAAACTGTTTCCTCACTGGAGAAATTTTTAGACAAATATGGTTTTGTCATAGGTTGCAATACTTCACACACTGTATAGCCTTCTTGAAGCCTCTTTGTCCAGAACTAATAATGTGTGCTACTTATTAAATGAATTACTTGTTGTGGATATTGCCTGTTTCAAAAAAGGATATTGTTTTTACAATATTTTTAAACTAAGATGTGAACCACACCAAATATTGCTTTGGGTGTGGAAAGAACTTACTGTATATATATAAAACAAAATACACAAACACATGATGTTTATGAGCAACATCCCATCAGTCAAAACATGTTTATGAATCATAGCCTCAAAAAAGACTAGAGAGTCAACACGAGAGAGAGAGTTTTGAAATATATACACACACACGTATACACACACACACACACACACACACACACACACAATCAGTGTATAATTAATGTAGTGTTTGAATATATTTTTTACCTTGCTACATATATCAGCCATTCTGTCAGCTTCTCTGTTCATCCCAGCAGAAAAATGGAAAAATTAGTTGTGCATATTACAAAAAGAGGGAGAGAGAAAGAGCGAGAGTGAGAGCTGGTACGTGCATGATACAATCTCCAAATTGCCAAGGAAATAGAATGCATTTTCACAGTGTAGTAGTTATTTATTGTGAATGGTAAAATTTGTTCCATACAGTTAATCAGGATGAAAGTTACTAGGACAATATTATTTAGAATATGGACATTTTCTTAATGATATGATACGAGAGGAAATAAATATTTCTATTTTTATTTTCATTTTTATATTCATATATATTATATAGGCATTGGTTCCTTTAAATTTAAATAGCAACTTATTTATTCCCCATATATGCAAATTGCCAATGTTATTTATATTGAATATCATTTATTTGAATAAAATAAAAATTATCAATGTCTAGTTAAAAACCATATCATCTCTGAGTTATAAAATAAAATCCTCCTGCCCAAATCTTGTTTTCTTATGTAGATTTTGTCTATTACCATGTCCTTTGTTGACAACGCACTATTTTCAAGGACATTCAGTATCCATTTATACTAATACAATTTTATTAAAGTTAAACTGATTACTGTATTTGCATTAAGGACTCAGGGAGATCAGCATAAGACATTTGATTACATTGCATTACTCAATTCATCAATTAGGTTAAACCATTCAATACATTTCGAGTTTTGATATTACATTACAATCCTGTGCATGTCTATTCAAAAGTAAAATTCTCTAATATTGGTGGGACTTTTCTAGATGTATATATATGATCATGAAGATACTTTTTATTTATTTGTTTGTTTGTTTGTTTGTTTGTTTGTTTGTTTGTTTGTTTGTTTGTTTGCCATAATTTTCAGACTATAAGACGCTCCGGACTATAAGATGTACATTAGCTTTAGAGGAGGAAAACAAGAAAAAAAAATCTGCCTGCCTCCCAGCATCCATCCGGTATTCATCTGGCTAGCATCCTTGCAGCAAACAGCAAACAGCCTGGTCAGCTTCAGCACGTTCCGTTGCTCCTACCACTGGTCAACTGAGCTGAGCTGCTGCCGCCGCCGCCAAGGAACACTGGAGCCTTCGCTGCTGAGCAACTGATTGGTGATTGGATTTGCCTATCGGAATACCGCCGATCAGCTGTTCTAGACGGCGAGGATCACCACCGCCCATTCGCTGCCACCCATTTGCCATGGCCTGTCCGCCACTGCCCATTTGCCACCACCCGTTCGCCATGGCCCATTCACGGCTGCCCGTTCGCTGCGGCCCGTTCTTCGCCACCATCGCCTGTTCGCTGCAGCCCGTTCTCCGCCACCATCGCCCATTCGCCGTGGCCCATTCACTGACACCTGTTCACCACTGATCGCCAGCAAACAGTGGCAATCCCCACCACCTAGAACAGCTGATCGGCGCCACACCAACCCCCTCCCCCCGCTGCGATATTCACTCTATAAGATGCACAGACATTTCCACCCACTTTTTTTGGGGGGGTGCGTCTTATAGTCCAAAAAATACGGTATTTATTTATTTATGAAATTTATATTGCCACCTATTCACACATGGCGACTCAAGGTGTCTTACAAGAATATACAGCATACAAATTTAATAAATAAAATAAAAATAAAATAAAATAAATAAATAAAAACCTCATATAAGAAACAATAAAACTAATAAAAGAGAGAATCATATAATAAATTAATAAAATAATATAATAAAATAACCCCCCTACCCCCCGCCCCGGCAACAACACATCACATGAGCCATTTAACAGGCTCCATCCTGCTCTGCATTCCCCAGGCCCACTAGCAGAACCAAGTTTTTAGTGCCTTCTGGAAGAGTGTTAGAGTGGGAGCCATTCTAATCTCTGAGGGAATGATGTTCCAGAGAGAGGGAGCCACCATGGAGAAGGCCATTCTTCTGGGTCCCACCAGGTGTATCTCCCTAGGGGATGGGACCCGCAACATTCCTTGCCTCCCCGCTCTGGTGGGTCGGGTAGATGAGACTGGCAAGAGAAAATTCCCTCAGAACCTGATCCCAAGCCATGAAGGGCTTTAAAGGTGACAGCCAGCACCTTGAATTGCACCCGGAAGCCACAGAATATGCTGAAGTATCTTCCAAAGAAAGAAACAAAAGACATGTTTCCCCCCCCCCCAAAAATTAGAAACCTCTCAGCTTCTGGATGAGGACTATGGCAAAATAGGGAGCACAAAGCAAGTGACAAGGCTGGTCTAGCAGAGCCTCTTTGGATAAAGAAGACTTGGGTGATCATCCATCTATGTTCCAGACAGCTGCTGCTTGTGAGGAGACCACAGAATTTGAAGGACCTTGTTGTCAACTAGTCATTCAAGTGGCTAGAAAATGAGGAACAGACAACTAGCTTGCAGCTCTAGCAGAGCCTTTAGGACACGGAGTTCAAACAAAATCTTACTTTCTTAAACACATTTGGATATAATAATGTTAAAGTTAAACAGACTCTTCAGACCAGCAGGATTCTCATCTCTTTGTTTAGCATTTGTATTTCCATTCTGATTATCACCTCTGCTTGATAATCCACATATTCTTTATTTTCTAATATTTCTATAGCAGCTGAGATTTGTTTCACCTCTTCATCCTGTCTACAAAAGTTTCCATGTTGTTATCTGTCACATCTTTCACTTCTTTCTAACCTTCTTGAAAATATATATATTTATAGGTGCTGTCATTTTAGTTACATGTTTTTCTTCCAATTCTTTAAAGATTATTTGAAATGTCTCAAGCATCACACCTGACTCTGTATTGTTTATAATTTCATTTTTCATTTTCATAGAATTTTAGTCCCCTCTAGTGTCCCATTTCTGTATTCCCAAAGTTTCAAATTTCTTTGTTTCTAATTTCAACTTTCAGCTTGTTCTCCTTCCCAAAAATTAAACAATTCATGTTCCCACAAATATATTGTTTTGTTTACTCAATTTTCAAAAGATTTACTAAAAACTCTAATATTCTAAATTTGTCTGGTCACTTCCTTTGCTTAAATCTTTCTTAAATTACATTACATTTTATACTGTTTTAATTCTTTAAACCATTAATTTTTCTTCTCTTTTGGGATGAAATTTTATTGACCAGGTGGCTTTTTGAATTTGTTGTTTGGAAGACCTCTTTTAAAAAGAGGTCTTCCAAACAACAAAATAATCATAAATCCAAAAGTAATTAAAAAGTGGCGTTACTCAAATCCAATGTCCTTAAAACTTCCACTATGTTTGAGAGCTTATCTCCCAGCTCTCAAAGCCAAGGGATGACCTGCTTTCTGTACTCTCATTGCAAGGAGTGGTTGTTTGGAACACAAGTGGGCAATCTGTCATCCTCTCTTTATCTGGAAAGATTCCATTGGACTAAACTTACCACCAGTCCAACAGTTGTCACTATACTGTTGCCTCCACCCTTTCAGAGACATCTAATTCACCATTTTCTCTTCAAGAAATCCATTTTTGGTATACTTTTAAAATAATTAAATACACAATCCATACCACTGTGGGAATGTTGATTGTATAGAATTACAGAGAAAAGGCAATTGGTGTATTTTATAAAGACAACAGAAAGAGGGAGAGGGAGAGAGGGGTGGAGGGTCTCCCTTTTACTTTACCTTTGTCACTGACTCATTTTTTGAGTCTGGATTACAAATAAAAGAATGGCAACTACTAGGAAAGCAGCAAAATTTGGAAAAGGGAAATGGGGATACCAAAGTATATTCCTGGGCACTTTGTCAGGAAGAAGGCTAGAGAATGGGTTTTGCACCCACTGTTTAAATCTGATATAAGAGTAATAATACTTTTATAAAATTCTGAAAAGCATTTATGAACTTTTTTGCTGATATTGTAGTGTGCAGAAACTTTAACGATTTTGAATTTGTGGATAGATGTTGAATGTTGAGATACGGAAACAATTGATTTATGTAACATAATATCAAAGGAGGTAGAGAAGTATAAATTGGTTTATACCTACTTTATAAAGAAGATTGCAAGTCACTTCCTTAAATATTTTTTTTATTTCTTTCTTCCCTTTCCCTTTCTTTTTGATTTCAGTTTGTGTTAATTTTTAATATGGTTAAATAATTTTTTTAAAAAAATAAAAGTCTTGCAAGTATCACTGACATTTAAATTTAAAATTTAAGTTTAAAGAAATTAAAGGTATAAGGTCTCCTGCCTTGGGTGGAGGGTTAGACTAGAAGATCTCCAAGATGCCTTCTATGATTCTAGGAAAAAACAATCCAACAAACCCCTTCCTGTTAAACATATAGACATCTCCCATGCCCACTCTATCCATCCCAAACAACTAGTGAAAAGCCAGGAAACACACATGCTAGGCAACATCCTCCTGAAACACTTTGGGGAAGTTAATGATGTCCTCTCCATGGCCTAAAGTTGATCTGATTATACTGGGATGCTTCTTTACTCTGGAGGAATTTAAGTTGCTTGGGGAAAATTCCTTCCCATCATCCTACTGTCTCCCTTAGTTCAAGGCATTCTAGAAAAGCATAAAACAAGAGGCTGAAAGTCAATGTTTTCCTTTTCAGTGTGAACTGTTATAGCTGTGGGTGAAAAAAGTATGTAATAAAGAATTGGAAGAAGTAGAGAATCAAGTAGAGTATAAAGAATAGAGTCCAAGGGCGACAGCTGATCCCATAAGTGCTGTTGCAAATAATCCAACAATAAACTTAAAGTATCTCTGGAGATACCAGAATTACTTTAAGGTTACAGTTTGTTTGTGAAGATTATATCTTGACTTTTCCATGGAAACTGTGAGTTGTTTTATGTAAGTTAAACAATATGAGTGCTGTCTGAAAAAGAGAAGGAAGAAAGAAGGAAATAAATTACTATTGATGTGCCAAAGAAGCCAAAATTCTTAGAATCATTGACAGTTGACTGGCATTCAACTTTAATGAATGATTATATTTGAAGATTCAATTAAAGCAACTTTTTTAGTTTGAGATTAATTTGTAAATTAATCTTACAAAATGATATTGGTTCAGGGGATTTTTGAATGAAAAAGGATCTCTTCATAGTAGACTAAACTTTCCAAACCTATGTTAGTATTACAGAAAAGAGATTGTATATAAACTTTTTAAACAAACTACTGCCCTGTTCTAGACTGAGTAAACCATATCAAATTTCCATGTGATTTACGGATGAGTTGTGTAGCAGTTAATTACAAAAGTAGGCAGAGAAGTGGTGTGCAGATGTTCTGGAAAACCAGGGAAGGGAGGTCTCACCTGATAGACACAGTATAAGTGGTTTGGAGTTCAATCAAGAGTCAAGGTTTAGAAGACAAATGAAGCATACATCCATAGAAAAGGGGCATGGCAGTGCCAGAGAAGAAAAGATAGTCCAAAACATTCCAGGAATTAAGTATGAGAAATGTACTACCAGTTTAAGACCACAGCAGAAAAAAAGAAAGGAAAGCAATTTAAGAAAGGAAAGGAAAGCAATTTAGATCTGAGATTGGCAAGTTCTCTCCAATGGAGGGGCACACACTGGCAGTTAGTCTTAGACCAGATTCAGATGTGACTCAGTTATAGGTCTTGAGCTTTGCTTTTTAAGGAGCTTTGCTTTTTAAGGAGCTGAGCATATTATCTCTGCTTAGCTCTCTCCCCACAGCTGTCAATTAATCGTCAGACAAGGCACTCTGCAAGGATCTGGCCACTCATCACTTGACTCCTTCATTTGCTCTTACCGAGTGAACCTTAGGTGACTCAAGTGACTTCTCAACGGAGCCAAGTAGTCAATAACAAATACCAAAGAGAGAGAACAGATTGATGACAGTAAATAATTTTAATAGTATTGCATAATTATAGTGCTTTGGGGAAAAGGTATTGAAATAATGTATCATAAGCCTGTTATGGTGTTGAGTTCTTTTCTAGGGATGCATGTTGGAAATAGTACTTGTCTTCTTTTTGTGTTTGTGTAATGAGGTATATGGTATGTGGGAAATGGGATACAGGAGGGTTGAGATGTAGACTGGAAGCCGCCATGTAAAAGATGTCTCTGCCCATAGAAGGAGGGACGGTGTGGGAAATATTTCAGAGTTTTCCAGAAAGTAAAACATTTCCTAGTTTTCCAGAAAATAAAAGGAAAGGAGGGGAGAAAGTCTTGCAAATTTATCTTAATGTAACTTTACATTAAAATCCACTAAAATACAACCATTCCTTCAATGCTGATTGCAGAAGGAAGCAAACTTGAGGAAGGTTCAGGAGTTGCAGTCTGACAGATTCCTTCAGGGAAGTTATTTCAAACTTGGAGCATGTGTGTGACAAAGGCAGGAAGATATGCTTTCCTTATGGTTGTAGTGAAGTTTGACATTGAGTAAGATAGCCATCACTAGAAAGTTTCAATCAGAAGTCTAAATATAACTGAAACAAGTCCTTGAGACAGAAGTAGTCAAGCTTTCTGGGTTTGTTATTGTGAGAATTGGTGTGGAAAGCATTTACCAAATGGCTGCCATAGAAAACCTGTGCATTCATTAATTACTTCTAAGGTAAGGTTAGAAGCCAAAATAGGAAAATGTACTATCCTCCCTTCCCAGCCTGAAACTTTTGTGGCCCTAAGCAGTGCTGAAAATGAGATGGTGAGGTAGGCTGCTGCTTTGATTTCCAGCATGCTGCTTATATTTGATTTATTTAAAAAAATGAATTTAAATTAAAAACTGAGAGCCTGACAATATTGATATGCCTAGGATTTACTGATGTCCACAGGCACACACTTGCCTATCCTTCCTTTCAAGAGGCCCGACTTATTCTTATTCAAAAGACTTATTCAAAAACTTGAGACAGAGGAAAAACATTTGTATTTAAACAATGATATCTAGGTCTATGTGACTCTTTGAAGAGGGATTTTGTTTTCTAAAACTTCAGATAAAGCCTCTTGTAAAAGCTGTCTCTAGAAACAACCATCTGTCTGTGATTAACAGTGAAACAAAGTGACCATGATTCCTGGAATCTGCACAGCGGAAAAGAATAATGACAGACTGATATCCATTGCATTGTTGCAGTGCCAGACCTGTCCCTTTTCTATGCATTGTGCTGTCTCATGTTGACCTCAAATGGACAGAGGTAGGCTGCAGCATTGGTTTTGTCATGTTTGATAAAAACTATGAGTACCCATGGAACCTCTAATGATAGTGGTTCATTTCATTCAGCGTTGGAGTAGTTCCACTAAACTGTTTTTGGTGAAAACTTCAAGAAAATATTAACAGCAATCTTCTATTGCGCTGCCTAGAATATTCCCAGGATAAGAGGTCTCAGATAATGCTACAGTATTACTGGCACTGCACTAATCCAAAGCTTTTTGAGGTCATCCAAATTGCTTTATTAAGGCAAAACAGATGGCCGCTTCAGTCTGGAAAAGCAAATCATGTCACTATCCCATCTTGAATCACCTTGTCACTTTGCACTGACCTAATGTTATAATTCCAGTAGAATACCAATGTTTTATTTACTATTATAAATAATTTTCTTAATGAAAATCTTATTTTGTCCCTTGTTATATCAATGGGAATTAAAAGCTCTACAGCATAAAGTTACTGAACTTATTTTGCTTGGTGTTCAAACGTGTTAGTATTGAAGATCCATATGATTATTTCATTAAAAAATATAATATGAAGTTCCATAGATTCAAACCTCATTTTTCTTTTATAAGAAACATAGGCAGAATTTCCATGTTGGTTTATTATAGGCCAACTGAAACCAGTTCAGTAAAATCCTTATGGGAGTAACTATGCTGAATCAGAGTAAAATAGCCCATATGTTTCTACACTAAACCATGTTTTGCAGCTGCTGTCCAAAGCAGCATGACTCACGGCCCCTCTCCCCCTCAGTATTGTAATCTAAAAATAATTTGCTGTGCTGTTATAATGAAAGTTCTAATTGCATTTCTCAGTTCTTTGGCATACACAGTAAAACACCTAACTTGAGTTATATGATTAATTTCATAATCAATATTATACTAGCTTTAATTTAAAACATTAAAAGGGTCCTTTATACTAAGAGTATTCAATACTAACTACATTATCCTGTAACTGTGTTTTGCAAAAGAAACTAACAGAATCAACTTTTGAACAAAGCAAGGAAAAATATGGATTTCCCTGCTCCTTACAATTGAAGCTCATCTAATATTTGGAAGAAGGAGCATTATTAAAAAAAACCAAAGAAAAACAAATGGGCACAGGATGTGTAAAAGTCTCCTGCTGCCATAGTGTGGCATTTGGAAGGGAAATAGTAGATTATAAAGCTGATAATGTGCTATTCAACCCTTGTCTGGTAGAAATTAATGGATGCCCATAGACATGATTCACAAAGTTCACAAAGTAAACATAAAATCTTGAATCTTGGTATCATAAGTTGGTACCTTCTCCTACTATCTGGATGCTTTCAAGAACATGCATTCAATCTGTATTAATGATTCTTAATCTCTATTGGGCTAATTTATTTATTTATTTAATTTATTAATCACATTTATATGGCTGCCCGTTCTCATGGAAAGTAGTGAGCTTATGTACAAAGAAGCCAATACCAAGAAAAATTTAGAGGTGACACATGAAACTATTTCCAGTGCTTTGTCTTTAATGTACATTATACCACCTATAAAAAATATCTACACAAGGAAGCAATTTGTCATTCCTATAATTATTTTAGCATATAAAAAAGGTAGCTGAAATAAATGTGCTATTTATAGCTTAAGATGAAAAGATGGAATAAACAGCTAAACACTGTGAACTACTTAGGTGACTTGAACAGTCAGTTAAGCTACAGTAGAAACTCATAGTTTCATCTCAACATCTCAAAGAGACATATTATCTCTTACAAGTCGTTTTTCACCAAAAAAAAAAAGAAAATGATAGAACAATTTCCTTGTCAGCAGAGCCCTTATTTACCATTAGTTGTGATAACTATGGCTTAATCACTATTGATCATTATCTTCATGAGAAAAAAATAAGAGACAATGAAGTAATTTCCTTTTACTGCTTCTTCTTAGTAACATGTTCACTTAATGAAGAAGTCAATGAAAACATCAGTACCTGAAATTTATTCTTTAATATGGAAGCCATTTATCAGCTGTCCGAGAATGCATTCTCCTGGAAAAATTAGTGAGTGAGACCTACTTGCAACCAAATATGGATCCTTTTTTTCAAGAAACCCAAAAGAAAACAGTCCTCATAGAACAGTTTACATCAGCAACTATAACATGTGTGCAGCACCTGCAAAGCAGCTTTCAAATCTCTCTGCAATTAATCTTCAAATCTTTTCTTTGAATTCTGTTCATAATTAATGCTGGTTTCATGATGCTTTGCCCTTGTTCATACATTTTTTCCTGTATTTCAGTGTAATAACCCTTTGTTCAGTAGTGGTAGTTTTTTGATAGCTTAAAAATGATGTATAGAACCTCCCAGAAAGAACATTTTAAGAATGTCACAGTAAAAAGCCTTGTAGAAAGCTAAGCAAGCTGAACCTCAAGTATTCACTGAAGGGCAGAGAAACATTTGTTTTAGCTGGTTTACTTTTATATATCATTGTGAAAGGGGATATTTCTTCACATGGCTTAGCTTGTAGAGAATGGCCTGACAAAAATAAGCCATGGCCCCACTCCATTTTAAAGGCACAATGTGTTAGGATCTACCTAGAGCTTATTCTAATTTATCACGGTTTAAATCAAGGGTTTTTAAAATTATTACTAATATTGAAGGTCTACTTGACAAAAGAGCCATTTAAAGTCTGAAACTCTACCTGCCCAGAGGAGTGTACATGTATCATAATTGCCTAAATCTGACAGCGCTTCATTGTATGAATTCAAGGACCACCAGATGTGATAGATCATTGTATGCCACCTGTATAAAAGGGCTTTAGATTAAGTTTAGATGAAAGCCCTTTCTGGATGTTATTTGACCTTGAGCCACTCCCATCTTACCACATTCCCTATTAAAAGAATTTTTATTTGTGTCGAGGAGACCAAAATGTGGTTTGATGATAAAAACTAAAGTTTAGCTCACTATCCAGAGTTAAGCAGCTCCTATTGGTAAAAATATAAGGACCAGATGAAATTCCTGAAAATTGAACCAGACTGGTGTTAATGCACATTTTATTATTTCATTTCAGATATTTAGTTTTTCTTTTCAAAAACAAAGGAAATAGAAACAAAAGTAAACCATAGGCACAATTCAGTTGAAATGCTTGAATCGGCTTTTTTTTTTTAAAAAAAGAAAACCCTATATCTTACCAATTGAAATTGTCCTTGATATCACTACTTTTCTTGATTTTTTTTTTACAATGACCTTTGTTGATCTTTTTTCAGTTCTTTTAGACTGTGCACAGAGCTCAGACTATTAATGAGATTTGAGAGAATGGGGATTTCTAGACAATCACATTATACTTTTTTACAAAGTTGATACTAAAAATAGACTTATTTCTTAGATGGTAGGTTTGAATGTGACACATGATTGAGTTCTGTAATTTATTTGATAAGAAAAAAGTATGTGACACACTGGCACATTCATTCTCTCTCTCTACACATGCTTTCAGCTCATTAACAAAGGAAGTCTATTTGGCAAACTCCATTATATATTATATATCCAGTAATATCATAATATCCAATTAAACACTGGTTCCATCAGAAGAACAGGAAACAGTAATTTTCCTTTCCTTTCATCTCTTGCCTATTCTCAGAATTAATCCAGAGAATTAAGGGAGAAGCAAAAAGACTCAACATGTCAGTGAAAATCCCATTGGGATTTTAATCACTGGCTATATTGTGGGGAGTGCCTTGAATAACTTTTTAATAAAACAAGAACCATATATGTAGTAACACTCAGATTTTAAAGCTATTTTATTGCATAGATGATAGATTAGATAGATAGATAGATAGATAGATAGATAGATAGATAGATAGATAGATAGATAGATAGATAGATAGAGACAGACAGACAGACAGACAGACAGACAGACAGACAGACAGACAGACAGACAGACAGACAGACAGACAGATGATTGATATCACTAAACTACTTTCTCCCAAATCCTGCTGTGTCACATCATTGTGGTGGCTAGTCTGTGACCATGTGTGTTTTTGAAAGAGTTCAGTAAAGAACATCAGGAGTATATGTCAAGAGTACATCATTTTTGGATAGCCATCCAAGGAATAAAAGTGAACCAAGCTAAAGCAAACATATCTATATTGGGTAGCAACAATATAGAAAGTTGGTAGAGGTAGAAGATTACTTTAGTGACAATAGCCTAGGTATAGTTTCATACTGTGCTGAAGAAGGCAATATTAAAAATGTTCTACATTTCATTAAGAAAACCATGCAGGTATAAAATGATTGATGAAATGGTGCTGGATGCTAACATGTTCACGATATGACTGTGAACCAGACCACAAATTACTCATGTGCAAGTTCCAAATTAAGATAAAGTGGAAGAAGAAAGCTAACTAATTTCCACTATGTGTGATCTTGTGTGTGTGTGTGTGTGTGTGTGTGTATCTTTAGTATGTGTACATGTAAAAGTTATTTAAATGGAGGTGGGTTTTGGAAATCTAATGCTTTTTCTTTTTT
>QLTV01012184.1:7542832-7550332 GCA_003457575.1 Thermophis baileyi | reverse complement strand
TGTCAATAAACCTAGAAACAGTTCACATTATTTGTTCAGTTCTATTTTATGCTTCCTTGACTCTGTTTCATTTTCAGAAGCAAAAATGAGCTACATTAATTCCTTTTGAAATTCTTATGCTTATAATTTCCCAGTTTTTTAATTCTCTGAAAGGGAAACTACATATTATATAAAATACATATTTGGCAGTTGTACTTATAGTTCTATTTCATTTTAATATAAGCATATTGTAATTATCTAGAATATGTGTGTGGACTGTTAATTAATTCTGCTGACACCTCTGGATTTTTTTATAATGAATATTTAGATTTATATATATGAAATAGCTCACATGCATATCCAGTTCAGTCTAATCCACTGTGTGTGACCTTCCTTGTAGTGAGACTTGGATAGTTTAGAATGGGATTTATGGTATTTCCTTTACAAAGGTACACACAGAAGTTTTTCATGGAGCATCAGCCAGAAGCTCAGGGCAAGGAAAATAGGATGGCTGGTATCATGCAGGAAAATAATTGATGAATGGAGGCATTATTCTACAGATAATGGGAAGCAAGACAGCATCATCATCAGATGGATTCATAACTGACTGACCAACCGCATTCAATGTGTAGTTCTTAATGGAACTGCATCTACATGGAGTGAAATATGTAATGGGGTACCCCAAGGCTCTGTCTTAGGGCCAGTACTCTTCAATATCTTCCTCAATGATTTAGACGAGGAGATAGAAGGGGAAGTCATCAAATTTGCAACCAACACCAAGCTGGCAGGAATAGCCAACACTCCAGAAGATAGGCTCAGGATCCAGAAGGATCTCAACAGACTGAATGACAAATGCACAGTATAGAATAGGTGGTACTTGACTCAATAGTAGTAACTGTGACAGGGATCTTGAATTCCTAGTGGACAATTACTTAAATATGAGCCAGAAGTGTGCTGCAGTTGCCAAAAAAAGCCAACACAGTCCTAGGCTACATTAACAGAGAGATAGAATCAAGATCACATGAAGCATTATTCAGGACTGCTTGCAAGAGTTAGGAATGGAGCACTATTTTAGGAAGGTTGTTCTCCTTCCTAACTTAAACATTTATGGGTACAAATCTCATAATGGGTACAAATCAGTTTGAAGTAATCTCCAGTCAGAATTATCCAGTTCATCCAAAGAGCTCCACATTTGGATAAAGCTCCTTCCTTCCTTCCTTCCTTCCTTCCTTCCCTCCTTCCTTCCTTCTTTCCTTCCTTCCTTCCTTCCTTCCTTCCTTCCTTTCTTCTTATTTATTCATTCATTCATTCATTCATTCATTCATTCATTCATTCATTCATTCATTCATTCTAGAGAAAGATATTTCAGGAATAAAAGGGACAAATAAAACTTATTAAGAACATGACTTTTAATAGATAACCTGGATCTCTGAATCTTCTGTACACAATGCAAGAGAAAAAATTATTCTTGTAAGAAAGTATTTATATAGATAAAGCAGGCTAGAGGCAAATAAAAGAGCAAAATAGTAGACATTGATTGCTATCACTACTTTCAAGGCTCATAGTGATCAACAGGTTAAAAACAATATATGTTTCCAGAGGTACTGTATACTACCAACTCTTATTGCCTTATGAACTTAACAAAGGGAAAGGGGAAGCACAGCATTTTTAGGGACTAGTTGGACAAACAGGTGATCGTAATCTGCTTTCAGGATTTAAAATTTGACTAAATAAAATTTTAATTGTTCAATTTCCTAAGACAAATGAAATGTATCTAGACGAAAGAAAGAAAGCTGAATTATTGTTTCAAATTTCTCTTTCAAGATTATGGTTCACAAGATTACAGTTCTCAACAGTCAGTTTAGACTGTATTTGGCATTTTTGTCTCCCTATAGCAATGGTCCCCCCAGTACCGGGCAGTACCCATTTGGAACTGGGCCGTGGGATGGGTGGATGAGTATGCATGGTGAGTGCATGCGCACAGCTCCACTTGTGTGAGTGATGGGTGCATGTGCCCATGGGTCGTGCAAATGGAACTCCGTACATGTGTGCTGGCCCACCATTCATGCAGAATCATCTCCCCCCACTGGAAAGGTTGGGGACCCCTGTCCTATAGAGTCCTTCTTAAAGGCCTGGGATAGGCAGATGTTGTTTGATGGTGTTAAAAGTATTGTCACAAGATGTAAACTGTTCCAAGTAAAGTTGCTTTTTGCAATTGACTGATGGTGATTTTGCCAATGCCAATGGTATTCAAGTGATGCTCCAGATGTTTTGGGTTTTCACACAGGGTGGCAATTATTGCTGCTATTTCCTTAACTTTCTTTGCCACAGTAGTTCTATTTCTATTTGCAGGTCTTTGTATTTTGTGAATTTCTTCATCTCTTTCTCTTCTATTTTGCTGTCATGAGGCACTTCCATATCCCCTATGCATACTTTTTTTTGTTTTCCTTATTAACAGTTGTCTGGTGTGTTATGTGGCAGGCCCACCAGCGGTCAGCGGAGCTGGCAGCAGACTCGGACAGTGAGGAGGTTGGGGAGGAACATGGGCCAGTCCTGGAGTCTGGGGAAGGCTCTGATGTGTGCTCTGCGTCAGATGCAGAGATGGGGCCAGGGCCGTCTGACAGTTATCAGCTACCTTCGGAGTTGGAGATAAGTGGGGCTGAAGAACAGCTGGAGCCTGTTCCCGATGTGCACATGCACAGAGCTGTCAGGAGAAGGGAACAATTAAGGAACAGAGGTCGACTCGGGAGTAAAAGCACAAGGGGATGCTGAATGGCCCCTCCCATAGGAAATAAATAGGAGTGAAAGGGGAATGGTGTTTGCAGGAGACAATTAGTTCATTATTCGTGTGAAGATTGGCTTATCTGAGTTGTGCCTCACAGAGACTCCTTGCCAAGTATTTCCTTGTTCAGCATTGCGTCAAGAAGCTATTGGCCTGGCAACTATCCAAGGACTGATAAGGTCTGTGTTTGCAACTCATCCTTGAAAGACTGTTTGCCGGGACTTTGCTGGATGTGAATGCTAAGAATTCACATTAGCCAAATAAAAAGGGGTTTTTCGGAACAAGGAGTCTGTTTCATGATTTGGTGAAGCCTAGGTCAGAACAGGCAGGTGCTTGTTTGTCTGAACTCTGAAGTCCCATAACACTTTAACTTCTTCAGTTTCTATTACTTTGTCTGTTTTGTGGTTTCACCAGTTCTTACTTGCAGGCAAATGGTATTTCTTGAAGATATTCCACTGCACCATCATTGTTACTTTGTCATGCCGTTGCTTGTAGTCAGTCTGTGCAATCTTCTTGCAGCAGCTAACTAGGTAGTCCATTGTTTCTTTGCAGAGGCAGCATTTATTATTATTATTATTCAGTGACAGTGATTATATCTTATTAAACTGAAGAATGGATGACTTTTACATGGAAACTTACAGGATTTAGTATTGATTCTATAAGATCCTCAAAATGGAATATTTATTGAAGAATTGGAGTCAGAAGAGTGTATTTGTCATTTAATATTTACAATTAAAAGAAAGATTTAACTTAGAGAAGAAAGCTATGGTTTGTCAGAGCAAAAGACCAGGTCCACATGTGAAGGTCCAGTTAAACTGATTTATTGCTAAAAAGCCTGTGCATAGGAATCTTCTCCACTAATGATTAACACTTGCTTGGAATTAGATAAGGGTCAACAGAATTCAAAGAACAGAATTCAGATTCAAAGGGGGTTAGACTTAGTCCGCTTGTGGCTTCGTAGGTATTTTAGGCAGGTCCCTCTTTTAATTCAGTCCCAATGAGTATATTTTTTGGCATACATTTCAGGGGTGGGTTCCAACTTACCTTGCTGCCGGTTCGCTCCCTCCCGCGCCTTGTGGGTGCGCGCACGCATGCGCAGTAACAAAAAATAAAAAAACAAAAACAAAAAAAACAAAACAAAGCCAAAAAAAAGATGGCGACTGCATGCACAGTGCCGGAAGTCGGCTTCTGCGCATTCTCAGAAGGGAAGGGAAAAAAAATAAAAAAAATTTTTTTTTTAAAAAAATCAAAAAAAGATGGCGGTCCCCACAGTCCGGCACCAACCGATCCGGTTCGGTGATGTCATCATGACGTCACCAGTGGGTCGCTACCAGTTCGGGCGAACCGGTCCAAACCGGGAGGAACCCATCCCTGATACGTTTCACAAAATATCTTGCCAGAAATATGTAATCAACCCAAGTTTATCAAAATGAGTAACATATCCCAAGGGATCAAATTCTTAAGCCAATCTACTGTGCTGTTGCATCACACTAACTATTAATAATTTTCTGTACAAGGGCTTCATAAACAAGTCAGAGCAGCCTCCTGAGAGCTTTTCAGGCTCATTTGAACATAACTAGATGGGAATATTAAAATGTTAAATGGCTTTGTATGAATGTGATGCTGGCATAGGACTCTTGTGGTTTGCTCTTGACATCCCTATACATTTTGGCTTTGAAATGAGCTGTCAAGTTCCATCAAATTTATCATGTGCTTTCTGCTAATGTTACTTGATTTTTCAGAAAATCATAAATCTATCTCAGTTTTTGTCAATGGAAAAAAACCCCATTTTTTAAAATCTAAAAATATCAGTGGGTAGGTTGGTAAATCAGAAACAAACATTATGAAAGCCTCCTGGAAACATGTTAGATTAAGGAAACATCAGAAACTTTTTAAACAGTATAACACCTTCCAGAGTCTATAGAAGCATAACATTCCAATCTTTAGTAGTTAATGATGTGTTCAAAACAAGGAACTCACTGAAGTCTAATCAAGTGATGGATATTCTGATACGGTGCAGCAAAATTAAAAAAAAATTCTAGGAGACAATCTATTTAATATTAACAAAGGTTCTTGCCAACTATACATTATTGATATGCCAGATTTTATTCTTCATCCAGTCATCCTGAAAATCAGCTCAGGAGGTTTGTCAGACTCTTTGGAGCAGATCTGTGGAATAGGTCTGTTGGGGAGAAAAGCAAGTAAAACTTTTCTGTGTAAGCAGAAGTTGCTTATGTGAGACTTAGGTGAGATTTATGTTTCCCATTTTACTGAGCAACAAGTACAAAGATCTATGCAAGTACACCACTGGGGGGAAAAGAACTGAGTAGCTGAAGCTTGACAATCAGCCATTTCAATGTGATGAGCATTTATCTGAGTGGTGTTACTGATGGAAGTATGGCCATATAAGCTGTTTCATATATTTTGGGCCCGTAAAGAGAGGGACACACACACACACACACACACACACACACACACCACACACACACAAATTCTACATGGAGTCTTTAAGTCCTACATTACTTGAAGTGCGTTATTGGTAGTATAGAATGATACACAGAGAAATAAGGAAATGATATTATAGAAAATCTTAAGTTTGTTTAGAAAAAGAACATTAACTAAAATTGCTTTTTGAGGATTGGCAATGTATTCATTTCAGCCTACTCTAGTATTAGCAGTGCTGCTTTTAGAGACATAAAGCTCTCAATATGGCATATTTGATTTTCTTATACTTTATATTTTGATTTTCTGACTTTCGTTTGGAGTTTATCTGCGTGACAATCAAATACTTTTTGGTCTTCTATGAGTTGCAGAGCTGCATTCATTTAAGAAACACAAATACAAAAAGACCTGTAGGCAATAAGGGCATGAAACCATATGCCCCTGCCATATACTTTCTACACACTTGTTGGCTTTTAGTTACTCACACACATTCCTTGGGAAGTGGTAAATGAATAGAAATTTATTACACTTTGGACCTGTGTAAGAAACACTATGATAAAGTCCTGCTATTATTTCAAAATAAGAACATATAACATATAATTGAAATATACATTTCAACTTAGAAATAAGATGGAACCTTTACTATTACAGCACGTAAGTCATGAAATTCTGTCATTGGAGATTGGCTCCTTTCTGCTTTTTTTTTCTCCTTAAAATTCAAGTTAATCTAGAAAACTCCCAACATTTTAATTACTTTTTATTTATCTTTCCATTTTTATGTTTAAATTATTTTATCCTGAGTCAATTTTTAGTCACTTGAGTATTATTTATGTTTTATATATTACAGCACTGCATATAAATGTTAAAACTGTAAATTGGTCACAATTTATAAAGAAAGGTTTCTTTTGGGGAGGGGAGACTAAAACATATGAAGAAAGGTTGCAGGAACTGGGTATCAGGGGTGGGTTCTAACTTACCTCGCTGCCGGTTCGCTTCCTCCCACACCGCGTGGCTGTACCTCGTGGGCACGCACGCACTTCACGCACGCGCGAATGCGCAGTGCCGAAAAATTAAAAAAAATCATCCCCAAAAAAGCTGAAAACAAGATGGCGATGCATGCGCAGTGCTGGAAACTCAGCTTCTGCGCATGCACAGAAGAAAAAAAAATTAAAAAATTCCCCCCAAAATTTTTTTTCAACTCCCCCCCCCAAAAAAGATGGCGGCACCCACGGATCGGCACCGACCGAACCGGATCCGTCACCAGCGGGTCACTACCAGTTCGGGTGAACCGATCTGAACCGGGAGGAACTCACCTCTGCTGGGTATGGTTATCTAGAGAAAAGAAGGACTAGGGGTGACATGATAGCAGTATTTCAGTATTAAACAAAGCTTTTTTCTAAAGCATTCATGGGAGTTTTGGCATCTTGTTCCAAAATCTGATCGGATTGTATACAAAAGCATCCCAATCGTTTTTCTGTATTCCAGGTACTTCCTGAGAGGTTTAATTCTATTATAGCAATTTAATTTGGCCAATGGTAAGAAAACTCTCCCCCCCTCCCCCCCCAAAAAGAAAAAGATGCAGAATAAGATAGATGGCCCTGTTTGGACTGTAGTATTGGTGCCTTGCTAGTTTTTTGGATCAGATGTGCTAATGTTCTCCAATTTTTATCAAAAATATATAATTATATTTTCTTTGAAAATGAAAGTGTATATTTATGCTATGCATTTCAGATCCTTTATCAGTTTGGATATGTCAGGTTTGCTTTATTTTTTCACTTGTGGTGTTTTTTCACAACTGACAGGAAACACCTGATAGCAATATTTGAACTGAGATCTTATGCTTCTGTGGTTAAGTTACAGCTAATCTCCATTTCACTGCTCTGTCTTTCTCTGTATATTTCCCTTGATGTAAGACCACACTTGAATGATGAGTGGAACGAAACAATCAATTTTTCAGGTAATAGGCACTGAAAAACACAACATTCATGCCATGTTAAGGCTGCATTCTCTTAATGATAGCATAATCTTCCTCATATTGTTTAAATTTCCTTCCTTTTAAAAGGAAAAGTTGCTATTTTGACAAATAACCAAATCAGTCTGACCTAGGCTGTGGACTGTTGTTTCTGATGCTTCATCCAAAAATTTGGGCTGTGTTTTGGATTACACAAATGTGGACATTTGGATTGTGTTGTGATTAAACTCACGACATTGGGCAGATTTTCCATTCAAATGCCACTTTCCCAAGAATTGTGAAGTGGCTGACAAAGAGAAAAATTGTGTGTGTATATATATATATA
>QLTV01012184.1:7521995-7542575 GCA_003457575.1 Thermophis baileyi | reverse complement strand
TGTGTGTGTGTGTGTGTTTGGGAGATTTATGAGCTTAGTGGTTGTTGGGAACTGAATATTACTAGAAATGAATTAATCTAATACCCTCGTTTTAGATTTCCCTAAGTATTCTTTCTGAGTGACATTTTGGAAAAGTGGCAATAGTGTGCAATGGAAATCTTTCCCCTTGCATGAAATATTTTATGAAAACTGAAGTTATAGCTCCCAGCCTGAAGTCCAGCAAGTTTTCTTTTTTTTATTTCAAAATTAACTGTTGCTTAACTGGGAGAAAGGGCAGTACCCTTTATTTTAAACCCCAGATTTAGATAAGAAAATGGACCTTTAACCCAGTTTTGCTCTTCCAGTGCTTCTTGGTGCAATGTAACTACTACAATTATACTCACTGTAGATTTATATAAAAAGTATGCCCTAGGCAGTGCTCAAGCCATATGCAATCCTATTGCCAACTTTTAAAATTACCTGGTTCCAGTTTAAATACTTACTTAAATGGCAAACAGTTCTGTTAGTAGAAAAAAGAAAAGTCATTATGAGTTGAGAATTAATCAATCGATCAGTTACTCCATCAATTCAGAGACTAACTATATTTTCCTCAGAACATTAAGAATCCTTTTGGGGGCATTGCTTTCTTCAGTGCATTTCAGTTTTAGACAAATTCTAAAATTATATTGTTTATGACAATATAAAATTCAAGTCTGCATTTAAATGTATTAAGAATTGTTTAGTAATACCGCTTAAATGCTGAGCAAACTCTAAATTGAACTGCCATCTCGCTAACCCATAATGCTAAACAGAAATGTCTTCATTATTCATTATTCACATAAAATAAGTTGGATTATATTTGAGATTTGCATAACTTGTAACCTACCAAGCTGTATGAAGCTTAGGGAATCATTAATTACTCATTTTCCTGATCTATTATTAATTATTTTATTCTTAGTTCTCCCAATCCTTTCAATAATCATTATCTTTAACACCCTTTCTAATTAACTGATATAAAAATAATGTAGACATCGGCCTTTTAGCATGCTCCAAGGGGCAATACAATTTACTTGCAACACAATAATACAATTATATTGAGACTGGTCTTACAAAGGTTCTGATGTTTTCAGTGACAACCAACAAATGAATCTGCTAAGCAAAATTCCCGATTCCACTGGTGAGGGTGCTAAAGAAAAGAACCATTCTACTATTATTTTCCCACTTGGGAAAGTGGCAATAGTGTATAGATTTCAACTAGAGCCACGCAAGTGCATTACTGCTGAACAGATGGTTAATCTACGTATAAATAGCATCTGTGCTGGAATGAGTCACCATTAAAGACCTGCACGTATGGAGACTGATAACTGAAGCATTCCCCAAACACTAAAACATACCATTTCTTGATTTGATAAGATAAAATTAGGAATTATTTCTTGATCCAATGGAAAAGTCTCTCCTTTAAGATTTCAATGGCTGCCTCTCTCTTTGTCACTCCTTGTCCTTTAGAAGAGGACAAAGAATATACTTTTTCACTGTACTTTTGGAGTCTGATGTCTCTATAGGTTTATTTTGGCTTGAACTGTTTGAAGTTATGATATTGCTACTGTATTTTTAATGTGTAGTTTGTTTTACACTGTTCTAAGATGTCTAGAGTTTTGGTTTTTTCCAAAGTTGGTGGCTTTATTTGAAACAAGCAAATAAACAATTAATAAATTCTACAATCATCTTCTCCATCTTGTCATGATAAATATTTTAAACACATAAGTTATAACATTGGCCAGCTTTGCCCAAGGAACAATTCATCCTTTTCATCTAAATAGCGGCCTTTTTCCATTCTGGGTTTTCAAACCAGTTTGATATATGTGGCCAGTCTGTTCTTTTAGGTGAACCACAACATCTTCAGTGAAAGATTCTATGGATTACTATGTAAGCCAAAGTATTGGATCCCTCAGTGTTATGACATCCATTCCTCTGCATGGCAATAAAAGAATCTCAAGATTAAGTAATATTTTTAATTTTTTTTAAAGCTCTCACAATATTTGAAAATTATGTGAGATTTTGGTTATGTGTTGGTTTGGCTATTTATTGTGAGAATGTGAGCTTTTGAAAACACCAATATCTCATACAAAAAAAGTATGCTATGATCTAAGATGAACTTAGATCACTTGATTGCTTTTCTGCATTGACTATACAAGCTTATTACAAACCATGAACTACACATTCAATAAACTCTTGCTTCCTTCTGACACTTTGTCCTGTCCTACAAGTTTCTCCTCAGCACTAGGCCAGTTAGTTATTATAAAAACGTCAGAACACATGGACCAAAAACAGGGAACTATTATTGTAAAGTTCCTTAGTTATGTAGTTCTTTCACTTTGTTCTAAATATTAGTTGGTTCCTAGCTTTTGTTTTTTAAATGTTTACAAAATTATGAAGTAAATTTGAATTACTATTTAAGAAAAGTAATACATGCTATTACTATAAAAAATTATAAGAAAGGCTTGCAAAATAAAGGTATGGTAAATACACAGTATTTGGATATGAAGCTTTGTGCTTAAAATACATACATGCACCCACCCACATAATATTTTGTGCACCAAAGATATCCAAACATGAATAATATAGGATTCCTAGAAAAGATGGGATTAATATGAGATGATTTTATTTCACTAAATCAAAACCTATCCATAAGTGTTGCTTAAATTTAATTTCTTTTTTCATTTTATATAAATTTAATCACATTTACCCTACATAATGATAAGCCATGAATCAAAACTGGTAAGTTAAAATGAGAGACACAGAAGTGTACATGAATAAAGTTCTTTCCATGCTCTCATTATTCACTAGTAGAAACTGCAATATAATGAATGCCAATGAGAATTTTTTTCTATTGAATTCTGAAAACTGCATATATTTAAAATTTGCTACCTTTTACCCTGTTTCCCCTAAAATAAGACATCGCTGATAATAAGCCCAATTGGGCTTTTGAGCGCATGGCAATAAGGCCAAGCGCTTATTTCAGGGTTCAAAAAAATATAAGACAGGGTCTTATTTTCAGGGAAATACGGATACATAAGTGATGATAGGAAGCTAGAGACTTGGAAATGTGTTTTACTAGTCTTTGAACATAATTGTGTTAGGTGTAAAATAAAATGGCACTCTCTTTTTTCTCTCCTTGTCCTTATGACAAGTAAAACAATTTATACTGTTGCACTGTGTATTTCTCTGCTTCTATTTCATACATACAATTATTGCACCTGAGGAAAAAAAATGGGAAAATACATTATGCTATGATAACATTTAATAAGTAATACATCTAATCAGATTTAGATTGATCAGTCATATTAATCAAGGGTTAAATACTACGTACCTGACATTTCATAGAATGAATATTTTTATTGTTGATATTGTTGAAATTTTATTTTAGGTATAGTATATAATTCCTAAGCCCCTCATTTTGGCATAACTAGGTTGTCCCCATGATTTAATGGGATATGCCAATGAAGCTTGAAGGGATGGCAAATGAACACAAACGAAAGAAAACTTGAAGGTGAATCAGATCAAGCACAGATTAAAGATCATTTGAAACTGTATTCTTCAGCAACGGAGACCAGAAATAATATTCTTATCTCTGTCTGCACTGAATGTGCACAGAATTATTAAAACTGCTTTTCCTCATAATGCAGCGGACCTTCTCCAGAAGCCAACAAATAGTCAATGGCCAGTGTAAGAGCTTTGGAATGTTCTTGGTGGATAAAATCCCTTTCTCATTTTGACTGTATGTGCTGAAATATACAGGTAATCCTTGTACAACTGAGCCCTGAATGACAGTCATAAGTTGTTGTAGACATTAAGCATGGCACTCACTGATTACCTTGCTCAACAACCCAATTATGGCTCCCTCACCACTGTAGTTGTTAAGTGACCATGTGGGTCATTAAGTGGAGCACAGGGGGTGCCTCAGGTGGTGGGGAAGGACTGCATTCTATTTTAGACCCATTCCTAAACTGCAGCACCTCGCTAGCTCACATGTGGACTATGGCATACCTCCCATGGCCTCCCTCTTCCCCTGAGATTCCCTTTCACAGCTTGCTGCCATGTGGGGTCCCATTGGCTTTGGGCTTCTTCCCACCCCCATGGGTACCAACAGGCTTGGGCCAGCTTTCACCCCACTAGGTCCCACAGCCATGACTTCCTCCCTACCCTGTCATGCTTGCTCCACTTCTGATCTGTCAGGACTCAATTTTCCAAATTGCATAATTTGCAAAATCATGCCCTTCTGAGAGATCACAAGAATTGCAGATACTTTCAGGATGATGTGAGAATGGTGAGTTTTCTTCAGAAAAATCCATGAGTCACATCAGATGGGCACTCTTTCAGAATTGTGATCAGAAGAAATAAGTGGAACAAGGTGTGTTGAGGCATGGAGGGCCTTTGTGACCCAGGAGGATAGGGTGGGTAGGAAGCTAGATGGGTGGGAGCAATTGTAGCATCCCTGTAGTCTGTGGTAAGGCAAGTGGATTGCCAAATGGTCAAATTTTCATCCTGACACCACAGGGGCATTTCAACAACCACAACTTCAAGTATGGATCAAATGGCCCTTCATTCAGCATCATTGTAATTTCAAGTGGTCATTGAACAAATGGTTGTAAGTTGAGGACTACCTCAAAGTAACTAGCCATTTTTCCTGGCTGGTTTTGGATTCTTTCTAGTGGATGTAGACTAACTATCTTCAATCAAAATGGCTGCCAACTATTTAAAACCAATCTGGGAAGGACTGGTTCCATGAGAGATGGTAGAAAAAAGTGGGAGGATGAGTTCGGTTTATATGAATAGAGGCAACACAGTCCAAATACAAGAGACATTGGAATAAAGCATTTTAAAGAGACACCACCTTAATTAACCATTATAATTGTGGCTGGAAATTCACTTTTAGCTTTCAAGATTCTGTTTTTACTAGCATTAAAGAAGAGCCCGAGCGGCTGAGGCATCAGGCTAGAAACCAGAGATAACATGAGTTCTAGTGCTGCCTCTAATAGCTCACAACTTGTGGGACACCCATCTCTATGGAAGTTGGCTGGGTGATATTGGGCAAGTTATTCTCTCAGCCCTAGGAAGGATGCAATGGGATTCCACTTCTGTAAAGACTTGTCAAGAAAACTGCAGGGACTTGCCCAGGCAATCTTATGCATTAGACTCAATTAAACAGCACTTAAAAAAAGAAAAAAGAAACCTCTGAAATTCATGTAGTTTTGCTTTTCTTCATTTGTCAGCTATGTGAGTCTTGACAGGTTCCTATTTAGTTAATTAATGTATCAATTCATTAATTATCAGCTGGTTTCACATATACTATTTGAAATTGATGTGTTTGAGAAAGAAGGTAATAACCTCACAATTCAACATAGATCTGAAGAATATCTGTTATCTTCAACAATTATATTTCATTTGGGGATTGCCTAGGATTTGGCATTTCAATTGCTTAAGTCGCCTTGGTTGATGTCCTATATTGGAATCTAGATGGAATAGTATGACCCAGCTTCTCTCGTTACAATTTTAATACCATCACATTACTAGATCAATTAGAAGAATTGGATTTTGATTGTTCTTGTCTATTCTTGCCTCTTCTTTTATCTAGCAAGTATTGAGGAATACTCTTCAGCATCTCATTCAAAGGACTATGATAACCTTACATTCAATAGCGGTCATTGATATTCCTTATTATTCCTATTGTCTCCATATTTTCAACTTATGGTGGTAGCAAAGAATGGCTTTACAAAACTATATTTGGTATCACTGTGACTGTCTTCAAGTTAGTGGATCTACTCATTGTTTCTCAAACTTTTGTTGTAGGCAATTTGAAAATTGCAATGTCTTCTATATAAGTATTATTGAGGAGTGTCTAGAGGCTTCAGTTGATATAGGATAAAGCAACTAGGCAGCTAAATGATGTATAAAACTTTCAACACATGTTGAAAGACTTACACTGTTTGCCATATGTTTTTCAGATATAGTTTAAAGCATTGGTTTTAACCTTTAAAACTCTAATAGGTCACAACTTGTAGGAACATCCATCTCTACATGAACTGCCTAGGTATTAAGGTCATTATGACAGGCCCTTACTTTCTGAGATCCATTAAGTTGTTATGTGCTGGAGAAAAGTTCTCCTACACTGACATCTTTTAATATATTTTTTTCTAAGGAGGCAGTTACCAAACAAGAATAATTTACAAATATATATTACTTTTAGCCACATTTCTTGGAATTGGTAATTCATCAACTGACTACACTTTTGAATAACTAGGGTCAACCATGCTAAGTTGTAAGGAATCTAATTCAAAGCACTGAGAGTCTTGTGACAGTTACATTCCCTCCCCCCCCCCCCAGATTGTGCTATTCGGTCAACTTGAGGATCTATTGAAATTTTCCATGATTATTTGGTCCAACTTGATAAACTCTTGCTTGTATCTTCAAGGGACTACAAATGCTATTCATGGTCCTTATTAGCCTGGTTTTGTCCTCTGACTAGTGCTTTGGATCATGTATCATGTTTGTTAGGACTCTGTCCAAACAGTTGGGTTGGTTAATATAAACAAGCCACAAATCACTGTTTAATGTAATATATGTAATATTGCTTTAAATGCATTGGTGCATTCTGACTGGCAGTAACGGCCATAAGAGGGAGTAGAGAACATGGTTAGCTCTCTCGCTTTTGCTGATTCATTGCTGAGTGACTTCGTGTCTGCAATTAAGCTCTGTGTGTAGCTAACTATCTGTGATAGGAGAGAATCTTTGTTTGCTGATAAAGACAAAGAAAGACTGGTAAGAAGACTGCTGTACTTCTGAATACTGACTGATAGAACGTGCATGATTCGGACTGTTATTTGACTGTGCTATTTCTTTGAGTAAACTACTTTTATACACTTTAACGTATCTGTGTATTGACTGAATCATTACTCATATCTACTGCAACATTACGGTTCACTGTGCAAGCCTTCAGAAGCAGAGGTTACTCTGCACAATTCCCTAACAATGTTCATGTGGTTTTCAACCATGCTTACATATTAAATTAAATTATTAATTAAACGGTTTCATTAGCTCCACAACAAGTACAACCACACTGTCTTTATCTGTGTATTTCAAACTATGCCCAAACCCAGTGAGAAAATTATACAATTATGGCCTATGTGCCTTATTAACTAAACCCTGTACCAATGTTCAGTGCTCCTTGTTCTTTTCTAATTGGTCAACACAGAAGGTTCAGTAGCTAATCCTAAGCAATATAATACAAATGGGTGACAGCTTTTTCCAATGTTGCTTCCAAACTGTGAAATACCCTCCCTTGGGAATAATGCCCACTTCCTCTCTTTTGGTTTTACCAAGTCAATAACTTCATCTTTAACCATCTTTGTTCTTTTACTTCTACTACTATTTTCCTTAGCAACTGGTAAATTTCTCATAACAAAGTAAAACTTAATTTCAGGGACATAATTTATTTTGGGGTCATCATTATTAGAAGGAATAATTTAAAAAGTATTGAAACTTTTACATATACATACAAAAAGTAAGTTCCAAGCAAGATTGGAAAATCTTGAATTTGATTGGACATTCTGTGAGAATTTTATAATCAAGTATTTTGTTATGAAATAAACGTCAGTTTTCCCACACTGCTTTTTATTCAGATATAGTATGAATGCTGTTTTTTTCCCCTGCATTTTATTATCTTAATAATTTTTTAAAGAAGAAAAAAACCTAAATTCAAACTAAAATGACTAGTTGAATGGAAATATTTAACAAGGATTTTACTTGTTCATTCCTCATTAGCAGGAAGAAATAATGGGAGATCAACTATTTTTTTTTCTTCATAGAGTGGTTTTCAATTTTCTCACAGCCATCGTTTTGACGAGGAATGAATCAATTTCCAGGAATGATGCCTCACCTGGCTAGGATTAGAACAGCATAGAACATAAAGTTTCAAATAAATGAAACACCTTTGTGGGGCTCTCAGGAACAGTAATATTTTTCATCTACCCCACAAGAATATTCAAAGCCAATAGTGCTGTGGCTGGGAGCTATCAGTTTGATTAGGGTCAAGTATTGTTTGTTTTTCCAGATTAAATAATAATAATAATAATTTCTACATTTACAGCCAAAAGGTTAATGTAGACAGGTAAAAATAGAGGCTAAGTTTAAAAGACAATGAAAATAGGAACAGGGAAAGATGTTTTTGCCCTATCTCTTTAAATTTAAGCAGGTCTAATATTTCAGCCTAATTAGAATATATATTTAAAAGCTTCTAATTCTGGAAGTACATATCTGTTTAGAATTCTCATGATTGAAGAGAAGATCCAGTTTCAAGAAGTGTAATTATAGCATTTTATTAGCATTTTTATTATTTATTTATTTATTATTTGTTTAATAAATTAAATAGATACATAGGTACCACTTTGGTGGGAAGGTAAAAACACGTCATGATGTCATGCTGGCCATGTGACCACGGAAATGTCTTTGGAAAGCACTGGCTCAGTGGCCTTGAAATGGAGATCCTGATTAGAGCCAGCATACATTGCCATTGAATGAGACAACAAGAACTGCAGCTTGATGTTTATTTATTGACATAAGCAAATACCAAAAGCATTTAACTGGCAAATTGGATAATGACAGGAAAAATTGAGAGGAAGAGAAAGAACCAATCAGGCAAGAATTTGTATTATTTAGAAATTGGGGGCTCCTCTTCAAGAAACTTTTGGTAGATGGAGATGACGTATCCAACAGGAATTCCAGGTGTTGAGTCACAGAAAAAAGGTGAGATGAAGTATGTGGTAAACAAGAATGTGGAATACAGATAAATTGATAAGGACCCTGACATTTCCTCTAAGATCATCTAGGAAATGTTCTGATTTTTCTTTATGTGCAATTAGAATAGAATTTTATTCTTACATTATTACTATAAAAATGTATGAACCAGTCTCTCTTATTATGTTTTATAAAGATTTCATGCAATTTTGATCCCGTCCTTGTTACTCAGTGTTTTATTTTAAATTGAACTCCTGCTGAGTGTACAAGCAGAAGAAAGAGATAGGGAGGGGGGGAAAGGTGACTGTAATTGTTTATTGTTTTATTACAAGAGAAAAATAAACCTTGAATGTGCTAACTGGTATTATTGACAGAGTATTTTCTTTCAATTTAAATATTTATTATGGATTCATCATTTGATTTTTCTGGTGTTTTTTGTGTGAGGAGAATAGAATCTTCATCTTCCAAATTGTATACATACAGTACATAAGAGGGCGGGCAGGTCTTTTTTTCAATCTGGGGCTATACTTTTGACTTTTCACTCTACTCCCCACCAGTTATTGAAACAATGATATCTCTGTAATGCAATGCAATGAAATGCAATGGCTTAAGGGGCAGAATGAATATATTGTACTGCAAGGAACTTCATGCGTTTCTTCTTTCTCTAACTTCCCCACCATCTCAAACGTCAAGGACAAAACATTACACAATGAAAATTAGCACTTCTATTGAAAATCTCATAGTAGCATTCTGGAATCTAGAATTGCACTTCCCCACTCAAGAGTAGTCCATAATCTGGGGGTCATCTTGGACTCACTGCTCCCATTCGAAGACCAGGTAAAGGCTGTGACCAAGAGATCTTTAGCCAATTATATTTTCTTCTCCAGTTGAACTGAAGGCTCATTCATACCTAGATTTTCATGATTGAACTATTGCCATGTGCTTTACATGGGACTACTGTTGAAGAACACTTGGAAACCTTAGCTGATCTAGAATGCAATGATGCAAGCAGTGTTTGACATACTGTACATTGGTATACTCATGTGTCACATCTGTTATGCAGGCTGCACTGGTTGCCAGTGGGCTTCCAGTTGCAATTTAAGGTGCAGGTTATCATCTATAAAGTCCTTCATGGCATAGGGCAAGGTTATCTGCGGGACCACCTGTCTCCCATCTTTTCTTCCTTCTCAGTAAGATCTGGCAGCATTGGTGCACTTCATGTTCATTCAGTCAAACAATGCCATGTATTAGGATCTGAAAACTGAGACTTCTCTGTTTCAGTGCCTGCCCTCTGGAATAATATATCTCCAAAGATCTACATTGTTCCCTCCCTGATGATGTCTGGAAGTATTTAAAAATGTGGTTATTCTCCCAGGCCTTATGGTAATGTGTTTGTGGAGCCCTGTTATTATTATATTTTATTATACTTCTTGTTAGAGGGACTTCCTTATTTTTAATTATTCTTATTTTTATGAAAGCTAACCAGAGTAAGTTTAGAGTCAAGCAGCCTCTAAATCTCATAAACATAAATAAATGATTACAACTAAATAGATTGCTTGTTCATATATTCTCCACCTCTGGTGTTATAAGAATATGCAAATATATTAAAAGGGTTTGAGTTCCGTTGCTCCATATGGCTTGATATATTTTCTTTGTTGGCTAGATCCATATACTGGATAAACTGAATATTTACTTTCAACCTGAGTTAAGTTCAAGTTTAAGTTCATCTTAATTTACATTGAATTTGGGCACTGCAAAAAGTTTTTCCCCTGTGTATCTTTATTTTAAAATAAAAAGGCGTTTAGTAAGAAATTCATTTGTATTTCTATTGTTTAAGGGGCCATGATAACTCAGTGGTTAAAGATGCTGAGCTTGTCAACTGGAAAGCTAACAGCCCAGGTTTGAGACCCAAGTGCCATGTGATGGGGTGAGCTCCTGTTACTTCCCCCAGCTTCTGCCTACCTAGCAGTTCTAAAGCATGTAAATCAGTGGTGGTTCGGACCAGTCTTCCGTACCGGTGGCGGAAATTTGCATCCACTTGCCAAACTGGCAGCGATGGCCAGCTGTCCACGCCCCCGAACCGGTTCTCCGGTCGCCGCAGCTGGCAAAGAACCCTCTGCACATGCACAGAGGCTTCTGCGCATGCACAGAGGGTCATTTCCCTGACGTGACGTAGGCGCGCACGTGAAGGAAGCAGGCGTGTGTGCGCAAAATGCGCACTTCCATCGCGATGCGAACTGGTAGGGAAGGTAAGTGGAACCCACCCCTGATGTAAATGCAAGTAGATAAGTAGGCACCACTCTGGTGGGAAAGTAACAGTGTTCGGTTAGCCTTGGCATATAGTCATGCTAGCCACATGATCACGAAAATGTCTTTAGACAAGGCTGGCTCCTTTGGCTAAGGAACGGAGATGAGCACCCCTACCTAGAGTTGTATGGATAGGGAAAATCTTTACCTTTATCTAAGTTCAATTTAGTGAAATTAAGAATGGCCTGGTAGTAGCAGCATAGTGACCTAGAGGTGAAGACACTTGCCTCCCACTCAGAAGGTTGAGAGTTCAATCCTAGGCTGCAACACATGTTTCTCTATCAGGGCACAAAGAGAAGATATCTACTTCAAACTCCATATAGTCATCAGGAAGGACATCTGGCCTGTAACTCCATTCAGTTGCTATGACTCCACCTGAAGCAAGGGATTACAGGGTGGTAAAAAGAAAAAAAAAGTATGGGCTGCTAATTCAGGCTTGGTTCTTATGATATCTAGAGCACAAAGTACCTAGTTTTAATTTACATGTAATGTCAGAATTAAATGAAACTAGACATCCATGCCTAACTCTGAAATATAGTTATCATGAATTGAATAATATTATGCCCAAATCATACTTCAGTACCTGTCAGGAGAGAAGTATGTGTGTGCATGTAGAAACAGACAAATAGTACTGCATATGTCAGATCAAAACTTCAGCTAAGACTGCTTCAGTTTAGTCTGGTGAATTAGATTTTGACATTAGCATTTTTGAACTGGAAAAGGAGAAAGAGAGAAGAAAATAGAGGTGTGTGTTTTTAAAAATATATATAATTAGTTTAAATTTCTAAAAGATCACATTTTTTTCTTCCAATCTATTATTAATCTTTCATAAAATGCATCTAAAGTGTGACTGGCAGCAGATAATAATAAATACAAGAGTAAATTAGTCTCCTGTGTAATTTGATCAATGATAAACTATGAGATTATAATGATACCAGCAACATGCCTATTGTAGAATAATAACTAAGGATCTTCCCAACATTTTAGTATTCTAATTATTTTGATTCAGTTAACTAATACATGCACACAGTATATAGCAATAAAGATTTTTACCACTCTGAGCACATTTATATTACTCATTCTAATTTTGGCTGTGTATGTGAAATATACGTATTTAATTGTTTTAAAGAGCAATAGTTATCATCATGATTATTTATTGGTAGTCCATCTGTGAATAACATCCTTATGATCAGTTAATTAGATAGAAGATTAATAGCTTATTTTCACCGAAACAAGTGTGGGAAAATCACCCCATTTATCTTCTGGGATAATTCTTTTCTTACTTTCCTTGAGGCTGTGTAGGATGGTCATTATGGGCAGCTATCAAGAAACTTCCTTTCTCATACACAAATTAATATTGAGAGCAACATGCATGTGGATGAATTGTTTCTGAATTGTGCAAAGTGCAAGGACCAGGAAAAAATATACATGGAATTGATCAAAAAATCTTGGTGAGAGAATTGAGAAATCAGCCAACATTAATATTATGCCTTTGCCATGTCTACCAGTGCATTCCTATAGTCCTGAAGGACCTTTTGGGTCAGTGCAGGTTTAAAGAATTCCTGATAGATGGCTGACCAAATTGATCTGGGCTGAATTCAGTTTTGATTGACTGGACGGTAAAAAAGAAAGATATTGCACAGAGGCTTTTTCTGATCTCACAGCTTTTGATGTAGATCAAGTTAAACAGATCAACAAACCTTAAGCCTAAATTAGACACAAGAACTCTGTAATTCAGAAAGAGATAAAAGCCAATACAAGTCCTAGAAGTAATGGCAGAAAGAGCAGACTCCAGAATCCCATAATAGCTTAGGCTTGATAGTAGAAACAAATGCATTATAAATATTGAACTTTCAATTAAGAGACTAATTGCAGTCCATTAAAATTTTGATTTTGGAAATCCGTCTGGATTTTAGTAGAAACAGTATAAATATGAAGGGAAATTTATATAATCCATGATCATACGAAGAGTGGTTGCAAAAACTGGGCATGGCTAGTCTAGCGAAGAGAAGGACCAGGGGAGACATGATAGCAGTGTTCCAATACTTGAGGGGCTACCACAGAGAGGAGGGGGTCAGGCTGTTTTACAAGGCACCAGAAGGCCAGACAAGGAATAATGGATGGAAACTGACCAAGGAGATATTCAACCTGGAGATAAGGAGAAACTTTCTGACAGTGAGAGCGATCAACCAGTGGAACAGCTTGCCTTCGGAGGTTGTGAGAGCTCCAACACTTGAGACTTTCAAGAGGAGATTGGACTGCTATTTGTCTGAAATGGTGTAGGGACTCCTGCTTGAGCAGGGGATTGGACTAGATGACCTACAAGGTCCCTTCCAACTCTATTAATCTAAAACCATTCTAAATCATTGGAGCCAATGCAGGAAAAAAAGTCTTACATTTTTTATGTTCTCTCAGTTTTGCATTCCTACTAGACATGCTTTCTTAAAATAATTTTATATCACTTTATGGTTAAAAAAAATGGAATTCTGGTGAGAGTATCACCAGTGGGAAAAAGAAATGAAGGAAGCAGGCTCAGACATATATTTAGACATAGTACAACTGTGTAGAATGTGATTATGATTCACATACTAGTTACATATAATGAATTAAGCACTATTGTGGTCAGTGTTATATTGCAGAATGTATGCCACTGAAATTAATGGGAGCTTAAATTATGTTTGTGCTACTTTGTTCACACTGAAATTAATTACTGATTTTAAGTTAAAAAATATAAATGATACGATAATTCTATTGCCATTTTAATGCTGTACTTTAGATTTAAATTAAGTTACCTGAATTTGGAGCTAGAATGTAAGAATCAAATGCTTTTGCTCTTAACTCTAACTACCCCATGGGAGACATTGAGGTAAAAATAAACCGCAGAAACAAGGACCCCAAACAACATACCTTTTTTATTACAGGATGCAAAGTAAATGTGCTAATAAGACTTTAGGGGGTTATTTAGAGAATTGTTAAGTAGCTTTGCTGTTTAGAAAGGTCACATTTTTCATTATTTGGTACATGTGGCACTGAAAACTGTAGAAAATTGTTCATTAAGGAGAAGAAATCTGTAGTCTGAATCACTCTAAAGGAAGTGTCTGTTGCATATTCAGCACTTGTTCTGCTCACAGGGAACATACTGATGAAAATGGATACTGTAACTATGAAGGGACAGGGTTAAGATGAGGGACTCCATCATAGATTTTTTTTTAAAAAAAAATTATCTACAACTAAACTGTCTGTTCTTTGGAAACAGAACAGATAAAATAGGACAGAGGTATGAAAGAATCAAGTAAATGTTGCTTGAATGAACTTGCCTATGCATGAAACTGGTTCAAAAGGCTCAATTAGATGTTCCCTTTAGTATGCCATTATGCATTGCATATCAAGTAGTGGCTACAGACTTAACCTACTTACCTAGTCATATTCAAGTGTCATTATCAGAAAGCAACCCATATACACCAAGCCTTTAAGAGCTCATTTCCCTAAGCAATTTGGTCTTCAAGGCAAAGTTAAGGATGCTGTGAAAGAAATGAGGCAAAGATATAGGATATAAAATCCCATAATATGAGTTCACTATAATATGAGTTCCTGCCTATGCCATGATAATTATTTACAGTAGTAAAAAAATGCAGGTAGTCGTCGGCCTATGACTGCAATTGGTATTGTAATTTCAGTAGCTAAGCAATGATGTCAATAAGTGAGTTATCAAGTGATTATATGGTCATGAAATGAATCAATGTAGTTTTTAAGTGAACCGAGCTTCTCCAAATGACTTTGCCAGTTGAGATTATGTGATGCTGCAACTATCATAAATGCCAGTTGCCAAGTACCCAAATGGCAGTTACATGATCGCAGAGGTGGCATGATGATGTAACTTTGAGCATGGGTCATAAGTCACTTTCTCTGTGTTTGTCATAACTTCATCATAAATCAAGGAGTATCTGTAACCCATTTTCACTTTATACTCATTCCTGCACAAAAGAACCAGTTTGGTCTAGTGATTAAGGCTCCAGGCTAGAAATCAAGAGACACAATCATGAAAGCTGGCTGGATGACTTTGGTCCAGTCACTTTCTCTTAATCCACAACATCAGTCTCAAGTGACAACTCTGTCAGTCAATTCCTGTCACAACCAATGGATCAATATTCAGTTGATCCAAAAAAGTGGATCTTGCACCTGCAGGAAAAATACTAGGAAGAAAAAAACCTCATTCCTGCTCACCTTGCCAGATTGAACCAGGTGAGTAGATACTATGGGAGACAGGCAGTCCCTCAAATAACTTGGCCCTGTGCCATGTAGGGCTTTGTAGGCAGTGACCAGAATCTTGAATTGTGCTCAGAAGCAAACTGGCAACCAGTGCAACTGATAAAGTAGAAATGTTATATGGGCATAGTGGGGCATGCCATCACTGCCCATGCTGCTGGATCCTAATTTGAGGATTACCATTCTTACCTTCTTGATCTCCTGTAGCCAAGGATAAAGTTGCTTGTTCTGGGATGCTAGAACGTGAGGGATGCATTTTCACACAGAATTACAACAAAGAACAAAACCAATTTTGATGAGATTGATGCTTTTTTGTTACTATAGTAATACAATTCTGATTATTTTTTCTTTACAAAAATACAGTTCGCTGGAGGAATATATTGAGAAATAGGACTAGGATAGATCACTTCGCACTTGCAGCAGAAAATTCATATAGCAAAATGAGCAAAAGCCACTTCAGCATTTTAAAAACAAATGCCAAAAGATTCTATGCCCAAAGTTGTTACCTCCCCATCCTAGTGATTTTTTTTTTCCTATCTTAAACTGAAAATGCAGCACTTGTGCATTTGAAGCAGGGTAAGCACAACCAGTGACCAATTACATTTGCTTTCTGAAGCCAAACAAAGAAGGAATGTTAGCTAATGCAGCTAAATGTTGTTTTAGGCATTTCATGCAGAAAATATAGCCATGTTTAAAGCTCCATGTCCCTGTTTTTGAATTCTCAGTGCTTCTTCCAAGTGTCACTGAGGCACATCAAGAAGTTGGCATTTGATAATATGGTTACATTTGTTCTTTGAGTTTTTAACATCCTTTAATTTTTTACTTAAATCAACATAGTAAAATACAGCTATAATCATGGTTAATGTGAATTAGATGTGATGGATTATTGCCTGTGTTCCAAGAAAGAATATTAATGATAAACCATGTAGTCACTGAGTAAGAAGTGAAGACTTTTTGAACAGTTCTAGTGTGTACTGCTTAGGAGTGAAGCTTCCCTGATAACAATGGTTTACTTACAAGTTTTGTTTGGGGTTTAAGCATCCTAGGTCCTTGAAGATATGTTTTTTTTTTCTTTTTAAGCTTTTTTCCTTGCAAGCCACAATCTTGCATGGCTTCTTTATACTTATTGTGAAGGTAATTGAATAGCTTGCCATTTTCACTTACAGATCTGGGAAACAAGATTCTTATCAAAGTGTATGCTTATCTGTTGGCAATTATCTTTTACAAAAAATTTGGTGATTTGTTCATTATAAAGTTTTAATCTCATCAGGTTATACTTCCTAATGCTCATCTGATATTTTTATTAATTGAATCAATTAGCTTATCCTCTAAATTACAGGTGGATCATTCTGAGTGCCATATATGGGTAGTCCTCAATGTATGATCACAATTGGGCCCCAGAATTATGGTCATTAAGTGAGACACTCATGGGATGCTTGCTCAACAACTGAAATCCTGGCCCTTCCTGAACAGAGAAGAAGGGAAATCCTTCTGCAAATGGCAGCAGCTTGCACTCTTTCCTACCAGCTTCTGCAATGAATTTCTGAGGAAGCCAGCTGAGAAAATTGCAAATGGCAATTACATGATTGCAGACTGTTTGGCAACCAGCCATAACTATGAACAGGTTGCCAGGTATCTGAAATGCAATCTTGTAACCTCAGGAGTCAGGGGTGGGTTCTAAATTTTTTTACTACCGGTTCTGTGGGCGTGGCTTATTTTGTGGGCATGGCTTGATGATCATGTGATGGTGGGTGTGGCTTTGTGGTCATGTGACTGGGTGGGAGTGGTTTGGCAGTCATGTGACTGGGTGGGAGTGGCTTTGCGGTCATGTGACTGGGTGGGGGTTGCTGGCTGATCATGTGACTGCGTGGTCATGTGACTGGGTGGGCATGGCCAACTTGACATCACTCACGTCAAGGGTTAGGGTTAGGATGTCTGGCCTCTCCTCGCCTCAAAGGCCTCAACGAGATACAAATTCCCTGTTTATTTACTACTACTGAACATCCAAAATATACTATTTAATCCTATGTATATATGCCATATGTGCACATACATATTACACACAGGCACACAAAAAGATACATTATCTACTATATATACTGTATGTGTGTGTACACACACACAGACACACACACAGCTCTTCTAAAACTACACATTCAACCTCACTTCCATGGTGTGGAAAAACACACCGAGTCCACTTTCTGCCACACATTTAACCATAACTTCTGTACATTAGAACATTACACATGCTTTCAGATGTTCTTCCCTAGCTTGCACATCACTGTTAGAGCCAGGAAATGTCATGGATTGAGTAAAATGTGGTGAAACTCACTTAACAACGCTCTTGCTTAACAACCAAAATTTTGGGCTCAATTGTGGTCATAAGTCAAGGACTATCTCTGCCTTCCTCTGCATGGTAGCCTTGTCCTAGTAAACTCCTTCTCCTTTCTGGCAATTTTCCTCTCTGTTAGAGGCACCAAAATAAAGCTTAGGGTGAATTAAGTCTTTCTCCAAAACTTAAACCAGGATTCCAACAAAAACCTCTAGGTCAGCATCAAACAAGGTATGGAAGGCAAGCCAGGCTAGGAGGCATCAGAATAATTTCAGGCAAGTTCAAGCCTCTGTTAAGAGATACCTGCGTTCTCTCTCTCCCTTCCTTCCTCTTTTTCTTTTTCTCTTTTTCTCTCTCTCTCTTTCTTTCTTTCTTGTCTCTCTCCCCCCCTCTCTCTCTCTTCTCCCTCCCTCCCTCCCTTTCTCCTTTCCTGTGAAGAACCCCAGAAGGTCTTTGGTAGCAAGAAGAAAAGCCAGACGTTTTGAAACTGAGAACATGCCAATTGATCATCTGGCATTCTTAGAGCTCCACTGTTGATTAGCTTAGCCTGAGCAAGGATAGCTTAGCAGCCACTTACAATAAGCTCTCAACTCAAACTCAGTGCACGCGGGGATCCCCAAACAGTGAGGGTTTCTTTCTTTCTTCCTTGAAGGCCCCTCCTCACCCCTTTTGGGCCTAGCAAGCCTCCCTAAAGCCCCCTGGGAACCAAAAGGGGCATGGGGGCACCGCACCCCTCCACGCCCCATTTTGGGCCTAGCAAGCCTCCCTACAGCCCCTTGGGAGCCAAAACAGTGCACGTGGGGACCCTGGAAGCAGGGGTGGGTTCTAACTTACCTCGCTGCCGGTTCGCTTCCTCCCGCGCCGCGTGGCAAAAAACAAAGCCGGGAAAAAAGATGGCGACCGCATGCACAGTGCCGGAACTCAGCTTCTGCACATGCTCAGAAGGAGAAAAAAAATAAAAAAAATTCAAAAAAAATTTAATTTTTTTTAAAAAAAGATGGCGGCGCCCATGGACCGGCACCGACCGATCCGGTTCGGTCATCATGACGTCACCAGCAGATCACTACTGGTTTGGGCGAACTGGTCCGAACCGGGAGGAACCCACCCCTGTCAGGAGTTGTGCAACAGTAATAATTTCAAAAATGAGGCATAAGTATTCTCATAACTTTAAATGGTTGTTAAGTGACTGTTTGTAAGTCAAGGACTACCTGTACACAACCAACATTCCAGAATGTTCATAGAAACATTCTAAGTTCTAGAAAACCTAGAAATTTTAGAATAGATGTGATGGATTTTTTTAATTTAAAAAAGAGGGGGAAGGATTAATTGACAATATTGACTTAAAGTGCACAATGTACTTCTTAGCACAGCCCTCCCATATCTGACAGACTTTTTCATTTTATGAAGATTTAAAGGGCAAAGCACATATGCACAGCTACATACATTATCTCATTGCTCCTCTGAAGCCATTTAAAATTCTTATAGTATTTGTAAGTAATCTTAGTAGAAAAATGAATATTAAACACAGCTAACTGTGATTACACTGAAATGATCCCATATGTGATGACATAATGATATCTGGCTCATGATTATATATATTTATGTCAGGATGTCTAATGCAAAGATGTAATTTGCTGCATGTGTGTAAATTTTCCATCCTTGGATGCCAGTACAGGTACATGAGTGAGTGAGAGAAAATCAATGAAAGGCTGCAGTTTGTTCAAAGGAAATGTTTGCCAGTCCTATTATTGCTCACAAAGTGATTTAGGAAGCCAATTTTATCCTCGGAGAGTTTAAACAAAATAATGACTATCCAATCTCACAGATTCGTCATTTTGAAAACTGTTCCTGCCATTAAAAATACTGCTATAGGTCTTCCATGGCAATAAAGTTTAATGTTGCAAAATATCCTTCTTTGAAATAAAGGGTAATTTGTTGCCTTCATTTGTCCTATCTATTGTTTTCCTTCCCAGTAAGAACTAATTTTGTTTGCTAAGCTCAGGCTAGATGCTAATGCTTATTAAATGCATATTCAAATCCTGCAGTCTCAAGCAAGCTGCTGCAGTTTCCGCTCAATGCAGCTTAGCTGCCATAGGTGCCTTAACAACTACTTTTCCCAAGGGCTGCCCGTAATGAAGAAGTCAATGACCTGTAAATTACAACTAAAACACTCAAGCTGGTCTTGCAGACCAATGCTCTTGATTATAGTCTATAGTGCACAGAGTTCAATTTCTATTTAAAACAAAGAGCTAAGTTTTTTTAAAAAAAAATACTTGGCATATAGTAGTAAAAAGTTGAAACTTCTGTTGCATGGCAAAAGAAAGAAATCCTAAAAGCAGACAAGAAATGTTAAGTTCCTCCACATAGTGTTGCATGGCTGGAATTCTTACAGGAAGAATGCTCAAGCATAGCGAGGGTTCTTTCTCAATACACTGTATTTGATAGTTCTGGATGTCTGCAATAATGTTGCAGACGTATAGATATCAAATGCAGGTATGGACAATGAAGAATAAACAGTCATAACTCAATCAAGAATTGCAACCTGCAAATAATATGATGAACACCATACATCAGTGAACTTCATAGAATCATTTCAGACAGCAACAAACTGAAGTTAAATTTCTGACAATGTACTGGTCCCTACATTTTTCAACTTTTCCATGTCAGACTGCAGTGATTGATCACCTTTACCTGTTATGTTAGATTACCGTCTTGCCACATGCCTGCTACAGTTCAATAAGCCGTAAGTCATCAACATGTGAACAAAATTTCAGATGGTTCCCAATGGTATCTGGGGGAAAAAAATCAAAGCATCTATTTATCCAGAAAGATGGAAAGTATGCCTTCAACTCACAAAGTAGTTAAAATTGATTTGACACAAGAAGCTTCTGAAAAGAAAAGAA
>QLTV01012184.1:7492669-7506801 GCA_003457575.1 Thermophis baileyi | reverse complement strand
GCATGCATGCCCCCTCCCCCACACATGCGTGTGCATCTCCCGCATGTGCCCCACCCCCCACGCAAGCATGGCAGAGACCCAAAAATCAGATGGCCAGCAGGAGGCGTGCGTGCGTGCATGCGCGGTGGAGCTCAGCTGTGGTGACGGCTTGCATGCCCACAGAGAGGGCTCTGTGTGCCACCTGTGGCATGCATGCCATAAGTTTGCCATCATGGGTCTATAGCATTGGGAAGAAATAAAGTATTCTGAGAAGATTCTGATTTTTTTTAAAAAAGTCTCCAGAATAAGTGGTTACTTGAATTAGAGGGCCATGAATTAAGGTTTGGATGGCATGGCTACTTATGGTATGAGAAAAGGAACCACCTTGTAATAGATCACGGGTGTCAAACTCGATTGTGTCACATGATGTATCATAACGTTTTTTGCCTTTGCGGAGCTGGGGTGGGCATGGCCTGTGCATGATGTATCCGACCCGCAGGCCACCAGTTTGACAGGCCTGTAATAGATAGCAATAGCAATAGCACTTAAACTTATATACCGCTTCATAGTGCTTTACAGCCCTCTCTAAGCGGTTTACAGAGTTAGCATATTGCCCCCAACAATCTGGGTCCTCATTTTACCCACCTCAGAAGGATGGAAGGCTGAGTCAACCTTGAGCCAGTGAGACTTGAACCGCCGAACTGCAGCTAGCAGTCAGCTGAAGTAGCCTGCAGTGCTGCACTCTAACCACTGCGCCACCTAAAGAGACAAAGTTTTTACTCGAGTTGTTGAAGAATGTAAAGACAACAAATTTGTTATATTGTGAATGCTTCCTTTACAACTAATCAAATATGATAAAAAGAAACATAACTACAAATTTGAGGAGGTAATATAACAATGCTCTGATTAGGCACCGGTATTAGTATTATGAGTCAGAAGAGAGATCTTTCAGAAAACCAGGCAATAACACGTTGAGATAAGGCAAATTCATCTATTACAAATTCACAGTTCACTAGAACCCCCCAAAATGTACAATTTACATGCAGTTCACACATATGAAAGCAATAAAGCTTACCCTAAATACTCAGTGGGAATATATATCCATTAGTAAATCATTTTGCAATGCTCAAGTAATTTTTCCTTTAATGCTCAATAAGCTCTGCTATATAATTCAGCTGATGTTCAACTGCTTCAATTCCACAAGTTTAAAAGTACCCAAAGGTCCCTAGAAAAGTGCACATGTTCAGTCAACCAGTCTGTGCACTTCATACAATTCGGTTTTAGAAACTGGCTCTTGTAATGAATCACTAATGTTAAGAGGTTAAGAAATCAAAATTTAATATTAAATAGAGATGATTTTTCCGATGTTCTTAATAGACTTACAATTAAGACCAAATATATACTGTACATCTGGGTAAAAGACTTTACTCAATAAATGATGAGCACCAATATTAGAGTTTAGAGCAGTGAATAATATATTTGAGTCAAAATACTAGAAACCAAGTAGCATATATGAAATTAGAGTAAACATAAAATACATTCCAAATAAAAAGAAGATGGCAGTGGCATATGATGAGGCTTGAAGAGCTGCTGTGTGGGTTGAATTGAAGATGATGATGAGGGGTTTTTTTTGTTTTGTTTTTTTGGAGGTTGAAAGGCTGTGTAGTTGAGGGAACTCAGGGCTGAAGGAAGTTGAAGAAGAGTGGAGGAGTTAAAATTTGAAATGGATAGTGTGAATAACTTGGGAGACAAAGAGATATAATTTGTGGGGCAGGGAGACAGAGAGATGGAAGTGGTGTGGAAAGTTAATGGAGAGTCATTTGATGTATTGACACTGATTGTGGATTGTGCTCAATATCCTGTGGTGTCCAGGGGATTAATCAACATGTTATTGGGGCGAGCTGATGGGACCTGATGGAGTCCAGGAGACAGACTTGGAGTGAAACTGCAGGGCAATTAAGATGGTACCAGCCACATGATGGCAATGGAAATGACAGAGGGAATTGAGAAGACAAGCTTTCTTGGCCTCCAAGAGTGACAGTAGGACCCATCAGATCCCCAGGATGGTAGGCTGCTGGTTGGTCTTTGCCCTTTGGACTATAGAAGCCTCGGATTCCTGGAGGTGGTGAAATGGTGGAGAAGGTGTCAATGTAAATGCATACAATTTGGATTCATTGAATACTGAATGCTCTATATGGTCATCTCTTTTTGCCAAGTTTGTGTGAAGTTACTCCGGACTATTCTGTTTTGGACAATGTGATTTTGTATCAAAGAGATTTTTTTTTTCTGTGTATTTATTTATTTAGAAAATTTATATTGCTGCCTACTCGCACATGGCAACTCAAGGAAGCTTACAAGGATATAAAAACATAATAAAAAGAAAAATAATAAAGTAATAACCCTTCACCACCACCACCCCGGTGACAACACACATTCATACTAGCCATTTAATGGGCTCCATCCCACTCTAGTTCTGTCAGGCCCACTGACAGAACCACGTCTTCATGGCCTTCTGAAAGAGTGTTAGAGTGGGGGCCAGTCTATTCTCTGGGGGGATGATGTTCCAGAGAGAGGGAGCCACCATGGAGAAGGGCCTTCTTCTGGGTCCCATCAGATGTATATCCTTAGGGGACAGGACTGCAACATTTCTTGCGTCCCCGCTCAGGTAGATATGACCAGCAGGAGATGGTCCCTCAGGTATATATTGGCTATTGGGTGATAGATTAGAATGAGGTGAGTGTGATCAGATCAGCGGTGGGTTGCTCCCGGTTCGGCCCGGTTCTGCGAACCAGTAGCGGCGGTGATGGGAGGCTCTGCCCACCCGCCCGGGATGCTTCTGCGCATGCGCAGAAGCGGTGCGCGTGCGAACCAGTAGCAATGGGTTTTAGAACCCACTACTGGACCAGATCCTCTCCTCTGAACAAGAGCTAGGGTGGAAAATTGGTGGAGTGACTCCCTACTGGGTGGGCAAAAGTAACTGGGCATGAGTCCTCCTGTTGAAGGAAGATGTAACTGGAGGGGATGTAGTGACTCAAGGGAGAGTTGCTGATATAGCAACTATTGGATCTTACCATTACCTCTGAAGGATGCTGTAGGGAGGGGCTTCCTTTTAGAGTAAGAGGGGAAGCTGAGGATGGGAAACAGAGATTGGGTAAAAAGGATGGGGCATCACATCTCAATGGTGTCAGGTATGGGGAGTTATAACCTCATACACAGGGCAGGCCATTCACAGGAAACACAACCCCAAAGTCTGGTATCACTGTTGTGTTCCAGCCTCCTGAGTTCAAGCTCTTTACTTGATCAGCATATCAGCAAACATATAAACCTGTGAAATAAATATATAAAGGATAAATAAATAAGCAAATGGTCTCTATGTCCCTCTCTACAGTATGTCATTAGATGTATCAGTGACAATTCAGACTGCTCCAGAGTTGTACATCTTGAGGTGCATCTTTGATATAGGTTAGGAGGTATTGTTCACATTAACACTTGCTGCCCTTCCAGCTAGAATTCATCATCAACTGTTGTTCAGAATATGTAGATTCTAGTTAGAGAATTTTACCAGCAAGATAAAATGGGAACTGATCAACAAAAGCTGTACTACATTTACAATGCTGTGTCTACTTAAAATTCTGACTCCTTTTCCTTATATGTAGTTACAGTTTACTAAACAAGATTGTCTCTAGTCTGAAAATGCCTTGTAGACAGGACAAATGGTAGAGTTGAATGTGTGCTTGAGACTGTAACATAACTATATATGTAACATTACTGTAGATTTATTCATATTTGCTTATTTATACCATATAATTCTCTTCAGGTTACACTCAAGGTAACTAATGTACTGACTGTGTATATGTGCACATATACCTGCACGCACACAGGATTTATAATATATTTCTATAAAATCAATACAAAAATCAATGATTAATTAAAAACCTGGCAAAACTGATGCTGCTCTACAGATTTTCTAAACCCTGATGGAGTAGATCCAAATACAACCCCTGAGAGAATTCCAGAGCTGAAGCAATGCAGGAAAAAACTTTCTCAGGTGAGTTGAATGGATAAACCTCTGACCACAAATGCAACTTTGGTAAAAACTGACCTGCAGATCTGAGACCAGAATGGATTTTGAATGAGACATGCAGTCCATCAGATAGGCAGGTCTAAATTGTTCAAGGTTTTAAAGATCAATACTAATATTTCAGATTGGTGCACCTAACAATCAGTTAAACATCTTCAGTATAGTTTAATGATCTGTGTTAACTTGCATTGCATCACACTCTGGCTCCTGCACTTTGTATCACTGTCAATGACATTTTTCAAGTGTAGTTGGAAAAGTCAAGACAAATAGATTGCAACCAAGACATGAATAACTGTCATCAAGTATGCTATACTAGTTTATGTAGGAAAAATAAAGAAAGAAAGTGGTAATTCTATGATGAAATAATACTGATACAAGATTCCTTCATTCCTCTCTAGAGAGGCTATCGAAACAAAACAAAAACCATCAAATGTGGCTGTTGCATGAATGTGTTAATGGATGGGATGGCAGTCCAAAATACTTCTACTGTATAGCACAGCCTCCAGAAAAATTAACCTAAGGGATGATTTTCCAGGGAAATATTTAAAAGGGTTCAGTAGCATAGTGATTAAATTACTAGTCAATAATAATTGTAATTATTATTTATTAAATTTATATTCCTTATGACTTCCAGAATAAATGTTACTTTGCCTTGTTGTAAACCTGTTAACTGAAATCAGGATGGAAGATGTTAATTGAAGAATGTTGATGAGAGTTTAGTCTTTTCTACTATGTTGGGTTAAGTATCTCAGGTTAAAATTAGAGAGTCCGATACTTTATCTCTTCTGTTACCTGTCCCATGTTCCCACTGTTACCGATGGCTGGAACAGATGTTCAGATAGAACAAGTTTATCTGAATGTTGTCCTTTTGAAGGAAGCAAACTTGAAACTGTCTGTCAAAACATTTGAAGTAGGGCTATTTTACTCTGAGCGCAAGCAAAATATATGTTTCAGCTTGTTCACATTTCTGATTCTGAGGCAGAGTAGGGTTTTAAGAATGGAAGAAAGTATTGGAAATTCATGCTTAGAGTAGATGATTTTTTCCTGTTTTACAATAAAGTATGTATATTGTTACATACATTTTCTTTTCTTTCCCTTCCCTGTTTTTTTTTTTCCCCTATTTCTTTTTCCCCAGATAGACCACAGGGGCACAATGAAGGGTGAGCTTTAACCAATTTTTTCCCCCACTGATACAAATCAAAAGAGTACAGGAACTTTGCCCATTTTTTTTTTGATGTAGTAATTTTTGGAACTGACCCAGCTCCTGCAGTAGCATTTACCTGAAAATGAAAGCACTGAATTGGAAATTAAGTTTATGTGTTTGGTATTTTGTGTCTCGTTTCTGCTTCAAATCCTTTCTCCTAGACTTAGAAATATCAATACTACTGTAGTTTTGAAAGCAAAACTAGAAGACTAGACATTTAAGATGCACCTTTGACTATTTCACACTGAAGATACATTTTCAAGCAAGTAAAAATGTCAACAGCATTCTATTTTTAGAATAACTTGCTGCAGCTATAACGTAGTTCTAAAATGACAAGAACAAGTAGTGATCAATTGCCTTGTTTTCTTTTAAAGAGAAACAAAAGAATCTCAGTTGGATTTTGTTTGTCATCCTTTTAATCCTAAAATTACATTTATTCAGCTTTTGTACCACATTATAAGCCTAAAACTATTTGGAATCCTTTGAAAAGCATCTGTTTACAAATTCTATTTTAAAAATAATACTCTATGATCTCTTTTATCTTTAGGTGTTCAATAACTGGATTTGACAGTTTGATCTTGAGTGGCTAGGAGTCATTCAGTGTAAAAATTAAATAGATAAATACTTGTAGCTAGTACAAATAAGGAAAATGGAGTGGAAAAAGGCATACAACTTGCTATTGTCAGAAAACACGGCAAATATATTCTTTTTTAGAACTAAGATGTTAAAATAAAATTAACAATATGTGAATCAAATCTTTCTCTCCATACTTGAAATTTAATTTGTTTTTTTTTTTAAGGAGGGGAAGAGGGCTTCAAACGAAATACAAAACTTCATAAGTTGTACATTTAATTCTTATGTTATATAAACAAGTGTTTTGCATTTTTGCAAAATATAGATATATTTCATGCTCTTTCAGTTTCTGTAATCTTATAAACTCTCTCCCTACCTCTCATGCAATCAGTGAGAGTATATATATATACTCTGGAGGGGCCGTAAGGCAAAAAGGAAGCAGTATGCTTTCTCCCATATTTGGGTATACCAGGTGATTTAACAGAGAAAAAAACATATATATATCCTTGTCCCTGGAACATGCAGATAGGGAGAAGAATCCTGTGGCTCATAGGTTTAATCACTTGCCTTGTTAGGCAAGGGGCCCGGGTTCTAATCCCATAAGGGTGTGGCTGGCTGATGAGAGCTAAATAGCTTGAAATAGATCTATACTAGTCTCCCTTTATTTATCAGCCTGAAGATGACGAATGAGACTTCGTCGAAACGTTGCAATGACATCTCCAACTTCACGCAGGAGAAAACCCGAATAACCACAGACATATATATATATATGAATAATATATATTCTCCCACTGATTATGTGCGATGTGAGAATTTTTTAACAATTATAGCAATACCTATAAATACAGAGTTGAAGTAAGTTAATTAATAACAGTGCAAAGAAGGATCAAGCTGAGTTTTCAGATCTTTTGAGAGCATGCAGGGATTTAAGGGGAATGAGGAGAATTTCCTGTTGCTCAGTGAAAATGAAATGGTATGACATGGAAATTTGCCAAAGTATTTTATCTCAATCAGTAATACACTACTTCTATAGGGCCCAGAGACTGGAGAAAGAGGTCGCCAATAATAATTATTCAAAAAATGTTAAAGAAGGTTAAAAATACACATAGAAAGGAGTGCCAACTACAGTGTGCTGGTGGTTGCAGCCATAAAAACATAGGAGACAGACAAAAATCTTGAAACTGATTAGGGTCTTGTCAGTGTCAGGCAGCAATGCCAGTTGGTCAGACGGTTCTGATCAATTAACTGAGATCACAGAGCTGATTTTAGAATAGAATAGAATAGAATAGAATAGAATAGAATAGAATAGAATAGAATAGAATAGAATAGAATAGAATAGAATAGAATAGAATAGAATAGAATAGAATAGAATAGAATAACAGAGTTGGAAGGGACCTTGGAGGTCTTCTAGTCCAACCCCCTGCTTAGGCAGGAAACCCTACACCAGACAAATGGTTATCCAACATCTTCTTAAAAACTTCCAGTGTTGGAGCATTCACAAATTCTGGAGGAAAGCTGTTCCACTGATTAATTGTTCTGTCAGGAAATTTCTCCTTAGTTCTAAGTTGCTTCTCTCCTTGATTAGTTTCCACCCATTGCTTCTTGTCCTACCCTCCAGTGCTTTGGAGAATAGCTTGACTCCCTCTTCTTTGTGGCAGCCCCTGAGATATTGGAACACTGCTATCATTTCTCCCCTAGTCCTTTTCATTACAACTCCACCCCCCCAGTCCCTGCACCCGTTCTTCATATGTTTTAGCCTCCAGCACCCTCATCATCTTTGTTGCTCTTCTCTGCACTCTTTCTAGAGTCTCAACATCCTTTTTTACATCGTGGCGATTTTTTAAAACTTGTGGTTAGCACTTTTTAGGAACCTGCTGTGTTGTGGAGAAAAGAAGCTCACTTGTTTAGAGCTTCTATCCTCTCTGGGGAGAGGGGAGAAAAAATACAGGGGAGGCACAAGACAACCTGCACTTATTGACTATAATGTCAAACATGTGACTGGGAGAAAGATGTTGAAAAATTTGTAAATGTGGGCATTGGTTGCAAAAAAAATTTTTTCATCACTATCATAACTGCAAATGAGTCTTGTCCAAGGTAGTAACTAAACAAAGACTACCTGTATATACACATATATACACGTGTACCTACAGTAAATAAAACTCATAAATATATGTACATAACAGTGGTGAAATCCATTTTTTTATTACTGGTTCTGTGGGCGTGGCTTGGTGGCATGGTGTGGCTTGATGGGAGTGGCTTGGTGGGCGTGGCAGGGGAAGGATACTGCAAAATCTCCATTCCCACCCCACTCCAGGGGAAGGATACTGCAAAATCTCCATTCCCACCCCACTCTGGGGCCTCTGAACTATTCAAAATTTCCGCTACCGGTTCTCCAGAACCAGTCAGAACCTGCTGGATTTCACCCCTGGTAAATAACTACACACTTTTAAAAAGCCCAACTCACATTATGGGGTTGTTGTTGTGAGAAAATAGGAGGAGGAAGAAGTATTAGTGTGTTTGCCGCCTTGAGTTGTACATGGAAAAAAAAGGTGGAATAAAAATCTAAACAAAAAGAAAATAAATGCAAAGTGGAAAGACTACAAACGAAACAATACAAACCATATAGTCCTGGAATGTTCTGTACTTCCCATGGACCATGCTGATCTATAGAAGTGGTCTGGCAGTTTTGAAGAAATAAATTGTGCTGTAACTTGGTTCAGTAAACATTTGTAGAGCAGTGGTGTTGCTGTACTTATGTCAGGCTTCTTGAACTGGGCTAGGTAGTGAAAGACAGAGCTTTCACTTGACTCCTGGCTCGACATGGCCATAAATCCTCATATATGACTTGGCAAAATTAGAATCTTTATGGCAGACAAAAATGGAGCCATAAACAACAGTCACTTGGCCATTCTTAGCGCAAAGATGTAAAAGGTTTTTATACTCTCCAGATTTAAACTCAAGGCTTTTTCCTCTAACATTTCTGAATTAGCAAACTCTATGGCTTTATCATTATCTATTTTATAAATTTTATATATAAATACAGTATTTATATATTATATGGCTAGTCGTTCCCTAGAGTTGGGAACGACTAGCACATATGTGCGAGGGGAACCTTTACCTTTACCTTTACCTATGGCTTTATAGCAAAAGCAATAGCACTGTTCTGACCTAGGCTTCCTTAGAAAGCATGAAGCAGAGTCTTAGCCGGGTAAAATCTCTTTTATTTACACAACTGTGAATTCCTTTCATTCACAGTCCACAAGGCTTGGCAAACAGTCTTTCAGAGGAATATTTATCAACACAAACCTTATCTCACTTGGAACGCTGCCAGAGAACTAGTTTCCAAATGCAGGCAAGAGAGTCTATTAGAGTCACAAACAGAATTTTCCACTCTTGCAACAACCGAAGGAACTAATTGTTTCCTGCAAAAGCCCATGCCCCGTTCATTCCTCTTTTATTTCCTATGGGAGGGGCCAATCATCTCCAAGGTGTGGCCTTACTCCCAAGTCGATCCTGCTTTCTTAGTTGTTCTTGTCTTCTGGCAGCTCTGCACATGCGCACACTGGGAACAGGCTCCAGCTGTTCTTCTGCCTCACTGATGTCTGACTCAGGAGGCAGCTGATAACTGCCAGATGGCTTTGGGCCCCTATCTGCCTCCGACGCAGAGCCCTCGTCCGAGCCTTCCCCAGACTCCAGGACTAGCCCATGTTCCTCCCCAACCTCCTCACTGTCCGAATCTGCTCCAGCTCTGCTGGCCACTGGCGGGCCACAACAAGCACTTAGACTTACTATATCTACTGCCCCATAGCACTTTACAGCACTCTTTGGGCAGTTTACAATGTCAACATATTGCCCCCAACAATCTGGGACTGCATTTTACCGACCTCAGAAGGATGGAAGGCTGAGTCAACTTTGAGCCCTGTCAGGATCAAATTCCAGGCGGTGGGCAGAGTTTGCCTGCAATACCGCATTTTAACCACTGTGCCACCACTGCTCCTTATAGCAGAGTACCTGTTGTATGTTTATGTAACAACTGGAAACAATTGAACTTGGTCATCCCAACTCTTATTCAACCCCTTGTCCATTTTCTCCCCTCCCTCTCTGAGATTAGAAATGTCATGTGTTTCCCTTTCTCCTTGTATTGATCAGCTGGAATCATATCCCCTTCCCCCAATTCTTCTATCTTCATTTTTTTTCTTTGGTAGGAATTTTCTAAGTTCTTCTATGTTTGACCTGTTTGTTTCTCCCTGCTCCTGATTTAATGCAACTCCCATCATCATTTCTTTCTTATCAGGAACTCCCCCATCTCTGAATTCTCCCTGTTATTTGTGGGTAGAGCAACATCTGTATTTCTCTTCCTCCCCTTCAGAGTCAGAAATGCTGGCAAAACATTGCAGAAACATCATTATGTGGCCAATATGGCTTAGGCTTGTGAGAGTATTACAAATGGAGCTGTCAAAGGAAGAAGAGTGTGTGTATATATATTATATGCCACCTCCCAAGAGCATCCCATATCTGATTGTCCTTTCCAATCAATCAAACATTAAAGGTTGTGCTAAGAGTTTATAATACACTCTATTGCAAATTCTACCACACACCAGCTCCCAGGAGAAAAAGGGACAGAACAGAATTGTGCAAGGAACAACAACAACAAAAGTTTAGATTCAAGAGGAAATTAGGGCTCCTTCCTGATGTTGATGGTAAGCAAAGTATTAGTAGGGTAAATGGCATGATTTGATGCTTCAGGGAACTCCGTGCAGCAGGAAGTTCCAAATGAACATGGGAGACCACTGGGAAGGGCTGGGAGGCATTCAAAAAGAGTTGTAGATGATACTATGGGTGACCTGAAAAGATAATAGTTGAAGGAAGCCCCGAACTGAATAATTATGTGTTCTATTATAAATTAATAATAGATTATTAAATCTCATACATTTTATTTTATAATTTCTGACATTTTAGTAGGATGATTTAGTGGCTATTTCTCTGACTAGTAAACATCTGCAAGACTTTCAGACTGTCACTCTCACCCTACTGACTTCATAGCTAGACTACTGCAATGCAGTACTCTACATGGTGCTACCCTTAAAGCCTTCAGCTGGTCCAAAATACAGCAGTATGTGCAAAGATGGGTTTGCTTCAATTTTCCCATGTGGGATTGATACTCCAAAAACTGCACTTAGTAGCCAGTTTGCTTTCAGGTGCAATTCAAGGTGCCGGTTGCACCTATAAAGCAGAATAGAATAGAATAGAATAGAATAGAATAGAATAGAATAGAATAGAATAGAATAACAAAGTTGGAAGGGACCTTGGAGGTCTTCTAGTCCAATCCCCTGCTTAGGCAGGAAACCCTACACCACTTCAGACAAATGGTTATCCAACATCTTCTTAAAAACTTCCAGTGTTGGAGCATTCACAACTTCTAGAGGCAAGCCTTGTTATTGGCATCCAGCCTTGTTATTGGAAGGATTATCTGCTTCCAATGGTTTCTGCTAATTTGATCAGGCAAAGTGAGGGCCCACTGGGACTCTTCTAACAAGCAAAATCATTTAGTGGGACTCTGAATGTGCTTTCTCTGGCATTATACTTGCCTTCTGTGGAATGTTTTCATAGCTTTTAATGTTGTAAGCTGCTCAGAGTCACCCCAAAGCAGGATGGGTGGCAAATAAATTTAATAAATAAATGAAGAAAAATAAAATAGCATCCTCCAAAAGATCTGGACAGCTCCCTCCTTATAAAACTTGGAAGAAAACAATTTTTGATTTGTATTATTGACCTTCTGCACAATTCTGAACTGAAAATTGTATACATACATATTGAAATACATTTTTATATTAGACTGTGAATTTTCACTGTTTATTTTCCACCTGATATTCGATTTATCATATCAGATCATTTGATATCACTTTCCCATATTTTCCTATGTAGTTGAATTTTAACCACACCAAGATTTTATGGATTTCCTGAACTGAGCAAAATAGAGGTTACATCATGTAGAAAAATTTCTCACAACCGCATAATTTTACAAAAGAGGAAAACTGAAACGAATAAAGTATTTGTCCTCAAATAGAATATTTGCCACCAAATGAATAAGCAAGTTGTAATTTTGTTTTCAAAGTATAAATAAGATTTTATTATAGAGGGGTTTGTATCTGTACATTAACATGTACACAACATGTAATATTACCCTGTAACATGTACCCTGCATAAGTGGATAGCTGCCTTCCTGTCAAACAGGCAACAAGTAGTCAAAATAGGGAGCGCCCTATCTTAACAGTGGTTAACAGCGGTTAACAGCGGTGTCCCCCAAGGCAGCGTTTTAGGACCCACACTCTTTCTGCTTTACATAAATGACCTTTGCGATCATATTATAAGCAGCTGCATCCTCTTCGCTGATGACGTAAAACTATTTAACACCACCAACAATACAGCTGCCCTACAAAGAGACCTTGACTATGCGTCAGAATGGTCACGCAATTGGCAACTCCAAATCTCAACTAACAAATGCTCTGTCTTACACATTGGCAAAAAAATCATAACACCAAATACAAGCTGGGCGGATATGACCGCGTAGACGACCCTCACTCTGTCAAGGACCTAGGTGTACTCATCTCAAACATTCTAAGCCCCAGAGCTCACTGTAACAGCATTGCCAAAAAAGCATTAAGAGTTGTTAACCTAATTTTGTGAAGCTTCTTGTCCGGTATTGTACTGCTAACCAGGGCATAAAAAACCTTTGCTAGACCAATTCTTGAATACAGCTCGTCTGCCTGGAATCCGCACTGTATATCGGACATTAATACAATTGAGCGAGTCCAGAGGTATTTCACGAGAAGAGTACTCCACTCCTCTGCTCACAACAGAATACCTTATGCCACTAGGCTTGAAATTTTGGGCTTGGACAACCTACAACTACGCCACCTACAGTCTGACCTAAGCGTAGTACACAAAATTATCTGCTACAACGTCCTACCTGTCAACGACTACTTCAACTTCAACCGCAATAATACACGAGCACACAATAGACACAAACTCAAGGTAAACCGCTCCAAAGTCGATTGCAGAAAATACGACTTCAGCAATAGAGTGGTCAATGCCTGGAATGCTCTACCTGACTCTGTTGTTACATCCTCAAACCCCCACAGCTTCAACCTTAAACTGTCCACCATGGACCTCACCCCATTCCTAAGAAGTCCGCAAGGGGGCATGTATAAGCACACCAGCATGCCTACCATCCCTGTCCTACTGTCCCCATTTATTTGTAATCATTTCCTATGTTCATGTCCATGTTTAGACTTATACCTGTTATCTTGTACATGTTTGACAAATAAATAAAATAAAAATAAAGAAATGTACCTGGCAATAAAAGATTTTACTGAATATTTTTTAAAAATATTCTCAGTCTCTTTAAAATCAGCTAAAAAACAAAACAACTTTTGCTATGTATATATTATATGGGATTTTTAAAAATTCTGTCTTTTTACTGATTTAAGATTACATTATGTAAAATGTTTTTATAAAGAGATTAAACCACTTCTGGTGTATAATTAAAAAAGGGATCCCTAGGTTCTGAAGATATGTGATTTCATATTTTTACTGTAGATAAAATACAATTACTTCTCTGCAATGCTGTTAACTTCTTGTTGATATAGAAGATTAGTAATGATCCCACTGAGGGCTGGCAACAATGGTTGAATTATTGCAATGTTTTCTTCCACCAAAAAAGAAAAAAAACAATATATTCGTATGAATAATTGCTTTAATACAATAGAAGCTAATAGCGACAATCCATTGATATTCAAAATTTCCATTTTATACAAACTTTGACCCCATATTATTCAGAAGAAATCCATTATCTGGTATTTTCTTATTCCAGCATGGTCTTAGTTAACAAATAGGAATAATATTCTCAAAAATAGGTGCATTGTTAATATCTCCAATGTATCTTGGACCTTCTACATTTCTTGTAACAGGATGACGAATATATAAGCTGGAATGAATCTAACAACAAAGGCCAGTCCATCTGTTTAAATGAGTAATTTTGAATTTTATTGATTTTCTCCTGGTCAATACTGATATCCATATAAAAGTAATCATCAGAAAGTTTATATTTAGTAAAAGTAAATCTTTGACCAAAGGTCAGACAGTGTTGACCAGAGATGTCTCCAAGGTTTTCAATAGATTAATAGCATTTGAGCCCACCTACTGATCCCTACAATCAGAAGAAGAAGAAGAAGAAGAAGAAGAAGAAGAAGAAGAAGAAGAAGAAGAAGAAGAAGAAGAAGAAGAAGAAGAAGA